>OU015755.1:52788513-52800854 GCA_907169655.1 Acomys percivali
CACCACTTTTTCCTGCCACAGCCTAAGACAGTGGCTCTCCACCTTCCTGCGACGCTTTAATACAGCTCCTCATGTGGTGGGGACCCCCAACCACAACATTATTTTCGCTGCTACTTTATAACTGTATTTTTGCTACTTTTATGAATGGTAATGTCGTAGGTGGTCTTAGGTGACCCCTGTCAAAGGGTCATTGGACCCCATCCTCACTCCCACTCCCACCCCACCCCACCCCCACCCCACCAAAGGCATCTTGACCCACACACACAGGCTGGAACCACTGACCTAGGGAGACACTAATGACCTGGCCACCATCGTTCTCAGACTGCACAGTGTCGCCATATGAAGCCTCACTCAACATGCAGGCAAAACCGACAGTGTGCTCTTTCCCACTAAGCATGCCCTACCCTTCATCTTCTCAGTGCAGAAGCCAACAGGGTCTGAGGGCTTCCTCAGCCAGCTCCTCCTGCCAGTGCACAAGAGACAGTGGAGATCCCTGAGCAAACAGCTCACATTTTCTCTGGCGACCAGGTCTTTCCTACACAGGAGCCATTCCTGGTGGGCCTGTCTGTCTGGGGAGGCATCCCAAATTACCTGCCTGTCGGTCCTGGCCTCCAATTCTCACTAGTCAAAACATCCCCCGCTGGAACTGTCTGTTACTTTCTCCTGGAGATCTCTGGCAGACACACCACTATACCACTGTCTGTTCATTTTCTGTTGCTGTAACAAAGTACTTGAGACTGGGTGATGTATAAATGAAAGAAGTTGATTTTGCCTTATGGTTCTAGAAGGTGAAACGTGCAAGGACAAGAGTAGGCCCTCACGCTGCTTCAACTCAAGGAGGATGGCAAGAAAGGCAAGGAGATGCATGCAAGATGGAGCAGGACTGACATCACAGCAGCCGTCCCTCAGAGCCCACCACACAACCTAACCTCCTCACCTCCCAGCACGGCCCCCCAGGAGTCTCTCCCAACATATGAACTCTGGGGGAACAGACTCACAGCAACATTCCAGCTGATACCATCCCACCCAGCTGGCCTCATGCTGCAGGCAGAGCTGAACACCTCCGTCTTGCCTACAAGTGTATACGCTATTCGTTTATTTAGTGTGTGCATACACATGCAGAGAAGTCAGGGAACAACTTATGGAGCTGATTCTCTCTTTCTACCACGGGGATCCCAGGGTCCAACTCTGCTGGCAGACACCTCCACCCACTGAGCCATCTCACAGGCCCACACAATGCTTCACACGGCAAATTTACAATGACACGCAGGGCATGGTATTGGCCTTTTACAAGCACTATCTGGGCTGCAGAGATGGCTCAGCAATGAAGAGCACTGAGTCCTCTTCCAGAGGAGCCAGGTTTGATTCAGACACCCACATAGAGACACACAACCCTCTGTAACTCCAGTCCCAGGGAATCTGTCACCCTCTTCCAGCCTCTGCAGAGACCAGGTACATAGTACATAGGCATACATACAAGCATACGTACACAGTATGACATACATATCCATACACAAAAGAAAAAAATTAATTTAATTTTGTTTGTTTTTGTTTTGGGGGACAGGGTTTCTCTTGAAGTCCTGCCTGTCCTGAACTCGCTTTGTAGACCAGGCTGGCCTCGAGCTCACAGAGATCGACTGGCCGCTGCCTCCCGAGTGCTGGGATTAAAGGCGTGCGCCACCATGCCTGGTTAAATTTGAAAATTTTAAGAGACAAGTTGTACCAGGCACAGTGGTGCACATCTTTAACTCTAGAACTCCTGTGGCAAAGGTAGATTTCTATGAGTTCAAGGACAGCCTGGTCTATATAGTGAGTCCCAGGTCAACCAGAACTACACAGTAAGGCCTTGTCTCAAAAGAACAAAAATAAAGAAAGTGGGAAGGAGGAATGAAGGTGGGGTGGGGGTGGCAAAGGGAAGGACAGAGGAAGGAGTATGGGAGAAAGAGATCTATTATATACGTCTATGAAATTGTCAAAGAATAAATTAAATTAAAAAATAAAAATTCCAAGTCCCTTCTAATCCTCTACAGTCCTCTAGACGCCTCCAGCTCTTAGAGTTCTGGAGAAGAGTGCTGTGGGAAGAGACCTATTGGGGAAGCTGTGCTAGGGCTGGAGATGGCTTGGAGGTAGAGCACTTACTAGCCTGTGTGAGGCCCTGAGTTCCTGGCCCAAGATTACAGAAAGAAGCAGCATGGGGACTGGAGAGATGGCTTAGAGGTTAAGAGCACTGACTGCTCTTCCAGAGGTCCTGAGTTCAATTCCCAGCAACCACATGGTGGCTCACAACCATCTATGATGTGATCTGATGCCCTCTTCTGACCTGCAGGTGTATGTGTGGGCAGAGCACTGTATACATAATAATAAATAAATCTTTAAAAAAAAAAAGAAGAAGAAGAAGAAGCAGTCACCCTGTTTTCCAGGAGAAAGAAAGAAAGAAAGAAAGAAAGAAAGAAAGAAAGAAAGAAAGAAAGAAAGAAAGAAAGAAAGAAAGGTAGGTGCCTGGGGTCTCATGGAAAGATGTCTGCCAATATCCATCACTCCTAGGGGCCAAAGCAACCACCTTCACAGCTCATGGCTCACGTCTGCCCTCTGTCTACTTGATGTCTACTCCCCACATCAGTAGACATGATGGACAGCTGTCAGGAGCCGAATGGCGAGTGGGCCAGCACAGCCTATATTCCCAAAGGGGATGTGCCGTGAATGAACACTCCTCCATGGGGGCCACTGCTCACAATCAACAAGACCCAGGAAACGCTCCCTGAGCTAGGGGAAGCCAGGCAAGAGCCCAGGTGGAGGGAGAAGGGCTGGATTCGCAGCTGGACCTTGGGTGCCCGCTTAGTCTTGGGCAGCCAGACCAGGGAACTAAGAGCTACGACAGTCCAGCTATAGCACTCCTGGCTAATGGGTAATCCTGTCAACTGGACTAGATTTGAATCACCATGGACATGCGCCTCTAAGTGTGCCTGTAAAGGTGTTTCAAAGGAAAGTAACTTAGGAGGGAAGACTCACCCTGACCGTGCACATTAACATAGGCTGGAGTCCCAGGCCAAATAAAAAGGAGAGAGCTGCCAAGCTGTTTGCACACACCTGTAATCCCAGCACTCATGAGGCAGAGGCAGGTGGATCTCTGTGAGTTAGAGGCCAGCCTGGTCTACAGAGAGAGTTCCAGGACAGCCAAGGCTACACAGAGAAACCTTGTCTCAAAAAACCAAAAAAGAAAAAAGGAAAAAAAGACTTGCATGGCAGCTAGCATGCCCTCTGGAGGTGACACTTCTCACAAGACTAGGCAGTGAAGGTGGCTACCTGCAGCCAGGCATGCTTACAAATGATGCCAGAACTTAAATGAGAAGGGGTGCCCAACGGGAGAAGGAGGCAAGGCTTTTGAAACTCTAGCCTCAAAATCAATCTAATCACTAAAAGAGTGCTACAGAGAGACAACGGTACAGTCACCCCTCAGTGTTTGTGAGGGACTATTCCCAAGACCCCATGGTAACAGAAATGTATGACACTCAAGGCCCTCATATATGCTGACACAGTGTCTGTGTGTCATCTAGGTGCATCCTCCCATGACCTTCAATCTTCTCTGAATTGTTTATGATACCCACTAAATGTAAACACTGGGCAAACAGTTGTTACTGTTTATGCTTAGGGAGTAACGCCCCTGCCAAGAAAGTCTGTACATGCTCAGTACAGACGTGTTGCTAAGAGTACTTCGGAAGCTGGACGTGGTGGCGCACGCCTTTAATTCCAGCAGAGGCAGAGGCAGGTGGATCTCTGTGAATTCCAGGCCAGCCTGGTCTATGAAGTGAGTCCAGGACAGCCAAAGCTACACAGAAAAACCCTGTCTTTAAAAAAAAAAAAAAAAAAAAAGGCCTTGCACAACTAAGCACATGCTCCACCAGTGAGCTGTGTCCTTGCCTTTCTAATGTTTCTGTCTGCAGTTAACTCACAGACGTAGACTGGCAGATACAGAAGATCTCAAGAGACAAGGCCCAACTCTAACTCTCACACAACCACGATGTCTAACAGTCATGTTTAGATATAAAGTACCCTCATGTGTTGAAGGCCTGCTCCCCAAGGCAGCAGTGTTCAGAGCTAGGGATTCTGGGAAATGAGTGGCTCAAACTGGCTGCAATCTCATCAATGGAGTGATGCATGGATAGGTTTGTAATTAAGTAGCACTATTGGGAGGTCACAAAAACCTTAGGCAGCAGGGCCTAGTTGGAGAATATAGGTGACTGGGGCATTTTTTGAAGGATGCACATGCCCACTGTCCCTTCTCAGGAATGCTTTCTGCTTCCCAGCTGCAGGGGCGAGCAGCTTGCACCACCATGGCTTAGATACAGCCACTGCGGACTGTTAGCTCTGAAGCTGCGAGTCCAAGCATTTCCTCCTTCAAGGATACTTCTCTTGGAGAGCCCATCACAGTAACCAAAACACTGACTAACAAGCTGACTGGGCACCATCATGCTGTCTCTCTGGATGTATTCTATTATCAGAAAAGACACAATGCTACTGGGTTTAGTTTGTTCTGAAGATGTGGTGACAACACAGCAGCCAAGCATTAGCCACTGGTGACTAGTACTACCCATGCCTTGCCACAAGGAACAGCTGGAACAGAAGGAATTAACTTTTTATTTTTAAATATGTATATGTGTACATATATGTGTGAGCCTGAACACCTGTATGCCTGGTACCCACAGAGGCCAGGAAAGGGTATCAGATCCCCTGATAGTGAAGTTATATGCTCTATACTGCTGAGCCATCTCTACCCAGGAATTAACTGTTTAAATTCTAGTACCCAACAATTTTTTTTAAAGAAATTTTTACATTGTGTGTGTGTGTGTGTGTGTGTGTGTGTGTGCGCAGATGTCATAGCAAACATGTGAAGATCAGAGGACAATTGTGAGAATTAATCTCTCCTTTCACCATTTGGGTTTCTGGGATGAAATTCAGGTCATCAGGGTCCACAGCCAGAGCCTTTGTCTGGAGAGCCATCTTGTCAGGGCAAAATGTTATGATTTTATATAAGGAAAGGTGCAGCTGTTACGTAGAAACGCGCTTACCTGACATTGAGAGGACAAACGAAACCACCTCTCAGGAAACGGACAGTACAATGATGAAGGAAAATGAATATACACACACAGGTACACACGCACGCACACACATGCACAAGCACATGCACATGCACGCAGTGCACAGACAAGCCACGATGGTCAGGCCATGGTGAGCACTTCGTAATTAAGTCTGCATCCCAGTCAGGACTCAGAACAACTATGGGACAAGAGCTTTCCATGCACAAGACTCACAAACTCATGGCTGTTCTCTTTATTCTACTTGTTTTTTGGGATGAGGTCTCACATAGCCCAAACTGGCTTTGAACTTGCTATGTAGCCAAAATAACCTTAAACTGATAACCCTCCTGTTTGTACCTCCCACATGCTGGAATTGCAAGCAGAGTCACCACACCCATCTTTCCTTTTACTCTTTTGAAGGTGAAGTTTATTGAAAATGCAAATTCTCATTGAGTGTGGTGTATACCCTGTGATCCCAGCACTGGGAGTACGGGACAAGAAGACGTAAGAGTTCTAGCCAAGCAAGAGCTCTCCAAGCAAACACACTCTCCTCTGCTCACCTACCTTCCACACTGTAGACCTAGGCTGAAATCTGAAATGGCCATCATGAAATTATAAACCTTGCAGGCCCTTCTGATACAGGTAGATCCTAAATCCCAAAATGAGAATCCCTGTTCAGCCATAGGGTAGACCCCTTGTCAGACCTTAAGGGAAAAAAATCAGTTAACAGTGTGCAATAGTATAATGCCAAAACGCATGTCCACACTCTTAATGTCTGACAGGCCCAAAGGCGTGTGCAACATGGGGCAAGACAGCCACCACCAGTGAGTGCAAGGCCAGTCTGAGCTACACAGCAAGACCTTCTCAAAAAACAAAACAAGGGCTAGCAACAAGCTAGGGAGATGGCTCAGCAGTGAAGACCACTTGTTTTTCTTACAGAGAACCTGGGTTCAGTTCCCAGCATCCAAATGGTGCCTCATAACCATCTTTAACTCTAGTTCAGGGTATGTGATCCTCTCCTCTGACCTCTGAGAACAGCAGGCATATACATGATACATATGTATACATGCAGGCAAAACATTCATATATACAAAATAAATCTTTTTTTACATAAAATAAATCTTAAAAAATTAATTTTCAAAGATTTTAAATAAATAACTAAAAACAAGGGCTGGCAAGATGCTTAGCAAGTAAAGGCACTTGCTACCAAGGCTGATGACGCAAGTTCAACACCACTGCAGAAGGAGAAAACTGACTCCTACAAATGGTCTTCAAATATCGGTGCACACATAGACCCTACACTAAATGAATAAGTATCTCTTCCAAACCCTGAGAAGTAAAAGGAAGAAGCTACTCTTTGCCCTCAAAGCTCCCAGGCGTGGAGACAGCACAGACACTGAGCATCACCACAGGCGTGGAGACAGCACAGACACTGAGCATCACCACAGGCGTGGAGACAGCACAGACACTGAGCATCACCACAGGCATGGAGACAGCACAGACACTGAGCACTAACCACAGGCATGGAGACAGCATGGACACTGAGCACTCACCACAGGCGTGGAGACAGCACAGACACACACTGAGCATCACCACAGGCATGGAGACAGCATGGACACTGAGCACTCACCACAGGCATGGGGACAGCAAGGACACTGAGCACTCACTACAGGCATGGAGACAGCACAGACACTGAGCACTCACTACAGGCATGGAGACAGCACAGACACTGAGCACTCACCACAGGCGCGGAGACAGCATGGACACTGAGCATCACCACAGGCATGGAGACAGCATGGACACTGAGCATCACCACAGGCATGGAGACAGCACAGACACTGAGCATCACCACAGGCATGGAGACAGCACAGACACTGAGGACTCACTACAGGACGATGGGAAATACATCCCTCAGGATACAAGATCTTTCCAGAACACCATTTTGGTGCTGGGCTGGGCTCTGCTGTGGGAGTGGGCTACTCACACATCTCCAGATAGCTCCCATAGGTGCTGGGGTGAGGACAAGGCATGTCCGGACCCTGGGGCCAGCGTTAGAGATAAGAAGGGACCATCTCAGCCATCATGTGGTACAGATAACAATCAACAATCAATACAGCCAAATGTCCCTCTGGGCTCAGAGCTGGCATTGTGGTGACAGAAGAAAGGTAACAGACTACATACAATAGCAAACACACAGCTCGTTAGACGGCAGTAGGGGAGAGAAGAGGGTGTCATTCAAACTACACTGGGCTCTGTACACTCGCTGCTCATGGCTGTTAAAGTTTCACAGAAAAAAGGAAGAGACAACAGATGGGGAACGGGGAGGCTGGGCTCGCAGGGTAAGGATTACACACTTACCTGGCCAGGTGAGGGCTGAGGAGAACATCCTCTGGCCTCTCCCTAGGCTACAGGCTTGTGACATCCCAGAGCAATTCCAGCCAGACTAGACACCTGTGACCTCAGCTCAGCCAAGCGCACGCAACCAGCCAACATCAGAAATATGGGTAATTTGTTAGCCTTTCCTAGGTCACAAGTGTCACTGATAAGTTTAAGGGATTTCTTTCAACATAAAAGGGACACATGGTGAAATATATTAAATATATTAATACATTAAACAAATATCAGGAAACACTAAAATCCTGTTATTATCCTAAAAAACACCTCTGCTCACATCTTGGTAATTTTTAAATTATCTCCAGTTTTTGCTGGAATCGTTGCTCAACATATATAGGACAATGTGTATCCTTATACACATAGCTTGCTTTTCTTGTTGCTATAGCACATGCACGCTTACTATAAACATAACTTCTATTGCCATGTGAGTCCTTAGGATGGGTCATCAGATGTGATGGCAGGTGCCACCTGCTGGGCCATCTCATGGGCCCTACATGCAGAATTTCTAAATTGCTACATATGCATGCATTCCTGCCTAAAGGAAACTTCATAAATATCCCTGTTTGCCTCTTTGCTATGTTTGTGGTGCTAGGGATTGAACACGGGGTCTCATATAGGCTAGACACATGCTCTAACACCAGGTCTCTTTATATCTTTTTTATTTTCTTTTTTTGTCTTGGGGGTGGGGGGGTTAAGCTGCTATGCTGGCCTTGAACTCACGACATAGCCAAACAGCCCATGAGCTCAGGATCCTGCTGAGCCACTGAGGTTACAGAGCTGAGACACCAGGCCTGGCTTGAACATCATTCCACCTTATGGATGCACTATACCTAATCACCTATTTTCTAATAACTGAATATTTAGGTTTCTGAGTTTTCCCGGTTATAAATCATTGTGGAAATAACTTTATAGAAAGGCACCTCAAGTAGAACAGATTCCTAGAAGACAGGAAATTAGACACATATCGACAGGCAGTAGCCATACATCCACAGTGGAACCAACTGGCACTGCCCCTCTGGCAGTATCCTGGCAGACACAGCAGCCTCCATTTCTTGGCACCTTTTCCTTGATGATAAAGTAGTTTTGAGATCTACATGTGTGTAGATCCACTGCTGAGGAGCTAAGGCATCAGGGGGTTGAATCCAGGAACGGGACGAGAGGGAAACTTGAGATGGTTCAGCAGGCAAAGGCACCTGCCACAGAAGCCTGCCCTCCTGAGTTTGAACCCAGATGCCAAGATGGAAGGAGGGGCCCAACTCCCGAAGGTTGTCCTCTGACCTCCACACAGGGACTGTGCTGTGAGCACATGCACTCACACACACAAACACCATGTCTTAGAAGGAGCAGCACAGGCTACACAGTGAAACCATGTCTCAAAAGGACAACTAAAATCTTATTTAAGAGGAGGAGGACAACGATGAGGATGACAAAGAAGTGCCGGACTTACCTGCTGTCAGAATCTGATGCGATCTCCTTTCTCCCTCCGAAGCGAATCTGGCACTGCACAGAGAAAGAGACTGCTGAGGTGGGCTGCAGGGCTGGGACAGCAGACATCACAGAACAGCTCACAAGGCCTTCAGATCCAGCAGGGCCAGAAGCAGAGGTGCCCTGCGTTAGCTGGAGTGGCTCGGGCCCTGGTGCTTCACAGAGGTAAAAAGCCAGCACTCCAGGCCCAGCCCCCTCTTTACGGAACCCCTGGCCTCCCTCTTGACTCCAGGAAGTGGGAAAACTAGGCGGCTGGATATCACAGAGCTCTCTCTACTGGCCCTGAGAACCTTCATGACTCCGTGCTCTTCTTGAACATGATCCATGACTCTTTTTGACAGAACCCCAAGGTGTGTAGACTGTATCAAAGGGCAGTCATCTGGGTGCACTGTGTCAAACAACAGATGCCTGGGTAAGCCTTCAGGCCAGCCAACTCACTGTGCTGAGCAGTTCTGCCAGGTTAGGTAGATGGTAAAGCCACTTTTTCAAAAAACAACTCTATAAAGCCTAGCCTAGCCATGGTTAGCCCTTAAGTCCGGTCCACTGTGTCACCCAACCTTCACCGTCATCCATCTGCCTCTTTTGTGGTAGTGTTTTCAGCTTGCTCTGTGTTGAGGCAGGCTCACTTTGTAGGCCTGACTCCGTAGCAAAACAATCCTCCTGCCTACGCCTTCCAGGTGCTGAGATGACGTGCGTGTCCCCACTGTCAGTTCACTATTCACTGTACAGACAAAGGCTCTGCTCTGGATAGCAAACTTGCATGTTACGTAGATTTAGGATTAAAAATTACATATAGAGCCAAGCATGGTGTTGCATGCCTTTAATCCCAGTGCTCAGGAGGCAGAGGCAGGCGGACTGCTGTGAGCTCCCGACCAGCCTGGTCTTCAGAGTGAGTTCTAGGACAGTCAGGGTGACACAGAGAAACCCTGTCTCAAAAAACCAAAAACAGAAAGCAAAAAGAGCAAACAAGCAAATAAATAAATGAAAAGAAAAACGTTTATTTATTTTTTTAAATCATATATAATCTGAAAAGGATACTGTCACCAGTACTCATGGCACAGAACACACCAAGTGGTATGTTTTAATTGTAAGTAAATGATAGAGCTATCAATAAAGCTGGATTTTTAAAAGATAAATGGAACAGTTTAACTCCTCAATACTCAGAAGCTCTGTGCAGAAGCCCCAATTTGTTTCTCTTTAAGTGCAAAGCCACTGACCTCCCCTCCCGGTCTACTCTCCTTCACTCCCTGCATTAAGCACAGAGCACACTCTACCCATGTTAGCAAGTGCACTTCATGCAGTACCCTATGCGGAGGACAAGCCAGAGGCAGGGAGGACTGCCCTGGGTGTATAAATACCACGGCCAAAACAACTTGGGGAAGAAAGGGTTTACTTCATCTTAGGCTTCCACACCACAGCCTGTCATTGAGGGAAGCAGTGCAGGAGCTGAGGCAGAGGCCATGGAGGAACACTGCTCACCAGCTTCCTCAACACAGCCTGCCCAGCCAGCGTTTTTAAAGCACTCAGGACCACCAGCCCAGGGCTGAGATCTGCCCGCTGTGAGCTGGGCCCTCCAGCATCAATCACTAATCACGGCTACAGTCAATCCGATGAAGGCATTTTCTGTGCTTAGGTTCTCTTCCCAGATAACTGGAGCTTATGTCAACGTAACAAAAATCTAACCAGCATAGGGGCACTCACCAAGTCTGGCAGCTGAAAAAGAGATGGAATTGCCCCAACCTTCACTACACCAAGCTCCCTCAAGTTTGGGGGCTGACACTGGATTCTCTGAGCCCACTTCAACATGTAACCCACAGCCTGTTAAACTATTTCCCTCCTTATCACCACATACACACAACAGGGGCCTCTTCGCCTTCTCAGGGGTGGATCTAGCCCTCACTGATCAAGTGTGACAGCCTAAATGAGTTACTCATCGCAGAGCTTCAGCATCTTGACCCCTAAAGTGAAAACAATCACAGGAAGTCCTTCATCGGGTGATGAAAGAAAGACTCCACTGTAAAGCACTTACAGAGAGCCAGGCACAAGGTGGACATGTGATGACAGCTAACATTGCAGTGTCAGGCAAGCCAGCGTTAACAGCCGAAACAGCCTCACTGGAAGCCAGCACAGCTGCTGTCAACGGAGGCTCCTGGGTGTGGCCTCAGGCCTCCTGATCTTGTATTTGCACTCTTAGGGTCCTAAGTTCAAGACAGCACCTCTGAAGAGCTGCCCTAAAGCAAATCTTCTGGGAAACGAAACTCTGGCACAAAGACCGGCACTGCAGAAGGATGGGGTCCGGCTGAGAACTTTGAAACTCCACCCCAGTGACTTCCTCCATCCCTACTCTTATGCCTTCCCTGCTCTGTTATTGCCTAGGAGAACTCTTTTCATAGCCATTCTCAAACACAGGTGGACATGGGACAGCATTGGGAGGCTGAGACAAGAGTTCAAGGCCAGCCTAGGCTACATAGTGAGTTCAAGGCCAGCCTGGGTAACCTGGCGATACCTAATCTCAAAACAAGCAAATACACAAAACCTTTCCCACACAAAACAAGCCTGCAAGCACATAAGGGAAGAAACAACTTCTGCATTAACTTTGGACACCCACACAAATGGCTGCTGTGTGCATTCTTACCTGCTTTACTGCATCCAGAAGGCGCTCCAGCAGGAATTGCCTTTTGTCATCATTCTGTGACCCTAAAATACAATGAGGTTCAATTACTTCTATTTGACAGTTAGATTCTGATTAAGACTTTCTGACATGAGATGGTGAGCTTAATGGGATACACCTTTAAATCCCAGCTCTCAGGAGGCAAAGACAGGAGAATCCCTGAGTTCAAGGCCAGCCTAGTTTACATAGCAAGTAAGTTCTAGGGCAGCCAGGAGACAGAGAGACCCTGTCTTGTGTGTGTGTGTGTGTGTGTGTGTGTGTGTGTGTGTGTGTGTGTGTGTGTGTGTGTGTGTGTTTGGTTTGGTCTTTGCTTTTTGAGACAGAGTCTCTTTATGTAGCCTTGCCTATCGTGGAACTCACTCTGTAGACCAGGAAGACCTCAAACTCACAGAGATCCACCTGCCTCTGCCTCCTAAGGGCTGAGATTAAAGGTGTGTGCCACTACTGACCAGCTAAGAGACCCTGTCTTTAAAAAAAAAAAAAAAAAGAAAGAAAGAAAAAGAAAAAGGAGTTTCTGACATCTGACATGATAGCATATGGCTGTCCACAAACATGATGGGTCTATTCATTAACAAAATAAGTCACCAGACCAGGCACCAACAATCCACCACAGTAAGGTACTGCAGCTCAGGAAAACAGCTAAGCTCAGTCTCCCCAGATTTAATGACTATGTCCTGAATGGTCCCGGCCTCTACTTACTGGATGCCATTAGTCTC
>OU015755.1:52816834-52832083 GCA_907169655.1 Acomys percivali
TCTCTCTCTCTCTCTCTCTCTCTCTCTCTCTCTCTCTCTCTCTCTCTGTCTTTCACTTTCTCTGTGTGTGTGTGTGTGTGTGTGTGCGCGCGTGCGTGCGTAAGTTGGAGATTGAACCTAGGACCTTGAACATGCTAGGCAAATATTCTACCACTAAGCCACATGACTACAGCATCTGTAAGATGGAGGTAATAATGGTCTGCCTTCCTTACAGTATTTTGTATGTATCAAATGACTTAGAGCAGTCTCTGGCGCCATTAAGCTTACCTGGGTGATTGCACACCCTTGAGCTGAAAACAGTCCCAGTTCATGTTTGTCACAGTTAGCAGTGGTCCATGTGTTTCTATGAGCATGCTAATGTCTGCTGCCTCCATAATCTGGGAGACTAAAGAGCCTGTGCACAGCACACAGAATTAGCCTGGCTGCAGGAGAGTCTATTTTGTCCTGAAACACACCGTGTCTGCAGGTGCCTCAGTACAAACATGACAGAAAGCTTTGGTTTGTTATGTTTTCCAAGATAGGGTTTCTCTGTGGAGCCCTGGTTGTCCTGGAGCTAGCTCTGTACACCAGGCTGGCTTTGAACTCACAAAGATCCACCTGCCTCTGACTTCTGAATGTTGGGATTAAAGCTGTGAGCCACCACAGCCCAGTTTTGGTTTTCTTTTGTTTTAGAGAATCAAAAATTCAACCATAAAACCAGGATTAAAGGACAAAAGGCTGTATTCTGGGTGGATAGACCATCACCCTGAGGACATCTAAAGCAAGCTCTTCTTCTGACAAAGGTTCTCACAGTGGCTCATACCATCAGAAAGGTCACTATCTAGAAGGAGGTGACTTCTCCAGCCCTGGGACACTTTCCAAAGCAGTTGGCACATTCCTGCCATAACCACTTGTTTTTGTGGTGACAAGAATGGTCGCACCCTCCTCCATGGCTGGAAGCGGGAAGAGATGGTCAGAATCGACGGTGGGCTCGCTCTTGGCACAGTCCTCACAGGAGCACTCCTCCACTGTGTACTCCAGGCTCTGGGGAGGAGTCCTTCCATCGCCAGCCCTGCTCTCAGTCGGGGCAGTGTTGGCCTTGTCCAGCAGAACCGATCCTGGTGACACAGAAACAGGCATTCACCAGAAGGGCCCAGTGGTACTGTCCTGCCACGCATGGCAGGACACAAGCAGCACAAAGCCAAGAACGTGCTCCTCCACCGAGAGTCACCAACTGAGACCCCAGCCACGCACGGCCCTGAGGCAGGCTGCTATGCGGGAATATGGAGTTTTTAACCCTTGTCTTATTTGACCATATTTAAAACCCAGGCAATTTCACCTGAGAATCTACACAGCCAGACTGGATAAAATAGGCTACAAACTGTGACAACAAGAGAGGCATGGAGACAATGGGCTGGAATCACAGAAAGCAGCTGCTGCCTCCACACACCTGCTGGGCCCCCTTGTCGGTACAGCCACAAACTGGACCAGTCCACGTACTTATTGCCGTAAGCTCAGCTCTTCGAAGGTCTGAGGATTTGACCTCATCTTCCACAGGCAATTACCATATGTCACAGCACATCAGAGTCAGCCTGTGAGTGACATTCTGGAATACCAAAGCAAAAGCTGAGCATGGTGGCCCATACCTGGAACCCAGCCACTCAGGAGGCTGAGGCACAAAGAGTTTGGAACCAGCCTGTTCAAGAAAAGTCCTGAGCTCAATCTCTCAATCTCCGGTACCAGAAGGGGGAAGAACACAGAAGGGGTCGTAGGAGGAGTCACATCACAGTCACTTTAATTCAGAACCCACATCAAAAATGGGGTGCAGCAGCAGGCAGCTGAAACCCACCTCAATAGTGAGGTTAGAGCCAGAGACAGGAGAATTGCCCCAGACACTTGAAGACCAGCTATCCTGGAAACTGCATCAATGTATAAAAAAACAAGAGAGACCCTGCCTCAAACAAACTGGAAGATGAGACATGATTCCTGAAAGTTGGCCTCTGACCTCCACACATGCTGCAGCATGTGCCTACTCTCTCTCTCTCTCTCTCTCTCTCTGTCTCTCTCTCTCTCTCTCTCTCTCTGTCTCTCTGTCTCTCTCTGTCTCTCTGTCTCTCTCTGTCTCTCTCTCTGTCTCTGTCTCTCTCTCTGTCTCTCTCTGTCTCTGTCTCTCTCTGTCTCTGTCTCTCTCTCTGTCTCTCTGTCTCTCTCTCTGTCTCTATCTCTCTCTGTCTCTCTCTCTGTCTCTCTCTCTGTCTCTCTCTCTCTATCTCTCTGTCTCTGTCTCTGTCTCTCTCTCTCTCTGAAAAGATTAAACTTCTGCTTCCTACATCCCACAGTGTAACTTTATCATCTGAAAACATTTCTTTCAGGGGATTAGAGAAATGGCTTAGCCACTAAGATCACTACTGCTCTTGCAGAAGACATGGGTTCAACTCCCAGCACTCACTGGGTCCCTCACAACTATCTGTAACTCCAGTCCCAGGAGACTCTGGCTTCTGGGGGCAATGTATGCCTGTGACACACAAGCACATATGAGGCAAAACAGCCGGTCGGAAGCCCAGAGCCGCAGTTACATCAGCGGAATCTGTAGAACCAGCATGGGACAGGATGACTGGATAACACTATGGTGCAACAAATAGCAGAGCACATTCCAGCTAGCCCAGCCACCAGGAGGAACGGTGCAGGCTCGGGCATGGGGCTCAGTTGACGGAGTGCTCATTCAGGGAGCATGCGCAAGAGGCTCTGCACTCAATCCCCAGAACTTCACAAACCAGGCCTGATGGTGCACACCTGCAGAGACGGCGGCATGGGCATCATCCTGAGCTACATAGTCCCAGGCCAGCATGTGATACAGGAGACCCCATCACCAGAAACAGTCAACTATGTAAAATGTGGATGTTTGACTGTAGTCACTGTTTCCTTATGTGTCTGTAATCAGAATGTTATGTCATGTACCTTATATATGTACAATTCGTATGTTAAAAAAAATCCATTCTAAGGCTGAAGAGGTGGCTTAGTGGTTAAGAGGACTGACTGCTCTTCCTGAGGGCCTCAGTTCAGTCCCTAACAACCACCTGTGACTCCAGCTACAGGGACTTGGTGCCCTCTTCTGACATCACAGGCACTCAGATATGCACATACATACATATCCTTAAAAACAATGAAAATCCATTCTTTTGTCTACCAGGCCACACGGAGGAAAGAAAATAAGTGAATTTGCCGCCACTCTGATGCGCTAGAAAGCAAATGGGAAAGGGGCTTTGCAGATCGTGCATGGAAAACAAGTGCAGAGAAGCAGGAGGAGGAGTGGGAAGACAGCTCAGTGGTTCAAAACCCTCAGCCCCATGGCCGGGTGTGGTGGCACACGCCTTTAATGCCAGCACTCAGGAGGCAAGGTCAGGCGGATCGCTGTGAGTTCGAGACCAGCCTGGTCTACAGAGTGAGTCCAGGACAGCCAAGGCTAACACAGAGAGATGCTGACTCAAAAAAACCAAAAAAAAAGAAAAGAAAAGAACCTCAGCTCCAAGCATGAGGACCTGAATTTAACTCTCTAGCACAAAGGTAACAGACACATGCCTGTAACCCCAGCACGTAATCTCCCAGAGGCGGAGATGGGAGAACAGCATGTTCCTGCTCCACCCAGAGGCCCTGCCTCGTGGCAAGGGTGGAGAGGCACAGAAGAAGAGATCTGATGTCCCACTGTCACCTTTACGTGTGCACCCTCACCTTCATGCACCGCGCACACCAAGAGAAAAAAAAATTAATTAAAAAAATTTTTTTAAAGATGCAGGACAGTAGCTACCGTGTGTCTGAGAATCAGATCACAAAGAAGACTACTATAAAAATATTTTTAGCCTGAGAGACCCTTGAGTCAAGCACCTACTTCTCTGAGATTGGCACTCTCTTGCTTAATAATTATTCTGGAGATGGTCAGTGAAGCAGAAGTGACTGGTTATTCATTTTTAGCACTTGAGCAGTAAAAATGTTCACAGGCAAACAGTGCTTATAATTGTATTAAAAGCATGGCCAGGGATCTTGCCAAATACACTTAGCCTGAGAGTACCAGGCCTGGCTAGCAGCGTGTGACAACACAGTATCATCAGTGTGCTGACTTCAAAGACACTTCCCGAGGAAGCCTCAAAAGCAGTTACCAAAAGGAAAAGTGGGGCAAACTTGTAAAAGTAACTTGTAGCCTGATTCAATTTGTCTTCTCTGTCGGCTAACCTATGCCTAGACCTGGAAGCTTCCAGCCTGTCTACAATCTAATCTAGACCTAGGATGTTTACTGCCTCTCAGACTTACTGCTGAATAAGCTTACCCTTTCTCGTTCTTTCTGAAAACTGGCTGGCGGTTCAACTGAGCTGTCCAGCTCAAACGCCTCTCTAAGTTGATTGATTCAGTCTGGCTTCTCCCTCAGCCTCTGACTGAATTGCTCTGCTTTTCATACTAACTTTGGCAATACGGTCTAATCTTCTTTCTCCTTCTCATTCTCTGGCTCATTCTGTCTTCACCTGTGTCTAGCTTGCTCTCTCTCTCCAACCTGTCTCCGTAAAATTCTTACAGTAAAACTGTCTCTAAGTTCCGCAAAGTGAGCAAACGGCCCTGAACTCAACGCCACTGCACTGCCTCTCAACTCACTATCAAGGAAACTGAACTACCTGACCAGAGCTCAGACATCTGCTTGCCAGTCTCCTGAGTGCTGGGTTTTTTGTTTGTTTGCTTGTTTGTTTTTAAGGTAACAGATCACCTTTTTTTTTAAAGTTTTTTTTTATTATGTATACAGCGCTCTGGCAGCAGGTACAGAAGAGGGCATCAGATCACATTATAGATGGTTGTGAGCCTCCATGTGGTTGCTGGGGATTGAAATCATGACCTCTGGAAGAGCAGTCAGTGCTCTTAACAGCTGAGCCATCTTTCTAGCCCGAGTGCTGGGATTAAAAGCACGCACCACCATACCCAGACCTAAACTTTTCTTTACCTGAAACTTGCTCTATAGCAGGCTGGCCTTGAACTCAGATCTGTTTGCCTCTGTCTTCAGAGGTTAAAGGTGTGTCAGTATTCCAGCTGGATCACACAGACCTAGAAGGTCTTTGGATGTGATCTTTTGCCAGAACAGCCATGTTCAGAATTTAAGTTCTTCTACAGGAAATGGGCATTGAAAGGAGACATGAAAAGTAAGTGTCATTGCCGTTATTTGTGTTTGTTATATTTTGTTTTTTGTTTTGTTTGAGGGAGACAGTTTGGTGTTTTGTTTTGCTTTTGTTGTTATTATTGGGATTTTTTGTTTTCTTTTTGTTTTGTTTTTGTTTTTGTTTTTGTTTTTGTTTTACAAGACAGGGTTTCTCTGTGTAGCCTTGACTGCCCTGGACTCACTTTGTAGACCAGGCTGGCCTTGGACTCACAGAGAGACACCTGCCTCTGCCTCCCCAGTGCTGGGATTACAGGCATGCACCAGTGTGCCACGTCCTATTGTTGTTATTGTGTTAATGTTTTGCTTTGAAACATGGTCTCATGTAGCTCTGCTGACCTCAAACTCTATATGTAGATGCCTTTGACCTCTTTGGCCCCCCTGCCTCCACTACCCAGGTGCTAAAATGACAGGCTTGTGCCACCACACCCAGCCCACTAGCAGATTTGAAAGTGCTGTAACAAAAAAAAAAAAAAAAAGTCAAAGTTAAAAAAAGAAAAGGAAATGAAACTTGGAAAAGCCACTCTTACAGAAATAGATTTCAAAGATTCACCATCAAACTGACCTGGGTTTTGAAGTTTGGCCTTCAGAGCTTCAGGGTTCATCTTCCTCAGCAAGATTGCGAGTGTGAAAAGTGCCAAAGAAATGATCAAGGTCAAGCCCAGGAAGGTCCAGAGATCTGTATATGTCCCTTTCACTGAACTGGTCATGCCTTTATTAAAAGAATGACAGAGATATGAAGCAAGTGCTCAGTATTCACACCAACTACAAGTTTTCTAACAGTCAACATCTTACTTTTCAGTTTTTTGTTTTGTTTTGTTTTTTTTGTTTTTTGGGTGTTTTGTTTTGTTTTGGTTTTTGGTTTTTCGAGACAGGGTTTCTCTATGTTATCTTAGCCATCCTGGACTTACTTTTGTAGCCCAGGCTGGCCTCGAACTCACAGCAATCCGCCTGCCTCTGCCTCCTCAGTGCTGGGATTAAAGGCGTGCACCACCAGGCCCATGAGCATCTTACTTTTAGGGGTGCTTTTTGAGACAAAGTCTCATGTAGCTCAGGTGGGCCTCAAACTCCTCCATAGCCAAGGACGACCATGAGCTCTGGTCTCCAGTCTCTCCCTCCTACAGCTGCAGTTACAGAGCTGCAGCACCGTGGCCATTCACACTGCCGGGGAGAGCCCAGGGCTGTGCGCATGCTAGCCAGGCACTGTAGCGCCTCATCTAAGGCTCCTGTTGTTGTCTTTGAGACAAGAGCCCATTCTAGCCCAAGCTGTTATTCCCTATGCAGTCCAGGTTAACCTCAAATGTGTGTTATACTCAGCCTGGAGGTCGCAACCCCTCTGGGGGGCCAAACACATCAGATATCCTGGATGTCAGATATTTATATTATGATTCATAGCAGTAGAAAAATTAGTTATGAAGTAGCAATGAAAATACTCTTATGGTTGGGATCACCACAGCATGAGGAGCTACTGTATTAAAGGGTTGCAGCCTTAGGAAGATTGAGGAACACTGCCTTAGAGGCACGGACTACCCATCTCTGGTTTCACCAACATTTTAAATTCTAAATGCCATTTAATTAAGAGCTGATGAATAGCCCGGTGTGGTGGCGCACACCTTTAATCTCCGCACTAGAGAGGCAGGTGGATCTCTGTAAGTTCGAGTCCAGCCTGGTCTACAAAGAGAGTTTCAGGGCAGCCAGGGCTATGCAGAGAAACCCTGTTTCAAAAATCAAGAGAGAGAGATGGCACGCAGCGGAGAGGGGGAGCTGATGAATAAAATTAGATTTGGTTCTGAATAATTCTTTTGCTCCAGGAGACAAACTATTGTTCTATTTCCTTTCTGGTTTTGATTCAGGAAAACGAAATGAAACAATCTCGCACCATCCTCTCCACAGCATTTCCCTCTGGTAGATAAAGGTGCTATCTATCAAAAGGATTGCTTCCCACCAGGCAGCAGCTGCTGAAGAGTCTCACTTACGTGGATTACAGTAAGGCTGACAGGGCGCAGGAGGGTTGGAACACCGAAGGTGACAAGGTTTGCAAGCATGCAGCAGACTGTCAAAATATTCACTGTGGAAACACTGCTGAGCCATGTGGAGTGCGATTGCCAGCAAACAGAACAGCACGGAGGGACAAGCCAGTTCTCAGGAAATCGCTCCCCGAGTGCAGCGGGCAGGGATGTCAAGGAGGGCCGCAGGTATTGTGGTGGAGGATTTGAATAGCTCTCTCTCTCTGGTCCTCTGTCCCTAAAAGGCTTGGGTGGAGCATCGGAGGGGTTTTATCACAGCAAAGCAGGCCTGAAACAGAAACTGCCTATTTATAGAAGAACATTCTCACCCAGGTAACAGTTGCATGATGTGGACAAGCCTGGGGCATCGAGCAGAGAGTGCAGTAGCCATTGATGAAGCATCTATTTGTGGCCTGTACTACACCATAGGAGATGTACAGGCTGAGGGCTGCATCCCTTACACACTTGAGAGTCAACAGGGAAAGCAAGCCGCAGTCTGTGACCAGCGGTGGGAGTGACTGACAGAAGAGGAGACGGACTGGATTATATGACTACCAGTTATGCTTTGGCAGTTGGGGTTAAAGCAAGAGGCTTGAGCCAGGCACAGTGGCAGATGCCTTTAATCCCAGCACTCGGGAGGCAGAGGCAGGTGGATCGCTGTGAGTTCGAGGCCAGCCTGGTCTACAAAGCGGGTCCAGGACAGCCAAGGCTACACAGAGAAACCCTGTCTCGAAAAACAAAAAAAAAACAAAAACAAAAAAAAAAAAGAAAAGAAAGTAAGTTGAGTCTTTCTTTGTCAGATGTAGGGTTGGTGAAGATCTTTTCCCAGTCTGTAGGCTGTCGTTTTGTTCTCTTGACAGTGTCTCCAGCCTTACAGAAGCTTCTCAGCCTTATGAGGTCCCATGGAATAAATATACCCAGAAGATGCTATAGCACACAACAAGAAAATTTGCTCAACCGTGTTCATAGCAGCCTTATTCATAATAGCCAGATCATGGAAACAGCCTAAGTGTCCCTCAGTAGAAGAATGGATAACGAAACTGTGGTACATATACACTATGGAACACTACTCAGCTATTAAAAACAAGGAATTCCCGAAATTTGTGGATAAATGGATTGAGCTAGAAATGATCATAATGAGTGAGTTAACCCAGAAGCAGAAAGACTTAAATGGTATATACTCACTTATATCTGCATACTAGCCCAAGGGGCATGTCCCACGAAAGCCTTCCCTTACCAGGAAACTGGGACAGAGGGGAGGACATCCTATTGGGACTCTAGATGAGAGAAGCATGGGAGAATAGCAAAGTAGAAGGATCCAAAGGGTCCTAGAAACCTACAAGTAGAACACTATGATAGGCAGATTTGGGCCCAGGGGTCCCGCTCAAACTAAGGCACCAGCCAAGGACAAGTCAGGCGGTAAACTTTAAACCCCTATCCAGATCTAGCCAATGGTCAGAACAGTCTCCACACTTGAGTGGAGAGTGGGATATGACTTTCTCACATACTCTGGTGCCTCACATTTGACTATGTCCCCTGGAGGGGGAGACCTGGTGGCACTCAGAGGAAGGACAGCAGGTCACCGAGAAGAGACTTGATACCCTATGAGCATATACAGGGGGAGGTAATCCCTCTCAGGAACAGTCATAGAGGAGGGGAATAAGGGGAAAATGGGAGGGAGGGAAGAATGGGAGGATACAAGGGATGGGATAACCATGGAGATGTAACAAGAATTAATAATAATAATAATAAAATAGTGAAAAAAAAGGAAAAGAAAAGAAAGTAAGCTGAGCAAGCCATGAGGAGGAAGTTGGTAGGCAGCACCCTTCCATGGCCTCTGCGTCAGCTCCTGCCTCCAAGCTCCTGCTCTGCGGGAGTTCCTGCTCTCACTGCTTTTGACAATATGGAACTGTGAGTGAAATAAGTCCTTTTCTTCCTGTGTAGTTCAGATATAGGGAGGGCCCCTGCAGACTCATAGATTTGAATGCTTAGTCACCAGGGAACAGTGCTATTAGGAGGTGAGACCTTGTTGGAGTAGGTGTGACCTTGTTGGAGGAAGTGTGTCACCAGGGACGGGCTCTGAAGCTTCAAGTGCTCAAGCCAGGCCCAGTGTCTCTCTCTTCCTTCTGCCTGTGGATCCAGATGTAGAACTCTCAGTAACCTCTCGAGCACCATGTCTTCCATGGCAGTAACAAACTAAACCTCTGAATGTAAGCCAGCCCCAATTAAATGCTTTCCTTTATAAGAGTTGCTGTGGTCACCAGGTGTGGTGGTGCACACCTTTAATCCCAACACGTGGGAGGCAGAGGATCTCTCTGAGTTTGTTACCAACCTGGCCTACAAAGCCAGTCCAGGACAGCCAAGACTACAATAGAAACCCTGTCTCAAAAAAGCAAAAAATAAGCCAGGTAGTTGTGGTACACACCTTTAATCCCAGCACTTGGGAGGCAGAGGCAGGTGGATCACTGTCAGTTCAAGAACAGCCTGGCCTACAAAGCAAGTTCCAGGACAACCAGAGCTGTTATATAGAGAAGCCCTGTCTTGAAAAGCAAAAACAACTGTCTAGAAAAAAGAAAAGAAAAGAAAGAAAGAAAAAAGAAAAGCAAAAACAAACGCAAACAAGCAAAAATGCAAATAAATAAAAGAGTTGCTGTGGTCATAGCATCTCCACAGTTATCAAGTCCTAATTAAGATATTCAAGTAGCTTTGGTGTTGGATATTTAATATTTATTGTTATTTTACTGAAATCAGCTGTTTCTCCTTAACCAGATTTGGGGTGTTTTGTTGTTGTTGTTGTTGTTGTTGTTGTTGTTTGTTTGTTTGTTTTTTGTTTTGAGACAGGGGTTGTCTGTGTTAGCCTTGGCTGTCCTGGACTCACCTTGTAGACCAGGCCGGCCTCAAACTCACAGCCATGCGCCTACCTCTGCCTCCTGAGTGCTGGGATTAAAGGTGTGTGCAACCACCGCCCGGCATCCTTAACCAGATTTATACTCAAATAACCACACAGAAAGACCAGGATCTATTTAATTAGCACAATGCTGCACAATAATTACTCCATCCTAAGCCTCCATACTAGTATACTTTCTTCCTATTCTGTTTTCCCACATTATCCTTATTTTAAATCATCTCCTAGGCCGGGTTCATTTCTCTTGATGTTTCCTGATCGCCCCTCATGGCTCCACCCTCTCCTTCCTTCTCTTTCTCCTCCCCTCACTGGATCAGGATGTCCCATCCTAGTCTCTGTAATCGCTCAGCATTGGCTAGTTGGTTTTTATTGACAACACAGTTTACACAACCTTGAAACAGGAGATACTTAGAATAAACATCACAATGCAATGCCCAGATTGAAACCAAATGGTAGGGTAGAGAAATCAGCATTTGAATGAACAAGGGTAAACTGTGCACAGTCCACAAGGACGTTATGCCTACACCTTTGGTCATGGTGTTTCATCACAGCAGTACTAAACCTAACTAAGGCAAGAGATAAAAAACACTATTGTGGTGGGCTGGAGAGATGGCTCTGTGCTTTTTCAGAAAACCTAAGTTCAGTTCCTAGCAACCACCTCAGGTAGGCCACAACTATATGGAACTCCACTCCAAAGCATCCAGTGCCTGCTTCTGGACTCTGAGAGGGTCTGCACATATATGTACATATACACACAGATAGAAGCACACACTCAAAGGTAAAACAAAATAAGAAAGCTCTGTTGTGTCTGCCATGAATTTGCCTAGGTAACTCAAGTAACGTGTCTGAGGGTGTTGACTTGAGTGTGATGCATTCACAGACACCTGGAACAAGCAAGGATCCCTCCACAGGGACTTCGCCGTGACATTCAATATAGCATGAAGAAGAGTGACCCATGTGGTCAGTGTAAGACCCTGAGATACCAGAAGAACTAAAATTGGATTTCAGGGTTACAGAGGTAAAGGTTAAGAAATAGGCCTGCAGGAGATAATATGGCCAGCTGCAGGGAGGAACCAGCCTTTCCACCCACCAAAGACAGAGTTGCTAAGAGAGCCAGTTTTATAGCCAGCCACACTCCTTCCTGCCCATCGGAGATAGGGTTAATAAGAAACCAGACACTTCCCTGGATAAGGTAGTGAACAAAGAGAACAAAGAAAGGTAAGCCATGGGCAGATTTGGCGCCTTTTTCTGTAGCCTGTCACCTTTAGACATTAGGCCTACTTATGTTACTCAACCAGTAGGTGCTTGCCAGGCTGGAACTCCCCTGCTTTGGGGTGCTGGGAGGGGTAGGAACCTATAAATTTACGCTCAATTCAGAGATGGAGGCTTTCTTTCTTTCTTTCTTTTTTGTTTTTTTGGTTTTGTTTTGTTTTGTTTTGTTGTTTTTTTAATTTTTATTTTTTGGTTTTTCAAGATAGGGTTTCTCTGTGTAGACTTTGCTATTCTAGACTCACTTTGTAGACCAGGCTGGCCTCAAACTCACAGTGATCTGCCTGCATCTGCCTCCCAAGTGCTGGGATTAAAGGCGTGCACCTCCACCCCCTGAGATGGAGGCATTTTCTGGATACCACTGTGTTGGTGACCATCAGAGCTGGGTCCTTGTGTATATTGCATCGTATTGAGTCCTGGGGTTCTTTTCTGGGGTTCTTGCAATCTGGGTACAGCAACACATCAGTAAACGAAAGACATAAGGCCCTAAACATTGTGAACCATATGCTCTGCTCTGTTTATAAACATACTAGGTTGGTAAAGCCACATAGTCAACCCAAGGTCACCTGGCAGGACAACAAGAGCCCAGTAGTTGCTCTCTCAGAGAAAGGGGAGGAATCAAGTGTAGGAGAAAGATTTCACTTCCACCAGACGGTACAATCTAAATCACCAATTGAAAAGTTTTGAGACATGCCTTGTGTACCCCTGGCTGACCCTGAACCCACTATGTAGCTAAGGATGACCTTGGACCTCTGATCCCCCTGCCTCCACCTCCCAAGTGCCTGGATTACAGGCATAAGGCTCTGTGCCCAGCTTTATTCACAGCTTCATGAATCTAAGACAAGCATTCTACCAACTGAACTACAAACCTACCCATTATGATTATTTTAAAGATTTATTTTTATGTTTTCTTGTGGGGGGAAGCATGTGGTGGTTACCTGCAGAGACCAGATGAAGCCTGCCAGATGTGAATGCTAAGAGCTGTAAGTGCTCTTAACTGCTGAGCCATCTCTCTAGCCCCCTAAGCTGGTTTTGAAATACCCATGTAGCCAACAATTGCCTTAAACTTCTCCCCTCTTCTTGTTTTTGTGTGTGCATAGCACACATGTATGTTTACATGTGCGTGAGAGCGCATGTGTGTGTCCTTGAAGGCCTAAGGTTGGTATCAGAAATCTTTCTCACTGCCTTTCACCTCATTCTTTTGTTCTTTTGGGGAAGTATCTCAACCAAACCCAGAGCTGGAAGATAACAGCCAGTTTCTGTAGCTAGCCTCCTCTGGGAATTCCCTGCCTTCCAAGCAAGGTGGAAATTACAGCCTTCCAGGACAAAGGCTTTAACCACTGAGCATTCTCCTCAGCCACTGCCTTCTAACTCTCCAATCGCCACCTCCCAGGTGCTGGAATTACAAGCATACGTCATCATCCAGTTTTATGTAGTGCTGGGAATTGAAGCCAGGGCATCCTGTATGCTAAGAAGCACTCCAGCAACTGAGTTCAGCCCCGCCCAGTTTTATTATCCTTTGTCTGTTTGTAGGTCTGACAGCAAGGCCTGGGCATGGGACTAAGGCCTTGTGCAAATTATGGCCCTGTGAACCCAGCAAGTTTCCTTCCTCCCCCTCCTCACTGGTGTTAGACCTGCACTGACAACTGAAGACTATTTCCTCTTCACTGCCTTTAAAAAAAAAAAACCTTATGGGGCTAGAGAGATGGCTCAGAGGTTAAGAGCACAGACTGTTCTTCCAGAGGTCCTGAGTTCAATTCCCAGCAACTACAAGGTGACTCACAACCATCTATAATGAGATCTGGTGCCCTCTTCTGGCCTGCAGCCTTACATGCAGGTAGAACACTGTATATGTAATAAATAAATAAATCTTAAAAAACAAAACAAAACAAAACTTTATGTGCATCCATGTATGGCTGTGCAAGGGTGTCAGATCTTGGAGTTACAGATAGTTGTGAGCTGCCATGTAGGTGCTGGGCTTTGAACCCAGCTCCTCTGGAAGAGCAGTCAGTGCTCTTAACCATTGGGCCATGTCTCCCATCATCCATTTTGGAGGTTTCCTTCCCATAAACCCATCACGGTCCAACTCCATCTTGGCGACTGCTCCTTGGAGAACCGTGCTGACACCGGGTTCTTTTCTTACAGCCTTACTTCTTCCCACTCTAGACTTTTTGCTCCTCAATGGCATTTTCATGATTTCACGTACTTTGTGTTACTTAAAGCTTTTGTTTGTTGGACATTGGGTTTCACTGTGTGGCCCAAGCTACTCAAACTTACTCTGGAGCCCAAGTCATATGCCTCAGCTTCTCGAGTGTTTAAATTATAGGCCTGTGCCATCAAGTTTAGCTATTACTTTAATGCTGTTTTTACATTGAGTGTGTGTGTGTGTGTGTGTGTGTGTGTGTGTGTGTATGCATGAGCACATGTATGTAGCATGCTCACACTCCCCCCAGGGGTATGTGAAGATGAGTAAATAATTTGCAAAGGTCTCTCCCTTTACTTTGTGGGCTCCAGGGATTTAATTCATCTCATCAGGTTTGGTGTCAAATGCTACTGAGCCATCTCACCAGCCCTACTTTAACGTTTAGACTCCTTATGGTCGGAAGAACATCTAAAAGGACATCACTGTTGTCCCATGGTGTCTGCCACAGTGTCTTGTGCACGGAAGTCAGTGATCAGTATGGGATAGGGGGATGGGAGGGGTTTTCTCAGCCTGTCAGATTACTCAAAGATGTCCATGTAGCTCTCAATGCGCTTTGTCTTATGGGGACTGGTGTTTACAGTGGGGGAAAGAGTGTCATGGAGAGAAGTCAGTGATTTAAAAAAAAACAAAAACCGTTGGGACATCCTGGAGATCAAAATGAAGCCACTTTGAAAACTTCTAAAGGGCTGATAGAACATGGTGTTTCCTAAGGCAGAGAGAACGAGTTCAGAGCAGCTGAACTTCAAAGAGAATCTTTGCGGACACTGGGAGACAGCCTGGAGAATTGGCTCCAGACCCAATTTGCCTTTCCATGGCCACAAGCAGGCAAGGCTTTGGAGGGGTAGGCGGCGGAGATCTGAGAAGCAGTAGAGAGGAAGGAAGGAGGTCTTGGAAGTTGACTTAGCGTTGGGGACAGGCTCAGTGGGGCTCCTGAGACCCCTCCTGCCCCACCTAAGGTCCTAACCCAACCCTACCTCACTTCACCTCCTCCTCCTCCATACCCACCAGGCCCTCTAAAGCAGGAAGTTGAAGAGGCTACCAAGCCTGGGTTTCTGAGAGGTTGTTGTTTTGGTTTGGTTTGGTTTTTCCAGACAGGGTTTCTCTGTGTAGCCTTGGTTGTCCTAGACTCACTTTGTAGACCAGGCTGGGCTCGAACTCACAGAGATCCACCTGCCTCTTCCTCCCGAGTGCTGGGATTACAGGCATGTATCACCATGCCCCACCCCAGTCTGGGGTTTAGCAGCTCACTGAAGGCTGAGGCTTTGGGTTCTTTTGAGATTTATTTTTTGAGAGAAACCTACCAAAACCTCTTTCCTGGAAATGTTTTGATATCTATATAAGTATGGGGGTGAGGAGATGACACACCTTTAACCCCTGCACTCAGGAGGCAGAGGCAGGAGGATCTCTGAGTTCAAGGCCAGCCTGATCTACAAAGCAAGCTCCAGATTAGCCAGGGCTACACAGAAACCCTGTCTTTAAAAAAAGAAAGAAAGAAAGCCAGGCAGTGGTGGCGCATGCCTTTAATCCTAGCACTTGGTAGGCAGAGGCAAGTGGATCTCTGTGAGCTCAAGGCCAGCCTGGTCTACAAAGGGAGTCTAGGACAGCCAAGGCTGTTACATAGAGAAACCCTGTCTCAGAAACCTAAAAAAGAAAGAAAGAAAGAAAGAAAGAAAGAAAGAAAGAAAGAAAGAAAGAA
>OU015755.1:52832093-52905360 GCA_907169655.1 Acomys percivali
GAAAGAAAGAAAGAAAGAAAGAAAGAAAGAAAGAAAGAAAGAAAGAAGAAAAGAAAAGTGTGGGTGTGCATGTACTGTGGCACAAGTGTGGTGCAGTAAAGAATGTTGGGCATCAGTGTTCTCGCTGTATCTGCTTTGGAACAGATTCTCTGTAGTTTGTGTCTATCAGGCTAGTGTTCATCCTGTGCTTCTCCAGAGAAAACCCAGTCCCACAATTTTGAGTTAAATTTGGAGCAAGCTTTAATTAAATTTTGACCAGGATGGACTCTTGGTCAGGTCCATTACAAAAGGGGACCTGAGATGAAACTAATGTCCGTGCCCCGTCCACTTCCAGGCTCCTCCTACATAGTCACTTGATGGCATCCATCACAGGGCTTTTGGCCGTCCTGCTTCTGCTAATTACTCTTGGCTCTTGAATTGTTGATACTTTAATTAAATGACAGTTTCTTTCTGGGTACCATGAAACCGGTGGTTATTAGATCCCAATTTAAAAAAAAAAAAATTAACCATATAGATCCCAATAGAAACAAGCGCCCATCACAGGGTCAAGGATTTTGCGGAGGATGTAACTTGAGGCGCTTGGGGTGGGGAATGTAAGAGCCAAAGTCAACCTGTAAGCCCCACCCAACCAAGGACAAGGCAACTTCCTAGAATTCTGGGAGTTGTAGTTCTCGGAAAATAACACAGTCACGTGTGACCGTTTGGTTTTGCCTTTTATTTATTTTTGTTTGTTTATTGGTTTTTAGAGACAGGGTTTCTCGGTGTAGCCCTGGCTGTCCTGGACTTGCTTTGTAGACCAGAGATCCGCCTGCCTCTGCCACACCCTTTAAAAGCCCCTATAGTAACATGTGACAGCCCCTACAACAGAGTGTGACAAGTTGCTGCTCGAAGGGATTCCAGAGAGTGGACCTGAACAGAGGCCATCATGGTTAACATTTAGTTAAAGCTTGCTTCAAACTTGTCTCAAACCTGATTCCCTCACGAATCTCAGGATTAAGACTAGCTGGCCCAAACCCCTCTGGGGCATTGTCTCCTGCTGTAGGACTGCTGGGATTACAGACGTGCTCTGCCATGCTGGCTTCATGTGTGCCCCATGGACCTGAACTTTATCTTCACACTTCCCAGTCCATGAACTTGACCCACTGAGCTGTCTCCCCAGCTCTGTGAAGAAATGATTCCAAATATGTGTTTTTATTATAATGTAAAATGATATAATTATATATTTGTAATAGTATATAATAATATTGTGTGATATAGAATAATTACATATTTTATATTATATACAAATAATAAAATCATTTTATTACATAATAAAAAATACATATTGCTTTCCTTTTTTTTTTCCCCCCTTTTCCGAGCATGATGGTGCACAACTTTAATGTCAGCACTCAGGAGGCAGAGGCAGGCAAGCTTGGCCTATAGAGTGAGTTCCAGGACAGCCAGGGATACCCAGAGAAACCCTGTCTCAAAAAACAAACAGAGTGTGTGTGTGTGTGTGTGTGTGTGTGTGTGTGTGTGTGTGTGTGTGTGTGTAATTGTAAGAGTCTGTGTGTGGATATGCGCGTGAGTGCAGGTGCCAATAGAGGCCAGAAGAGGACACTGAATCCTTCGCATCTAGAATTATAGGTGTCCCTGATCCCCCAAACTGGGGTCAGCTGCAAGAGTGGCAGTGCTCTTGAGTGCTGAGTCATCCTCCCAGACCCATAAAGAGGTTTTCCGTGCAGGCCTCTGGATGCTGAGGCAGGAGCGTCTCAAATGTGAGGTCAGCCTGGGATCCACCGTGGGATTCCCCCTCTTGGGCCTCCAGCTCCATCTTTGCTGTCCTTTCCTCTCCTTTTTGTTTTCTTTAGACAGGGTCTTGCTGCGTAGCCCTGGATCACCTTCTTTGTGTGGGAATCCTTGTGCCTTAGCCTGCTAGTCACCACAATCCATCATGCTTTGATTTTTTGTTTGTTTGTTTTTTCGAGACAGGGTTTTTCTGTGTAGCCTTGGCTATCCTGGACTAACTTTGTAGACCAAGCTGGCCTCGAACTCAGAGATCCACCTGCCTCTGCCTCTGAGTACTGGGATTAAAGACCTGCATCACCATGCCTGGCTCCTGCTTTGATTTTTTTTAAAAACAGAGTCTCACTCTGGAGCCCAGCCTCATCTTGAACCTGAGATCTTTCTATATTCTCCATGGCACTAGGATTACAGAGTGCCGCCATACCTGACTGTTGCTAACCTTGGTGGCCAAGGATTATTGTTTCAAAATATTCTATGCCGCCATACATGTTTCACTTTGAAACCCTTTGCCTTGCCTCGCTCCCTTTGAGTAGGCCGGCAGCTACTCTTTTACTGGCTTTCTCAATGTAATGCTTCTGTTGGGGCCAAATAAACACCAGCAGCCTTTGGATACTCTCTGCTTGTCATTCAAGTGAGCAGTCCCAGTGGCTTTGGAGGTGCAAGCGAGCGGAGCCAGAGCGGCATTGTTTTGCTGTTAGAGCTGTGGATGACAGCTGAAGCCTGGGGGTGACTCTGAGGGGGCTTCTCCTCTGTTCTCTTCAGCCTGGGAGTGGCAAGGGCAGCTGTCCTTGTATGATGATATTACATCATTATCCTGACGCATCAAACTGAAAAGTCCACAATCACCTTGTTTTTCCAACTACATGGCTCTGGGGATAGAGAGGTGGCTTGCAGGTTAAGAGTATTTGCAGTTCTTGCGGAAGACCAAGTCAGGTCCCAGCATCCACACTGGCTAGCTTACAGTCACCTATAACTCCAGTCAGGGGGATCTGCTGCCTCTGACCTCTATAGGCACCTGTACTCAAATACACACACCCAGATACATAGACATAATTAAAAATAATTTTAAAGGTGGCTAGAGAGATGGCTCAGCTGTTAAAAAGAATGCCTGCTCTTCCAGAGTACTGGCTTCAATTCCCAGCACCTGCATGGAGGCTCACAACTGTGTTTTTACAGTTCCAGGAATTCTGTCATCTTCTGGCCTCTGCTAACACTGCATGTGTGTGGTGTACACACACACACACACACACACACACACACAGACACACACATATATACATAATACACACACATTCATACATACAGGCAAACCACTCATCACATAAAATAAAAATAGATAAATCTTTTGTTTTTTGAGACAGGGTTTCTCTGTGTAGCCTTGGCTATTCTAGACTCGATTTGTAGACCAGACTGGCCTCAAATTCACGGAGATCAGCCTGCCTCTGCCTCCCGAGTGCTGGGATTAAAGGTGTATGCTACCAAGCCCCGGCTAAGATTTTTTTTTTTTTTTGTAAAGATTTATTTATTTATTATTTGTACAGTATTCTGCCCGCATGTGTGTCTGCTCGCCAGAAGAGGGCACCAGATCTCATTATAGATGCTTGTGAGCCACCATGTGGTTGCTGGGAATTGAATTTAGGACCTTTGGAAGAACAGATAGTGCTCTTAACCTCTGAGCCATCTCTCCACCCCCCAGATTTTTTTTTATTTTTAAAGTATCTATTTTTAGCCAGGCATGGTGGCAAATGCCTTTAATCCCAGCACTCGAGAGACAGAGACAGGCAGCTCGCTGTGAGTTCGAGGCCAGCCTGGTCTACAAAGTGAGCTCCAGGTCTGCCAGGACTACACAGTGAGAGGCTGTCTCAAAAAACAAACAAATAAAGGTGGAAAAAGATTGGGAAGACATCTAACATCGGTCAACCTCTGGATTCGACATGTACACACACATGTGCACATATATTTGTACACACACACACACACACACACACACACACACACACACACACGAAGAAACAACTTAATAAAGCAAAACACAAAAGTAAGTTCTTCTGGACCAAACAGGTGTTGTGGTTACCACGGTGTAGCTGGTGTGAGCCTGGCATCCTCGGGGTTTTGTTTTTTGTTTTTCCTTCTTCTGTTTTTCGAGACATGGTTTCTCTGTGTAGCCATAGCTGTCCTGGACTCACTATGTAGACCAGGTTGGCCTCGAACTCACAGAGCTCTGCCTGCCTCTGCCTCCCGAGTGCTGGGATTAAAGGCGGGCGCCACCACTCCTGGCCAGCCATTATTTTTACATCTAAAGTGATAAGAACCCAAACTGAATCTGTTTCACTGAGGCTTCCAAAGGGCTTCCTTTTATTTTTTTAAGATTTATTTTATTTTATGTATATGAGTACAGGGTCTTCATGCACACCAGAACAGGGCATCAGATCTCATTATAGATGGCTGTGAGCCACCATGTGGTTGCTGGGTTTGAACTCAGGACCTCTGGAAGATCAGCCAGTGCTCTTAACTGCTGAGCCATCTCTCTAGCCTCCCCCCAACAGGCTTTCTTAAAAGGATCATAGGTTTCTTAACAACAGCAAAGGCAGTTGAACAAGTGAGACAACAAGCCTGAGATTCGCAGTCCATTTCCATTGCTGTAACAAGATCCTTGAGGCTGGGGAAACTGTATGGAAGGAGGTTTGGGTGGCTTATTATTCTGAAAGTCTAGAGCCGGGCACCAGCATGTCTGCTCAGGGCCTGATGATGATAGTGTGCAGGGTGTTGTATTACAGTAGAAGAGAGGGTATTTCCGATGGAAGGCAGAGGTCTAGGGCCACTCTTTTTGGGGAGTGGTTAGGAGAGTATTTGAGACAAGATCTCGCTATGAACTCATAGAGACCAATATGCCTCCCAAGTGCTGGGATTAAAAGCAAGTCCACCACATCTAGCAGGGGCCAGTCTTGATTCAGGCTCTTGGGAGAGCTTCCTTAATCTCTTCCAAGGGCTTACCTCTACTGACCAGGGGACGTCCCATGGAGCCCTAGGTCTTCCTCAACTTCCAACACACAAACCCTTGCGGGACACACTCAAACCATATCAAAATCACAGCCCTGGGCAAGGAGAGGGACCAAAGCAGCCCTGAGCAGCCTCAAATGAGTTACTTACTTTCTTTCCTTGGTTTGGGTTTTTTGTTTTCTTTTCTTTTCTTTGTTTTTTTGTTTGTTTTGTTTTTTGTTTTTTGTTTTTTGTTTTTTTTTTTGAGACAGGGTTTCTCTGTGCAGCCTTGGCTGTCCTGGACTCCCTTTGTAGACCAGGCTGGCCTCGAACTCACAGCGATCCACCTGCCTCTGCCTCCCAAGTGCTGGGCCAGCTTCTATTCTTAAAAGTTGTTTTTGAAACAAGGTGTCACTGTGTGGTCCCTGGGATGGGCTTCTAGGGACCAGAGCCTGGGCTCCATCTTGTCTCTCCTCTCTCTCTAGGTCATTTAAAGCTTGAGCCTTGGGGTGTTGGTTTAGAGATTTATGGAAACAAAGGCTCGTTTGAGGCCAGCCTAGTCTACAAAGTGAGTCCAGGACAGCCAAGGCTACACGGAGAACACCTTGTCTGAAAATAAAAGGGGGAGGAAGCGGGGAGATGGAGTGAGGGAGAAAGGAAAGAAGGAAGAAAGGAAGGGAAAGAGGGAACGAGGGAGGGAGGGAGGAAGGGAGGGAGAAAGAGGGAAGAAGGGAGGGAGGAAAGAAAGAAGTCCATCCGGGGCCATCCTAAGGTGCACACACCACACTGCAGAACACAGGGAGCTTTATGACTAGTCCCTAACTGTTGGCAGCTGGTGAACCTTAGTGTTTAGTACATACATTTACTCATCTGGACTCCTGGTGGCAGCAGTGTCTAAGGTTAGGGACTGTTCGTACATGTGGGCCAAGGAAGTCTTCCACAGTTTGCTTTCTAAGCTTGTTTGAATTTTGGTCTTGGTGTGTGGAGTAGGAGGGGTTATGTGGGGGAGGGGGTTGGTATAGGGGGTGGGTGCTCACAGTTGGCGCCAGACTGGCTGGCCAGCAAACCACTAAAATTGGCCTGTGTCCTGACAGCATTGGAGTTACAGACAGGTGCTATCACTAGGCGCCTTGTTGCGGGTGCTGAGGAGTCACAGTTGACTTCCGGTGTTTTGTCAGTGGTGTTTGCGTCACAGTTATTCCGTTCGTGTATGGAGGTCGGATAACCTGCTCCCCCTTCCCTTCTTCCACCATGTGGGCCCTGCAGAGCCATCTTGGTGGCCCAGATGCTCATGGTTTTGAAGCAAGCATTTGACCCAATAAGCAACTAAGCTACTTCTGGATTTCTCTGCACAGCTACAGTTCCATCAGCACTGCAGTGACAGCACTAGACACTTGCAGCAGCAGCTGAGATCAGGGGTGTGCTGCAGACCGTGGAATGCTGGGAAACCATAAGCCAGGTCACAGAAAACACCAGCCTCCTGCAGTATGCTGCTTTAGTCATAAGCAATAACTATAAAATACTATTACCAGGGCTTAGGATATATTGATGACATATCTGTGGGGAGGAAAATGATTAGTACACACTATTTAATAAAACACAGAGGCTGAGCTAGGTGTGGTGGCACACATACCTTTAATCCCAGCACTCAGGAGGCAGAGGCAGGCAGATCTCTGAGTTCAAGGCCAGCCTGGTCTACAAAAGTGAGTCCAGGATAGCCAGGACTGTTACACAGAGAAATTCTGCCTCAGAAAAAGAAAAGGGAAAAAAAATGTAGAGGCTGGTTTCCCTCAAGATTCACGGGTCTATTTACAAGAAGTGACAGAAAGATCAAAGAGCCAGAGGTGATGTGGACACACCAAGGAAACAATGTCTTTCAAACGTAGCAGTACTGATGCATGTGAGCACACAGACTGTGGCAGCGCACACAGGCCTGTACACAAGCCAGACACGGCCCCAGCCCTGAGAAGGGCAAGTGGACGTGGGCTCTGCCCCCCCAAAACAAGAAGCTCTATGCAGTTCATACCCACTGGCAAAGGAAAGTCCATTTCCTCCAGTGGAGTCTCATAGGTATATTAACCACACTTCAGGGCGGCCCATGCCTGGGAGTAGGTGACATACTGGCTGGTTTTGTGTGTCAACCTGACACAAGCTGTAGTCATCAGAGAGGAAGGAGCCTCAGTTGAGGGAAAGCCTCCATGAGATCCAGCTGTAAGGCATTTTTCTCAATTACTGATCAATAAGGGAGTACTCAGGCCACTTCGGGTGGTGCCATCCCTGAGCTAGTGGTCTTGGGTGCTATACGAAAGCATGCAGAGGGGGCTGGAGAGATGGCTCAGAGGTTAAGAGCACTGACTGCTCTTCCAGAGGTCCTGAGTTCAATTCCCAGCAACTACATGGTGGCTAAGCTAACGCCCATCTATAATAAGAATGAGATCTGGTGACCTCTTCTGGCATGCAGGCATGCAGGCAGAGCAATGCATACACAATAAATGAATCTTAAAAGAAAAAAGAAAAAAAAAAGAAAGCTGGGCATAGTGACACATGCCTTTAATCCCAGCACTTGGGAGGTAGAGGCAGACGGATTGCTATGAGTTCAATTTGAGTTCAAGGACAGCCAGGGCTATTACAGAGAAACTCTGTCTCGAAAACCAAAAATAAACAAATAAAAATTTAAAAGTATGCAGAACAAGCCAGGCTGCCCCCTCCTCGGCCTCTGCATCAGCGCCTGCCTCCAGGTTTCCTGCCCCGCTGGAGTTCCTGTTCTGACTTCCTTTGGTGATGAATAGCAATGTGGAAGTGTAAGCCCAGTAAACCCTTTCCTCCCCTACTTGTCTTGTTTTTTGGTCATGATGTTTTGTTCCAATAATAGAAACCCAAACTAAGACAGTTGCTTTTTTTCCCCCCCCTTTCTTTTTTTCCTTTTTGGTTTTTTGAGACAGGGTTTCTCTGTGTAGCCCTGGCTGTCCTGGAACTCACTCTATAGACCAGGCTGGCCTCGAACTTACAGAGATCCGCCTCCTTTGCCTCTGCCTCCCACGTGCTGGGATTAAAGGCATTTGCCACCATCACCCAGCTGGAGGTTTTTTTCTATGTATTTTGTATGTATAAGTGATTGCCTGTATGTAGTAGGCCTGTGTACCATATGCATGCAGTGTCTGCAGAGGCCCGAAGAGAGTCTCAGGTCCCCTGGAACTGCCATGTGAATACTAGGAGTTGAACTCCAGTTCTCTGGAAATGCAGCCATTGCTCTTAACCACTGCACCTTTGCTTCAGCCCATTTTTTTTAAGAGAGAAAAAGAACATAAAGTATGGTGTATGGGGGAGGGGAGGGGGAGGTGGCAGGAATGATCTAGGAGGAACTGAGGAAGGGGAAAAACATGATCAAAATATACTGTATGGGGAAAAAATGGGGACGGGGCCAATGGTTAAGAGCACTTGCTGCTCTCCCAGAGAAACCTGGGTTCAGTTCCCAGGATTTACATGGTAGCTTATATCCACCTGTAACTCAGTTCTGGGGGCTCTGACACCCTTTTCTGGCTTCTACTGCATGCACGTAGAATACAAAGCCCCCCCCCCCCACACACACACACAAAAAAAAAAAAAAAAATTCTTTTTTTTTTTTTTTTTTTTTTGAGACAAAGTCTTTCTGTGTATCCTTGGCTGTCCTCAGACTCACAGCGATCCACCTGCCTCTGCCTCCTGAGTGCTGGGATTAAAGGCATGCGCCACCACACCTGGCTAAATAAGTCTTTTTTTAATTGAAAAACTTCAAACGTAGGGGCTAGGGATATGATTCATTTGATAAAGCACTTGCCTAGCATGTATGAGGCTCTGGGTTCAAAAGGAGTGTGTCGGTACACGCTTGGGATCTCAACTCTCAAGAACTGGAAACATAGCTGGGCATGATGGTGCACGCCTTTAATCCCAACACTTGGGAGGCAGAGGCAGGTGGATCCATGTGAGTTCAAGGCCAGCCTGGTCTACAAAGCGAGCCCAGGACAGCATGGCTAACACAAACACCTGTCTCAAAAAACCAAAAAGTAAAAAATAGAATATGAGGTTTGTTACATGAGCATGGGGAAAGAAGGAAAGAGGGTAGGGGTACACCAGAGAGAAAAGGGGGGACAGGAAGAGAAGGGAGAGAGAAAGGAAGAGGTAGAGAGAAAATACTTATTTTTAAGAACCATTGCCCTGTTCAAAATGTGCATATTCTTTTTTTTAATATTCATTTATTATTATGTATACAATGTCTGCCTGCATGTACACCTGCAGGCTAGAAGAGGGCATCAGATCACATTATAGATGGTTGTGAGCCACCATGTGGTTGCTGGGAATTGAACTCAGGACCTCTGGAAGAGCAGGCAGCGCTCTTAACCACTGAGCCATCTCTCCAGCCCCAATGTGCATATTCTTGATTCCAAAATGAGATAAAATAATAGAATAATAAACTTATTTTTCTTATGAGTAGAAAGACTAAAATCCTTGATACATTTTTCGCTAACTAAATCCAACAGCTTTTTAAAAATATAGTAGAGGGCTGGCAAGATGACTCAGTAGGAAAGGGTACTTGCTGCCTGATGACTAGAGTTCAATCCCCAGAATTAGGATGCTTTATGCAAAGAATCATCTTTTGAAAGTTGTCACACACACACACACACACACACACACACACACACACACACACACATTTTACAAATAATAAATACAGTCCCTCCTTATCCATGCTTTCACTTTCCATATCAGTTACTCAGGGTCAACTGTGGAAAACATTCGATGGAAATTACAGAAGCAAGCAATAAATTCTAAGCTACATATCATTTTGATGAGCTTAATGAGATATAATCCTGTTCTTGCCCCCAATGTGTCTGTGCTGTGTACAGACAACGCCCAACTTTTCCATTTAAAATATAGAATCTGGGCCAGGCGGTGGTGGCACACACCTTTAATCCCAGCACTCGGGAGGCAGAGGCAGGCGGATCACTGTGAGTTTGAGGACAGCCTGGTCTACAAAGTGAGTCCAGGACAGCCAAGGCTATGCAGAGAAACCCTGCCTCAAAAAAAAAAAAAACCAAGAAACAAACAACAACAAAAATAAAAAGAGAGAGAGAGAGAGAGAGTTTGGAATATATTTGTCATATAAGACCACCCCTCTTCCAACGCACGTCCTGTGCAACAGACTTGAGCATGTGTCTATTTGCAGGCAGGGCACAGACAGCCAGGCATTTTATTAAGTGCCACCAGACAGCCAGTGCCAGCCTACACTGCCTCTGTAAACTGTGCTCCACACTCAACCTGAAGAAGCCCTCCTAGCCCAATGGGTGGGTTCTGCTGGAGAGCCACCAGGAAGATGTGTGCAGCTTGCTCCTCCCTGCTTCATGCTCCCCAAACAGAATGGGGAGCCTCAGCACCCCAACTATATGCACTGGACATATGATGCAAGGGGAAGCAATGCAGGTAAGTACCCAGAATATAAGATGATTGCCAACTTTGGCATGGATTTTTTTGGGGTGGGGGTTAAAAAATCATTTTATACGTTGAAAATACAATACAGAAAAGCCTTCCCAGTTTGCTTGAACACCACACTATTACAATGCTTGCTTACCTAACACTTTCATTGTTAATGGCCCCTAACTGCAAGAGTCCTAGTGCTGGTCACTCAGATATGGCAAAGAGGTGCCATAAAATGTTCTCTTTAAGTGTGAAGGTGAAAGGACAAGAACATATTTTGAAAGAGACCATATTCACATAACTTCTATTACCACACATTATGGTTATTTTGCTATCAGTTATTGTTAATCTCTGTACCTAATTTATAAGTTAAACTTTAACAATAGGTATGTGTGCAAAAGCCCAGTGTTTACAGTGTAGGCATAAGGTTATTTGCCAAGAGCCATTCTGTTAAAGGAGCTCATTAGGCATGTGGGCTTTTCTAGGAGGTGAGCTGGTATTTTGCAAGGTCTGTACTGTGATGCATCCCAGAATTGCTTCCAGCCTCTGACAACCCCATCAATTGTGCACTGCTGCATCTCTATAAAATCTGGCACTGGAGCCTGGCGTGGTAGCACATGCCTTTATCCCAACACTTGAGAGGCAGAGGCAGGTAGATCTCTGTGAGTTCGAGGCCAGCTTGGTCTACAGAGTGAGTTCAGGACAGCCAAAACTACCCAAAGAAACCCTGTCTTTAAAAAAATAAACAAAGTCGAGTGGTGCACACCTTTAATCCCAGCACTCGGGAGGCAGAGGCAGGTGGGTCACTGTGAGTTCAAGGCCAGCCTGGTCTACAAATCGAGTCCAGGAACGCCAAGGCTAACACAGAGAGATGCTGTTTCGAAAAATCCAATAAACAAACAAACCAAATAACTGTCTTGATGAACAGGCCCTATCTCCAGTATGCAAGTGCAGTTAGTCACAAGCAAACTTACCACGAAGGTCACCACACTGATGGGCTAGCAGGGGAGGGGACTGCATTTGCCACAGTGCAGAGAAAGGATACTATATAATTCAGTCAACTGTAGGCTCAATTTTCTTAACAAATATATTTTATTACGAACTTATTAACTGGGAGTACCTCACTTATAACCCGACTAACCTAAACAATAGGAAAAGAAGATTAAAGAATATAATAACAAAACTGTAAGGATATCAGTTCCAAGGAGCGATTCTCCTGGCATAATCAGCAGGATTTCTTCTGCTGGAACCTAGAGTAACCAGAACCCAGAGCCTCAGCTGGAGCCTGGAGCCCCAAAACCTTCCCTTGAGTGGTTCTCTCTAGGAGCATCTTGAAGTGAAGTGATGAACAGCCAAAATTATCCCAAGTCTCCAAAGGCCTTGCCTCCTGTTTTTGGCTCACATTTATACCTCCTCTCAGCATGTGTTCAAGGATGTTTTTCAGCTGCTTAATAACCAATCTCCCCCACATGGTGGTTCGATTTCTAGGTGGTTAAATATCACCTGCTCTCTCACAAATCTTTTTCTCATCCCCCACTTGTGATCTAAACAAAAAACATGTTTATCTCTCCTTCAGTCAACAGCGTTTTGAGATGGCTAAGAGGGTAGAGTCAACTAGCACCAAGCCTGATCACCTGAATTTTGTTCCCAGGACCCACACGGTAGATGGATAGAACCAACTCTTGTAAATTGCCCTTTGACCTCCACATAAGCACCATGGCACGAATACAGCCCCATCCACACAGGCACGTGGTGCCTGCGCCACCTCAGTATCGAGTCGAGGGCGAGGCACTGAGGATTTAACACACAATAAAACAGCCAATCCTTCGTGCTAAGAGAACAGCAGGTTTTATTCGGCATCCAAAGAGCCTTTTTATAGGCAGCAAAACAGGAATGCCACTCTCAGGTGAAATCCCTCAAGAGGTGATTGTGCACACGAGGGAAAGTCCCAAGGAAGAGAGGGGTGAATTCTCAGAGCCTTAACCATGACTAGCTGACCAACATAAGCACAGACACGGAAGCTGCTAAAAACAGGACATGCAACAGCAAGACAGGCAGGCAGCCCAGTCGGGCCTGGTTCCCATAGGTCCCCCTTTCATATAAAATACAAATGAGCTCCTGTCTTAGGTTGCCAGGACATTGGTTTCCTATCTTACTCGTCACTGGAAAGGCTTTGTGCTTCAAATCCCTCCTGTCTTAGGTGGATAGGTACCTCCATGGTCTTACCCGTCATTGGATACTCATTTATCAAGGCTCAGCCAAGTCAGGGCAGTGGGGTTATCCCCTGTCAAAGGCATGAGGACCTGTTTGGTACGGAACTGTTGAAATGCCTGTTGCTTTCTCATGCGGCAGAGGCTCCAGAACAGAAAACCTCCTAAGCCACATAGCAAGATGCCTAGCGCAGTAGCATCGCTTCAGGTTTTTAGCAAGCTTCCCAATATCTGTAGGCCCTTTATGTGACTTGGGAGGTCTCCAATGTCTATTCACAACAGATAAGCCTGAATCATCCACAGTTAAAAAACTGAGAATATACAAAATATAAGCTTATTGAGAATGCAGGGAGGAGTTTCCTCCATATTCCCCCTTCTTTATTTTAGCAAGGTAAGCCTTAATGGTGCGATGCACATGTTCTACCAACGCTTGTCCCTGGGGATTACATGGGATCCCGGTTTTATGAATGATCTCATAGTCATCTAGAAATTTGGCAAGACCAGTACTAGTATAGGCAGGGCCATTATCAGTTTTTATTTGCTTGGGAGTGCCCATATAGGCGAAAGCCAAGAGCAGATGTACTTTAACGTTCCATATCTTTTCCCCTGAGTGGGCTGAAGCAAAAAGTAAGCCCAAGTATGTATCTATAGATACATGAACATATTATAATTTACCAAAGCTGGGAAAGTGAGTTACATCCATTTGCCAGGTGTGATTTGGCAGGGGCCCTTTAGGATTGACCCCAGTTTGCAGAATTGGAAGGAACTCTGCACAAGATGGACAATCTGTAACTATTTGGGTGGCTTGATCTTTGGTAACACCAGTATGATAACGTAAGGATCTGGCATTGAGGTGGAATTTATGGTGTAATTGCCGAGCTTTATCTATCCCTGTGATTGCTGCCAGAGCTATGGGCTCTTGAGTAAGGGCATCCGCCATCCTGCTTCCCTCACTTAAGGGTCCAGGCAGGGATGTGTGCACTCTCAGGTGTCCAATAAAAAGAGGATCCTGTCTCAGCCAAATTAATCCCTGAATCTGTAAGAGAAAACCATGTACCGAAGAAATGGGAGCTACATAGGCAGATGTTTCCAGGGGAGGGAGAATTTGAGTTACATATTTACTATCAGAATAAAGGCCTGCAATTCTGCCACCTGAGCAGAAAGGTTGGTGGCCGTAATTCGTTTGACTACTCCGCCCCCCCCCCTGGGAAAAGACTGCTGCGATACCTTTAGAGGTCCCATCAGTAAAGACCACCCTAGCATGAGGAATAGGCTGCTTCGGTATAATTTTAGGAAAAACAACAGGGTGTATTTTTAAAAATTCAGCTAACTTATTTGGAGGATAATGATTGTCAAATTTGCTTAGGGTAGAAGACATAAAAATTACCCAATCATCATTATTATTTTGAAGCCAGTTACTTGGGCTGAAGAAAAAGGGGAGATTACTAGATCAGGCTCCTTTCTAAAAATATGCAGGCTAGATTTCTGGGCACTAAATAAAAGAGTTATTACAGCTTGAGGATAAGAAATCACCACTTTAGCAGACGAAGCCTGGGAGTGCACCCACAAGATAGGCCCAGTCTGCCAAAAAACTCCAGTAGGAGCATGGGCTGTGCAGACTATCAATAGCAATAATGGTCGGTTATAATCTATATAATTAACATGGACCTGAGATGGGGCCTTTTGCAGAAGTTCTATGCAAGGACGACCCTCCGGTGTTAAATGTTGGGCAGAAGTAGGATCAGGATCTCCTTGCAAAATATCAAACAAAGGTTTTAACTATCCAGAAGTAATTCCTAAACTGGGATGAATCCAATTAATATCTCCCAGAAGATTCTGAAAATCATTGAGAGTGGAAAGGGAATCCAATCTTAAAGTAACCATTTGAGGTTTAACACCACTCTGCAACAACTGATGACCTAAATATTGATAAGGAAATTGCTTTTGAAGTTTTTCAGGTGAGATCTGTAAATTAGCCTATTTAGGCATCTCCTGCAAGTCAGGTAAGGCAGATAATACCTCCTCCTCTGTCTGGGCAACCATCAAAATATCATCCATATAATGAATAATATATATGGCAGGGAAACGCATCCTCACAGGCTCTATGGCAGATGCCACATAATTCTGACAAATGGTAGGACTATTAGCCATACCCTGAGGTAATACTACCCATTGATATCTTTTATAAGGTTCCCTCAAATTAACAGAGGGAACATCAAAATCAAACCGTTGTGAATCATTGGGATGTAGGGGAATGGTAAAAAAAAAATCTTTCAAGTCAATCACAATCATATGCCAATGCTTAGGAATGGCTACTGGAACATGGAGGCCGGGTTGAGTGGCCCCCATAGCATTGACAGCTCTAAGATCTTGTAACAACCTCCATTTTCCTGATTTCTTTTTGATAACAAAAATAGGTGTGTTCCAAGAGGATGTAGAAGGTGTAATATGACCTATAGCAAGCTGTTCTTGTTCAAGCATATTGGCAGCTTCCAACTTTTCTTTAGACAGGGGCCATTGTTCAACCCAAATTGGGGCATCATTTTTCCAAGTAATAGGAATAGGGGGGAATTGGAGGCTGGACAATAGCCCCTATGGAAAATACCCTAACCCCCGTTTATAAAAAGGGTGGCAGAGAATTATCTCCCGGTCTGAAACAGGACAGTTATTGCCCTGTAGGTTTTTGCCTAAACCTTGTTCTGGACAAAATCCTTGTTGATTTAGCAGTCTTTGTACCGGCTGTGTGGTCAATACAGCCCCCATTCCTTCCAGTATATCCCTTCCCCATAAATTAATGGGAATATGAGGGAGGACATATGGCTGAAATAGTCCCTGATGTCCCTCAGCATCCTTCCAAGTCAAAATCTTAGTACTGTGAAAAAGAGTGTTGGCTGTTCCCACTCCTTGCAATTGGGTATTTCTTTGTTGCAATGGCCAGGCCGTAGGCCAATAGAAGAGAGAAAGGACAGAGGTGTCTGCTCCAGTGTCCAGTAGGCCTTTAAAGTCTCTGCTATCAATTTTCAGAGTAAGCATAGGGCGGTCACTAGGGTTGTGATCCAATAGGCCACCGGTCCAGTAGAGCCGAGCCCTCCCTCGCCTCTCTTTTCTTTTACAAATGGGTTAGTTGTTTGGAATTGAGGTACTAGGATTATTTGAAGGCTCCTTGGGGAATCACCAGAATACCCTTAGTAGTTTCCACCATAATTTTTATTTCCCCCCTCGTATCAGGATCAATGACTCCAGGAATAACTTTAAGACCCCTCATAAGGGCACTACTTCGACCCAGCAATAGTCTCGACGAGCCATCAGGCAAAGGACCAAAAACTTCTGTTCCAATGGCTTGGGAGCCCATCTGAGGTGTTAATATGACTCTGCTCCAATCCTGCGCTGCCTGCTGTCCCCCAGGCGAAGTCTTGCATAAAAATGGGGTTCTTTGTGGGATAAAATGCACAGGTTGAATCACTTGAAGGGCAGGTGTCTGCAAGTCTGCACACCTGTCTCAGTGGGGCCGGGAGCTGACCCCAGGGCCCATTTCCCTGCAATGGCCTCCCTTGCCTATCTGTCTTAGAGTGGCGCTCATTTCCCCAATGATACCCTCGTTGGCAACAAGCACACAAGCCTGGCTTGGTATGATCAACTGTCTCAAGCTTGTCCAGTCTCCCTTTGAGTACATTCTCTCTTGAAGTGTCCTGTCGGGAGCCGTTCGGAGCAGTGCCACACCTAGAAGATGGCGCCTCTTCCTGTTCCTGTTCCTGCAAAGCTTGGTAGTAAGCAACTGCCTTATTTGGACCTGCTTGGCGTCCGCCAATAGAGTACGGCTACGTGGCAGACTGTGTTTGGTTTTGCTGTTTGCTATATAACTGCTATCCTGGGGTGCGGGGGCAGTCACTTCCTGAAACCTCCCCGAGTAAACTGCTTGAAGAAGGATCCTGGTTGTCTGTGTCTCTTTCCCGCTGGACGGGTGCGGCACCAACAGTGTCCTGTCTGGACACATCTGAAACATGTTTTCGGATGGACTCCCCCAGAAGGTGACCGTCCCCGAACAGCAGAAGCTATTACTTTCTCCATTATGTGAGTAGTATCTATACTTCGGCAAATTTTCAGATAAGCATTCACACTTTTATATTGATAAAGCCTAAGGGCTTCCTGGCAATACTTATTAGCATTTTCAAAGGCCAATTGTTTAATAATAGGCATGGCTCCTTCCGCATCTCCAAAAATCCTTCCTGCCGATTGCATAAGGCGATCAACAAATTACTGGAAGGGCTCCGAGGGTCCCTGGACCACTTTAGACAGCTGCTCTCTTGCCCCTTTATTAGGCAAGGACTTCCAAGCTTTTGTGGTGCAAGTTGCAATCTGCGCATACATAGCTGGGTCATATTGTATCTGGGCATTAAGTTCAGTATACAAACCCATGCCTGCAAGCATATCCACATTTCTCTGTGGAACCCTGGCCGCTGCATTACATGCGGTGGTCTGAGTACACTATTCTTGACAGTCACTGAGCCAGAGCAAATAATCACCCCCACTGAGGACTGCTCTACACATTTGTTGCCAATCCCTAGGTGTTAAGAATTGTCCTGTGAGGGGCTGAAGAGATGGCTCAATGGTTAAGAGCACTGCCTGCTCTTTCAAAGGACCCGAGTTCAATTCCCAGCACCCACATGGCAGCTCACAACTGTCTGTAACTCCAAGATCTGACACCCTCACACCAACACACATAAATTAAAATTAAATTTAAAAAAAAAAAAAAAAAAGAATTGTCCTGTGAGGGCTGGAGAGATGGCTCAGTGGTTAAGAGCACTTATTGTTCTTCCAAAGGACCTGGGTTCAATTCCCAGCACCCACATGGCAGCTCACAGCTGTTTATAACTCCAAGATCTGACACCCTCACACAGACATACATTCAGGCAAAACACAAATGCACATAAAATAAAATAAATTATTTTTAAAAATTGTCCTGTGAAGGACTCAAAAATGGCAATAGTAAAAGGGGCATGTGGACCATAAGCCTCCTTAAGCTGTTTTATGTCTTTAAACTGGAGGGCTTTATGCTGTCTCTGCGTTTGCCCTGGGTTAGTTGGGTGAGGCACTTCAACTACTGGAAAGACTACTCCCTGAGAGGGAGCAGAAGCCTCTCCAAAGATAATTGACTTTGATAATCTGGGTTATACGCCGGGGGCTACTCCCCTCTAGTTTCTTTTACTTCAATCTTACACTCCTTCTCCTTCTTCTTTAGGGCCGGTATCTCAGAGGTTCAAGTTGCCTCTTCCTCCTCAGAATTAGAAGAAGATATATCAGAGGCAATCTCAAATGGGGCCAAAGATTTCACAGATTGCTCCTCCTGCATTTCATTCAGGGCAAGTTCCATACTTCCTAGCTGCTCTCTTATTTTCTCATCTTCGTTTCTAAGCGCATTTCTAATGAGACGCCATAATAAAAAGGTAGTAATAGGAACACTGTTGGACCCTTCCTTTTGGGAAATCCTCTGGAGGTCAGACTTCACCTGATCCCAATCTTGGATATTTAGCTCTCCTGATACCATAAACCAAGGACTACTCAATTCTATTTTTATAAAACTTTAACAGTCTTATGCTTAATCCCAGTGTTGATCCTCTAAGAATCTCACTAGTTGATCCACCAGAACCGTGGAAGAACTTGGCACCCATTTCCAATACTCCCGTTACCCGTGAGGCGCTGGCCAGCTCCCCCAGGTGATCCGTCAGCTTCCTCCCTTCTTTCCTAGTCTCAGTGAGCCCTCCACTTGTGGTGCCTGCACCTCCGCGGTACCGAGTCAAGGGCGAGGCACTGCGGATTTAACACACAATAAAACAGCGGGTCCTTCATGCTAAGAGAACAGCAGCTTTTATTCGGCGTCCAAAGAGCCTTTTTATAGGCAGCAAAGCAGGAATGCCACTCACAGGTGAAATCCCTCAAGAGGTGATTGTGTACATGAGGGAAAGTCCTAAGGAAGGGAGGGGTGCATTCCCATACCGGCACACAACACCCCCACACTAAATAAATCTAATTTCAATAATTAAAAAAGTGTTGCAATGCTGGACAAAGTGATGCATGTCTTAATCCAAATACAAAGGAGGTAGAAGCAGAGGATTATAGGTCCAAGGCCAACCTGAGCTTGTCTCAGCACCCAGCCATGTTCTAATCCCCGATGGCCATTTTCCAGAAGTATAGTGGGAAGGGTACAGCAAAAGCCCCAAGACCAAGTTCTACAACTTCAGAATGCAGATCCAGCTGCCTTCACAAAGGGGAGGGGGGAGAGGGGAAGAAGGATAGAGAGGGTAAAGGGGGAGGGGGTGAAGGGGGAGGGAGGGGGTGAAGAGGGAGGGGGATGAAGAAAGAGGTAGGATAAAGAGGGAGGAGGGGCAAAGGGGGAGGGAGGGTGAAGAGGGAGGGAAGGTGAAGAGGGAGGGAGGGGGAGGGTAGAGACAAGGGATGGGGCTACAATCAGGATATAAAGTGAATAAATTTTTTTAAATTAATTTAAAAAAAAAGAAAACAGCTAGGTGTGGCAGGCCACCCCTTTAATCCCAGCACTTGGGAGACAGAGACAGGTAGATCTCTTGAGTTCAAGGACAGCCTGGTCTACACAGAGAGTGCAGGACAGGATGGGCTTTGTGTAATAGACAAACCCTGTCTCAAAAAAAAAAAAAAAAGTGGAGAGATGGCAGTTAAGTGTATTGGCAGCCCTTGCAGAGAACCCAAGTTCAGTTCCCAGCACCCACATGGTGGCTCACAATCATCCTTAACAGTCCCAGGGAATGTGATCCCTTAATAGAGTTGGGATTCTGCCTAAAGTGAGAGTTCTCCAAGGCACCAGGCATACATGTTCTATGTACAAACAAGCAAAACATTCATACACATAAAATAAAAAATAAAATACTTTTTTTTCTTTTCTTTTCTTTTTTTTTTTTTTTTTTTTTTGGTTTTTCGAGACAGAGTTTCTCTATGTAGCCTTGGCTGTCCTGGACTCCCTTTGTAGACCAGGCTGTCCTTGAACTCACAGAGATCTGCCTGAGTGCTGGGGTTAAAGGCTCATTCAATACTTTTATGTGGCTGAGGGCTATGCTCAACCCCCTTCTTATATAGGACATCGTGACCAGCATTACAGTGGGGGAGTGGGAGGGGTTCTGTGATGAGCCCTCCCATCCCATACATGGGCACAGCATAAACTCAGCTTTTCCTCTGTGAGCCACAGGCCCTGAGGCGAGAATTGCCCTCTAGGGGAAAACACAGCCTTGGCTCTGCTCAACCACAGAGACAATGAGTTTGCTGATGTCTGCCAGGCTCGGGAGGGCATTGTTCCCACTCACTGTGCCAAGGCACGAGGGTCAGCAGAAACTGAGTCTGGACATCAGCAAAGAGGAAGGCTGACAAATGTGGGCTGTTACCACTGTTCTCCCTCTCAGGAGAAGTCTCATTCCAGGCGGAACCCCAACTCTATCATTTACAGCTCTCAGATCACCGGATTGGGGGAGAGGCAGGCTCTGTTTATGTCTGTCTGTGGAGAAGGCAGCTGAGACCAAAGAGTGATCTGTACGGTAGGCAGCTGTCAGGAAGTGAAACTGATGGTTCAGAAACAGAGCCCTCACAGACCATGGGAAGATGCCAGAAACCTAGGGCCTTGCTCTTTTTTGTTGTTTTTGTTTTGTTTTGTTTTGTTTTTCCGCTTAGAATCTCACATAGCCTATACGGAAATGGGTAGCTAGGAACAACCTCAAACTCCTGACCCTCCGCCTCCGCCTCCCAGGGGAGCACCACTACTCCAGACTAGGTTCTGTCCTTTTTAAAGAATCTCCACACATATATTTTATGACCCATGCTTCAAAGAGAATAACTATTTCCTGGCTTGCAGCCTTCCCCCCAATCTATCACAGGGTTCAAATCCCAGGTCTGCCTATTCTGGTTATGTAACCAGTGGGTCTCAAACTTCTGATCCCTCCAAGCCTCCATGCCTCCTGGCCCCACCTCCTAAGGGCTGGGATTACAGGTGCAAATAACACTGTGGCTTTAAGACTTCCTTGGGATGGAGAAGAAACCCGGGGATTCTGCATGCTTGGCACACCTCAGCCCTCAGTCTCTTTTGAGAAGCCCACACTAGCATTCTTGGCTGAGTGTGTCTTACTTTCTTCCTGAGCACATTTCTTTCTCTTAGCGAGGGCATTTTAAAATATTAAAATGTCTTAGTGAACACCAGCAGCTGGTGAGAGGCCCCAGTAGGTAAAGGACCTGAGTTTGGTCTTTGGAGGCCACACGGTAGAAAGAGACACCCAATTCCTGCAAGTTTCCCACCAACCACATGAACATTAAGGCATGTGTGCATCCACACAAGAACATACACAGGCACACAAAAGAAAGAATAATTGCCAGGCGATATAGTGCACACCTTTAATCCCAGCACTCTAGGACACCGAGGCAGGAGGATCTCTATGAGTTCAAGGCCAGCCTGGTCTACAAATCGAGTCCAGGACAACCAAGAGTGCACAGAGAAACTCTGACTCGGAAAAACCAAAACCAAAATAAGAAGAAGGAGGAGAAGGAGAAAAGCAGCTTCCATTCACAACAGGTGAAGACTATTGCGAAGATTCCTAACTCCTAAAACATAGAGTAAGGGTGTTGAGATGCCCAAATCCAACGGGTGTCTGCAATGCGACCCTAAGGCCCAGGGAAAATCATGGAAGAGAGGGTAGAACAACTTTAAGAGCCAGAGGCCTAGAACACTTGTTGTTAGATAGAGTCTCCTAGGCATTATGGGAAAAACACACCCATGAAATCTCTACAATATGATTGCCTTAACAAGACTGACGTAATGACACCACCAGCTCATGTGCTGAGGTGGACCAGAGGGATTCTACATAGCCCCATCCCAGATAAAGAGCTAGAGATGGTCAGTGGGTGCCGAAAGAGGGAGAATCTCGTACCCAGAAAGTCCAATCCCAGGTGGTAACCTGCATTCATGTTCATACAAGCCAAATTAAATGAACTCAGTAGGTTATGAGTGTGTATACATGAAGGAATAATAATTAAAGAAAAAACCCATGAATTTGGTTTTTTTTGGGGGGGGTGTTTATTTTTTTGAGACTGTCTCACTGTGTAGCATTGGCTGGTCTAGAACTTGTTATGTAAATCCACCTGCCTCCAGGGTACTGAAATTAATTGCCTGTGTGTGCCACTATGCCCCAGCAAGACCATGCATTTGGAGAGGGGAAAATGAGAAGTTTGGAAGGAAAGGAGAAAGTGGAAATAATGAAGACATAGAAAGCTCTCAAAAAAAAAAAAAAAAAAAATCAAACCCAGAGCCTGTAATCCAGCACTCAGAGAGGTAGAGGTAGGTGGATCTCTGTGAGTTCAAGACCAGCCGGGTCTATAAAGCAAGTCTAGGACAGCCAAGGCTACACAGGGAAACTTTGTCTCGAAAAAACAAAAGACAAACAAAAAAATCAAACATGACAAAAAATTTAAGCCCCCAAACTAATTAATAATGATAAAGTAATAATGATGATGATGATGATAATCTGGGCCAGGCATGGTGGTGCATGCCTTTAATCCCAACACTTGGGAGGCAAAGGCAGGTGGATCGCTGTGAGTTCGAGGCCAGCCTGGACTACAAAGTGAGTCCAGGACAGTCAAGGCTACACAGAGAAACCCTGTCTCAAAAAACCAAAAAAAAAAAAGGAATTGAAGGCAAGCTCAGCTTCAGTTTCTGAGATCAAGGTGGCCAACCGAGATAAACAATTTCAACTAAGGTAAACAATTAATTACCATCTGGAAATTCTCTGGAAACTTCCCAACACCCCTCCCTGCAATAGCCAATAACATTTAGACAAGCACCCTTAGCGACCACCAGAGCCAATCCTAACATAGGGCATGCAGCCCCTCCTAATCTTTGTGGTTTTAGCCTTTAAAAAGTCTGTAACAGTGACTCGGGGTGTGCCTCCCTCCCTCCCGAGTGAGTGCTGAGGCCCCCTGACGCGCGTCAGCACTAAACCTTGTGCCTTTGCATCAACACTGTGGTTCTCGAGTGGTCTCTCGAGACGACCCCCCCTCCCGAGTGGACTCTAGGGTCCAACAACACTAGATGCCAGGTGTCAATTCTGTCAGTAACTGGACACTGAAGGTCAGCAGATTCTGTCTGAAGTCCGGCTAGGCCCCTCTAAACATGTCCCAACAAGCTCCCTTGCCCAGACATGAGATGATGTATAGTATCCATCCTGGATGCAGGATGTATAGTATCCATCCTGGAGGCAGGATGGAACCATAGCCATGAGCCACAGAGGAAGCAATGGCCAAGGCTGCAGGGCAGTCCACCTGGGCAAGCATGGGCTCCCCAGGCTCATCCTGGCCCGCCAGGAGTCCTGACATCAGCACCTCAGGCAAACAGAGTTGTTGTTTTTTTCTGTTGGTGGTTACTGTTGTTGTTGTTAAGGCAGGCCCTCTCTGTGTTGCCCCCACTGTACTGGAACTCACTACATAGACCAGCCTGGCCTCATATTTTCTCTGTAACTGAGGGGTCCTTGAAGTTTTGGTCTTCCTGAGTCCACCTGTAACAGGACAAGACAGTGTAGAGGCGCCTCCATCTCGTCTTCTTGCTGAGGCCATTTCCGTTTTAACTAGAATTTGATCTTGTTGGTGGAGAATCCCATGGAAAAATACCCAACTCTATTCTAGGAACCAGAGGTCAAGATGTCCCAGCTAACTTACCTCAGTGTCTGTTAAGCTGCCTGATGTGCGAACTCTCCCTGCAGCTGCCAACAGAGATGCCAGGACTTGGTTTTTGCCTTCCAAAACCCTGTGCTCTGGACATTCGGGGCCAAACCTAGGTCCCCAAATATGTGGCAGTGGTCCTAACCAGCTGGAATAAAGACTTTCAATGGTCTAGAAACTGTGTCTGAGTGGTCATCTCTGGTGGACTCCTGTAACCTCACTTACATGGTTGTGGGGATCAAATGCAGCCCATGTGCATGATGGGAAAGAGTCTCCCTCCCAGCCCGATAGAAGTCTTTTGCATCCACAGCTCAAGAGGAAGGAGATGGCATAGTGAAGACAGGCACCCAGTGCTGCGCATGTACCTTCCTGCCAGAAGGGGGCACCAGACCTCGTTATAGATGATTATGAGCCACCATGTGCTTCTTGGGAGTTGAACTCAGGACCTCTAAAAGGGCAGCCACTGCTCTTAACCTCTGAGCCCCACTTTGCTTCCTTAAAACAAAACAACACCAGAAGTCAGGCATGGTGGTGCACGCCTGTAATCCCAGCGCAGACAAATCACTGTGAGTTTGAGGGCAACCTGGTTTACAAATCCAGTCTAGGACAGCCAGGACCACACTGAGAAACTCTGTCTCGAAAAACAAAACAACAACAAAAAAACACCACTGTATAACAAGTCTGCAAATATTGATCCAGGAAGTGTCAAAAACCACCATGCTCCAAACTTATGTTTAATTAGAAATGAAATTATAGAGGCAGGAAGTTTACTGTGAACAAACAAAACTTGCCAATGAATACTGTTTGTCTAGTCCGTTGATTGGAAATCAGCCAGTCTCTTTGCCAGGCAATTACCAACAGCCTCTAATCACCCTGCTGGAAATGAAGGCGACCCGGCTCCTAGACTCACTTTGGTGCTGTTATTAGCTTTGTAACATTAGCAGCATTAAGTAACCCCAAGGACGATTAGCACCCACCAGCTGGGCTGATCTGACAACACAATTTCAACCTCAAAGAAACAGAGTGTAATTATATTTATAGGGGGTAAGTAAAAAATAAAATGTGTTCCTAAGCACTAAGCTATGCCACCTCCGTCTCTCTAACAACACGGGAGTAGCTGCAGAAACCATGTGCTTGCTCCAGGGGGTGTTAGACAGTGTGGACAGAAAGGCTCTAAAATGTGGGCTGGGGGTGGAGCTTTGGTGATGGAGTGCTTGCTCAGTCCACTTGTAGCCATAGGGTCCATTCCTGGCACCACACTGAAGAGGCTGGGTGATGTGTACCTGTAATACCAGTACTCAGGAGGTTAAGGCAGCAAGGTCAGAAGTTTGAACTCACAGTGATCCACCTGCTTCTGCCTCCCAAGTGCCTGGACTAAAGATGTGGGCCACCACACCCAGCATTAAAAAAGAATTTTAATGTTACTTATACAAAGCAAAGTCTGAAGGACAGCTGTACCAATTTACCTTGATCTGGTTATTACACATGACATACATGCACTGAACTGTGCCCCATAAATACATACAAATGCTGCATGTATCAACTAAAAATACAAACATGACTAAGTATGCTGGCTTGTACCTGAAACCCTAGCTCTTGGGAGGCTGAGTTGGAGGCTCATGTGTTCCGGGTCAGCCTGAGATACACAGGGAGCTCTTGGTTAGTACAGTGATGGGTCTCCTCACCTGGCCTGAGGGAGCCCAGGGTTCCAGGCCACCCATTAGATTTACCAGGTAGTGGCACACACCTTTAATGCTAGCACTCTAGAGGCAGAGGAAGGTGGATCTCTCTGAGTTTGATGCCAGCCTGGTCTACAGAGTGAGTTCCAGTACAGCCAGGGGTACTCAGAGAAACCCTGTCTTGAAAAACCAAACAGCCGGGCTGGAGAGATGGCTCAGAAGTTAACAGCACCGTCTGCTCTTCCAGAGGTCCTGAGTTCAATTCCCAGCAACCACATGGTGGCTCACAACCATCTGTAATATAATCTGATGCCCTCTTCTGGCCTGCAGGTGTATATGTAGGCAGAGCACTGTATACGTAATAAATAAATAAATACATCTTTAAAAAAGAAAAACCAAACAGCCAGGCACTGTGTCACACACCTGTAATCCTACACTCTGGGAGGCAGAGACAGGCAGATCTCTGTGAGTTCAAGGGCAGCCTGGTCTACGGAAAAAGTTCAGCTTGGCCAAGGCTACACAGAGAAATCCTGTCTGGAAAAACCAAAAAAAAAGAACAAGGGGGGAAGAGAAGGAGGAGGAGGAGGAGGAAAGAAAGACCACACAACAACAAACAAACAAACAAAAACCCAACAAAACAAAACAAGAAACAAAAATCATGCCAGGCATGGTGCTACACACCCTTAATCCCAGCACTTAGGAGGCAGAGGCAGGTGAATCTCTGGGAGTTTGAAGCCAGCCTGGTCTACATAAGGAATTCCAAGACAGCATGGGCTCCATAGTGAGATCCAAAGAAAAGAAAAGAGGGAAGCAAGGAAAACATGTAACGTAGAGCTGTACCCCAAGATCAACTGTGGAAGTAGTTAACAGGACATGTCAGCTCCAAGCCTTCTTTTCTCCTGCATGTGGCTGAGGCTGTACATTCAAAGATGGCCTTGAACTTATGATCTTTCGGTCTCCACTCCCCACTGCTAGAGTTACAGACATATGACACCACACCCGGTCTACGGGGTGCTGGGGATGGAATTCATGGCTTTGTGCCTCTCGGGCAAGAACTCTGTCAATTGAAACACATCTTTAGGCCAGCAGTGTTATTTTCAAGGTGGGATGTGCTGGGGGGAGTGGCTGGGACAAAACAAACAAACAGGAAACACAGTTCCCACCTCAAGGGAATAAGTGTTTGCTCTAGATCCACACTTGAGTGACTATGGCCTGAGAATACAAATTTAGGGTAATCCAAACTCCACGTTGTCATGTGGAAATAGTCCATGGAGTGTTTATTTTCATTTTTTAAAAGATTTTATTTATTTATTATGTATACATTGTTCTGCCTGCATGTCAGAAGAGGGCACCAGATCTCATTATAGATGGTTGTGAGCCACCATGTGGTTGCTGGGAATTGAACCCAGGTCCTCTGGAAGAGCAGATAGTGCTCTTAACCTCTGAGCCATCTCCCCAGGCCACAATGGAGTTTTTATAATGACAGAATAAAGAAAGTCATAAATCAAGATATGCTCCAAATACATTGGTGGATACATGAGAGAGGTGGTTACAGCAGGATGGGGAAGCTCTCCCATCCGCCTCAGATGCTCTCTGATGACGACATTCTTAAGGTTTTAGGTTCACGAAGCCGGAGGTCTGATAAGTGAATATAACCAAACATTGTATCTACCAGCCACAGCGTATTCTGACACAAAGTGGCTATTCAGGGGTCTAAACTAGCCCAAAATAAGGAAATTAGCCTCTTGATCTGCAACATCTCAGTCTCTCCACATCACTGTGATTCTTTCTGATCAATCAGTCTTTGCAGGCACAATTTATTTCCAGGAAGTCTCATTGTCAAAGAGTTGTGGGCTCAGCTTGGGCTATATAGCAAGGTTCTTTCTCAAAAACAAAACAAAACCTGAAAAAGTAGAAGCCAATAATATCTACCAAACAGAGCCAAGAGGCCATAAGCCTTGTAGCATCCTGCCAGAAGAATTTACTAGCAATTCCTCTACCCTTCCACACGGCTTCCCTTCCTTGAGTCAGGAATTCTTGACAGATATTTCCTCCTTATGACGTATTCTCAGGACTTTTCCTTTAGGAGCAGGGTCAGAACTATTGCTTTAAAAAGTTTGGTAGCAGTACTAAAGTTCCCTTGTGATAAAATATGTAATATACGGTTTACCATTTTAACTATTTTTGTTTTGTTTTGTTTGTTTGTTTGTTTGCCAGAGTTTCTCTGTATACCTTTGACTGTCCTAGACTCACTTTGTAGACCAGGCTGGCCTCAAACTCACAGTGATCTGCTTGCCTCTGCCTTTTGAGCACTAGGATTAAAGGCATGTGCCACCATTACCAACCCCAGATATCTTTTAAATATCACTTTCCACCTTATTTAGTTGAGGCAGGGTCTCTCTGGCAATCTAACTGCTGGGATCCTCTGGTTTCTGCCTCTCTGGCTCTAGAGTTACCCAGTTGTTTTTGTTTGTTTGTTTTACAAGAGTTCTGGGAACTGAACTTCATGCCTGCATGGAAAACACCTTATCAATTTAGCTACATTCTTAACATTTTTATTTTACTTTGGCAGTTTTATAATTTATATAATGTATGTTGGTTGACTCCAATCCCAACTTCCACCCCCTCATTCACCTCCTTACCTGTCCCCCTCCCACCTCTACCCTCCATTCACCTCCTTACCTGTCCCCCTCCCCCGCCTTTCCGTCTTTTTGTCTCACCCCCGACCCTCACATCCCCACCTCCCCCAACCCCCATCATATCACACTAAGTTCAATTAGTATTGCTTGCTTGTTAATGAGAGTGAGACCATCCACCTAATCATGTTAGTTCACAGGCGATCCCACTAGCCTGCCTTCAGGGTCCTAGCAACATCTTACACTCGTCACCTGCCATCACCATGTGTGAGCCAGATATAAGGACCTGCCTGCCACCCCAGCTCTCTCTTCTCCCTCTGTCCCCCATCTCCCATCCACGCACCTTGTCATGGGCACACCCTTGCTCTCCCTCCTTACTCTCTCTGCCCTCATGGCCCACTCTAACCCTTCTCTGGCCTCCCTCCCCCTTTCCCACAATAAATCTCCTTTATACCAGATCTGTTGTGTGTCTTGTAATCCCTCAGAGGGTACCCCTGCTGCCCCCATTATACAACATAACCTGCCAGAATCATAGGGACAGAGAGCCAGAGACTAACCATTTAAATAATAAAGGAGTTCCCAGGCTCCTAATCTGCATAAGTAGAATCGCCCTCCCCCCCAAACCTAAGAAGGAGAAATGGGGAGGGGTGTGCACGTCTGCTTGCAGTTCCCTCTAGCTGCCTTAACCAGGGAGCCTTTCCCATTTTACTGGGCTCATCAGGGATTCCAGAGTTTTGAACCTCCCAGTCTCACTGGCAGCCACATGTTAACGATCTAAATAAATTAAATTCATTTAGAGAAAATATTCAGTTTTCAGGGTCTCTAGCCATTTCAAGCACCCAATAGCCTCAGTCCATGTGGCTACTGGCACATTTGTCACATTCCATCACTGAAGAAAGTTCTAGGAAACCTCCCTGGCTTTTAAATATGCATTTAAAAAACATCACAGATCAGGGCTGGAGAGATGGCTCTCCTGATGGCTCTTCTAGAGGTTGTGAGTTCAATTCCCAGCACCAAAATGGTGGCTCACAACCATCTGTAATGTGATCTAATGCCCTCTTCTGGCTTGCAGGCATACATAAGGCAGAGCACTATATATATATATATATATATATATATATATATATATATATATATATATAAGTATTTTTTAAAATATCACGGATCACTAACGGAAGGCAGTTTGCAAGAACAGCAAGCAATGGATTAAGGGCTAGGCTAGAATCTGTCAAGGGATGGCTCTCAGGGGATCCTCAAGATCACTTTGATTACACTGATTTCTCATTTACTCCCTTGACTGTGATTTCTGTCTGCTTTATAGATCTGGATAACTGTCTTTCAAGGTGAGAACTGGCGTCCTGGGACACGGTTTCCCCAATTGTTGGGAGGGGTCAGGCATTGGAGAATGCCAGCAGTGCCTTAGGATGCTTATTTGAAGTATACTTCTGGTCTGGGGATTTAGCTCAGTGGTATTGCATTTGCCTAGTTACGTGTCTCATCCTTTGGTCTCATATTAGCACTAAAACCCAAATTAACAATAATAATATGAATAACACGAATAAATAGAGCTCTGAGGCCAGCCTGGTCTACAAAGCAAGTCCAGGACAGCCAAGGCTAACAAAGAGAGACCCGGTCTCGAAAAACGAAAAAAGAAAAAAAAAAAAAAATAGAGCTCTGGCTTTCCCACCAGCAGATTCCCGAGCTAGGCTTACTATTCAGGAATTTCTCAGGCAACTTTCCTCTTGACAGCTGGCAGCTGAGAAGTTGGAGAAGATCCCAGCTTTCAGATAGGTGTGATGCTACAAAGTAGCAGGTTGTGGGGAGCAGCTTAAATAACCTGCTCCATCTTCCAGCATTACTGTGCTTTTTGTCTTAACAGATGTTAATAGAGAACACTCCGTGGCCTTGTCCTCTCTCTTGTGAGCGCTGCCTCAGGCCTGCGGTCTTGAGACTGAGCACCATGCCTTCTGTAAAGCTACAGAGTTCTGATGGAGATAACATTGGGGGATGGTCTGATGTATTTTGCTGCTATTTACTGCTTACTGTCTCTGTGACTTACCTTTTACTTAATAAAAAGCCATCCCACCTGGGCAGGGCAAAGGAGATAGGTAGGGCTTAAGAGAAAGTGGAAAACCAGGAAAAAGAAAAGAGAGATCGCCACGAGGAGAAAGGAGAAAGACCTGAAGTGAAGAGAGGAAGGCCGCCATGGGTTAGATGGAGGAGAAGCACATGGCTGGCGGCGTGGATGGAGAATCCGGCCCAGATGAAGAACATTAGCAAGTATTTGGGATTATGGATGGGAGGTAGCTTGATAGAAGTTATTGGAAGCAGATAGCATGGGATTGAGACAGGGAATCCCATGCCTGCCCCACTACAGGAGGTAGTTTAAAAGATTGATATTTGGCCTGCCCTAGGTTAACTAAGGCTATTTTAAAATATAACGAATGTCTGTGTCTTGATTGATTGCTAGCCAGGCCTACAGATAATTTAAAAAAAATAGAGAGATATTTGAAGTTGATGTAGAAATTGCCAAACAGTCTCACCATCAAGACCATGCTAGAATATTTGGGAACAGATGATGAGGGAGATAATGATCCTGTTCCTTTACCAAATGTTAATGCAGCAATTCTTAAAAAGGTCATTCAGTGGTTCACCCACCACAAGGATGACCCTCCTTCTCCTGAGGATGATACGAACAAAGAAAAGAGGACCGATGATATTCCTGTTTGGGACCAAGAATTCCTGAAAGTTGACCAACAAACACTTTTTGAACTTATTCTGGCTGCAAACTACTTAGACACGAAAGGTTTGTTTGATGTTACATGCAAGACTGTGGCCACTATTAGCCAGGGGTGGTGGCGCACGCCTTTAATCCCAGCACTTGGGAGGCAGAGGCAGGCGGATCGCTGTGAGTTCGAGGCCAGCCTGGTCTACAAAGCGAGTCTAGGATAGTCAAGGCTACACAGAGAAACCCTGTCTCAGAAAAAAAATGAGTAAATAAATAAAAACTGTGGCCAATATGATTAAAGGGAAAACTCCTGAGGAGATTCATAAAATTTTCAATATAAAAAAATGGCTTTACTGAAGAGGAGGAGGCCCAGGTGCACAAAGAGAACCAGTGGTGTGGAAGGAAGTGAAGTGCTGTGCCCGACACTGTAACACTCGAAGGGTTGTTCCAAATGCGGTTGCACTGCTCTGTTTATAACTGTTAATATTAGAGAACAGGAGACAAATGCAGCCTGCCCTCACTGCATGTGTAGTTCCAGGACAGATCAGACCTGTGGCTGAGTTTCTTTTATGAGCAGAAGTTACTTTCTTTTTCCCCCAATCATTACTCTGAATAAAACGGAACTATGGGTTCTCTCCATGGAAATTCCTCATTCTGTAAAGCAACTTCTGCCTAGCTCATTGTCCAACTAACTTCAGTGAGCCTCTCAAAGTTGGCGTTGTAAACAAGCAACTTCTGAGAAGTACTCTGAAATAGAACTAAGAAAACATCTCTGTTCACGAGTTGGAAACTGGAACAAAGGAAGTTGAAGTTAATGCGGGGAGTGAGGTTGTTAGGATGTCTTCCTGCCTCTCTGCTTCTGGGCCCGCTTATGAGCAGTTGGGCCCTACGAACTGGGTCTGAGATCTTGGTTTTTGGTGTTTTCGAAACAGGGTTTTTTCTCTGTGTAGCCTTGGGTGTCCTAGACTCACTCTGTAGAACAGGCTGGCCTGGAACTCACAGCAATCCACCTGCCTCTGCTGGGATTAAAGGCGTGTGCCACTACCACACAGCTTTGGGGTTTTTTTGTTTTGTTTTGTTTTTTGGGGTGTGGAAAGGACTGTAAGCTTTGTCACAGTTGAAAGCAGTCTTGGCGGGCTTTACCCTTGGACACACCATGGATACTCCCTTAGATTAACCTTGAGATAGACTGGGTGGAGCCATCCTGGGCCTAGAATTCAGGAAGTGGACCTGGGGACTCCACCTGGACTGTTGTGTTTCTAGTCGACCATCAATGAGAGAGGGAGACCACCCCTTGCATGTGAGAGACAGGCAGGAGGACAGGACAAAGAGAGCAGCAGGTTCAGACCGGGCTTGAGCGCACATGGATCGGAAGGAGGATCAGCAAACAGGCCGGGCCAGCACACAGGCCAGAGACACCTAGGCACCTGTCCCGTGGAATGGATACCGGAAGGTTCACTCTTTTTTCCCTTTAACCTTTCTTCCCTCTTGTGTAAGCTAGTTGGGTTGTATAATAAAGTTTAATTGTTAAGAAATAGAGCCAACGGGGGTGGGGGGTGGGGGGGCAGAGAGGGGGCTAGAGAGATGGCCCAGAGGTTAAGAGCACTGTCTGCTCTTCCAAAGGTCCTGAGTTCAATTTCTAGCAACCACATGGTGGCTCACAAGCATCTATAATGCAATCTGATGCCCTCTTCAGGTGTATATGTACGCAGAGCACTGTATATATAATAAAAAATTTAAAAAAAGAAAAGAAATAGAGCCAACATTGGGGTTTTTTGTTGTTGTTGTTGTTGTTAATTTTCAATTCAGCTTTGAATATGTTGCCTAGAGAATTAGTTTACTACCCAGTTTGGGGGGGGGGGATTTCTGTAGCTAGACAATTTGTTAGCTTTTCAATTAAAAAAGACACTTAGTTTATGTGGTATGTCATCTTTTTACCATCAAGTGTTCCCACATGGGAACTCGAACTCACAGCAATCCACCTGCCTCTGCCTCCCAAGTGCTGGGTTTAAAGGTGTGCACCACAACCACCTGGCTGCAAGATGCTTTTCAATAAAAAGTAATACAATAGGTTAAAGAAAAAAAAAAGATAAAACTCCAGGCTAGGAATGTATGTCTTGGTAGAACACTTTGAAAAAAAAAAAAAAAAAGCCGGGCAGTGGTGGTGCACGCCTTTAATCCCAGCACTCGAGAGGCAGAGACAGGTGGATCTCTGTGAGTTCAAGCAGGCTGCTCTACAAAGGGAGTCCAGGACAGCCAAGGCCACACAGAGAAACCCTGCCTCCAAAACAAAAACAAACAAACAAAAGACAACAGGGCATGGTGGCACAGGCTGTTAATCCCCGCACTCAGGAGGGAGAGGCAAGTGAATCTATGAGGGTTCAAGGCTAGCCTGGTCTATATATCAAGTTGGAGACTAGCCAGACCTACACAGTGAGACCATTAACTATAACAGAAATGATAATGATAATAATTATATCATCATTATTAAAATAAGGCAAAAAAAAATTCAACCAATTTAGACTCCTGATCCAGTTGTTTATGATTTGTGAACCAGGTGTAGGGAGTCTAGTCTGAGGATAGGACACTCTGGGTCTGGTGACACAGGCCTACAGTCTCAGTAGCTGGGGACAGGAGAAGCTCAGCTTCAGCCTGAACAAGTTAGAGAGCCTGTCCCAACACTGACAGGAAAAAAAGAGGACCAGAGTGTTGCTTAGTGGTAGAAAATTCGCCTAGTATATGGAAGTCCCCAGCATTAGACAAAAAGAAAAAGAAAAACAAGAAAGATTAATAAAAATAAAAGGGCAAGCCACTCAGTTCTGAAGTGTCAAGCTCCCGCTCTGACTCTGAGCAGCACAGCCTGCTGTGGTCTTCCAGCCTCACCTTATGCTAGCGGATTCTGTCGCTTCAGCTCACGAGGATCCTACCACTTCCTGAGCTCCATTATCACCTGCTCTGTACTAGTTGGTCCTTACTTCCTCCTTGTACAGTGAGCATCTTGATCTGTCCTAAGGAGGTCTGTAGAGGACACAGCTACTGCCCTGAACTGATGATGCTGAAGCTGCTGTGTCCTTATGACACTTTTGTTTTTTGTTTTTTTTTACTTCCAGACAAGGTCTTATGGCACAGGCTGGAAAGAAACTTCCTGGATAGTCAAGACTGACCTTAGACACCTGTTCCTTCTGCTTCTCACTGGCACTCAACTATGGCCCCTTCTGTCTCTCTGCCTCCTCAGTTCTGGGACCAAAAAGACTTACATCCTTCAAGAACTCTAAACATTACATCATGGCTTCTGCTGTTGTTATTGTTGTTGTTGTTATTATTATTAATTTTGAAGAAGGTTGTAACTGAGGGCCTTACTTGTGTTACAGCTTCAATGGGAAAGGCTCCAAGAGGAGCCAAGGAATACGACAAAGTCACATCACACAACAAACCTCGCACAAGAGATTTATTGGGAGGGAAAAACCCAGGAGGGTGGCTGCTGAGAGAAACAGCAGAGAACTGAGTGAACACAGAATTTATATAGGGTTGCTTGGGGGGTTTGGGGGGTAGAGGGATGGGGGGTTAGCTTTCCAGGGTAGCCTGGGATTGGAGGGATTACATAGCCTGACCTTGAGGCAAATTCAGAGATTGGTGGAATTTTTTTCTTTAATGGCTCTGGCCATTACAGGCATTAGGGAAGTCTGGAGGTGGAGCCTACACCCTGAAGTTCCCGGGCAGGAGATCCCAATGTAGCCCTGAGCCTTTTTTTTTTTTTTTTTTTTTTTTTTAGTTTTTCAAAACAGGGTTTCTCTGTGCAGCCTTGGCTGTCCAGGACTCACTTTGTAGACCAGGCTGGTCTCGAACTCCACCTGTCTCTGCCTCTTGAGTTCTGGGATTAAATGCATGCACCAGCATGCCTGGCTGCCCTAAGCCTTTTTTTAAAGATGAGCTTTTAAGCACAAAAACCATATTCTGGGCTGACATATTTCAGTTAATAAGAACAGTTAGTCAGAAGCTAAAAAGCAAGGTTAGGGGCTGGAAAGATGGCTCAGATGTTAAGAGCATTGGCTGCTCTTCCAAAGTTCAATTCCCAGCCACCACATAGAGGCTCACAACCATCTATGATGAGATATGGTGCCCTCTTCTGGTGTATAGGAGCACCCAGGCAAAAACACTGCTCTATACATAATAAATAAAACTTAAAAAAATAAAAGCAAGGTTAGTACATTTAGAGGCTCTCCCAGAACCATGGACTTTGATGGATTAGGTCTGTTCTGCTGTCTGAATGGTACTTCCATCATGGAGACAGTTGTGCTAAGGTCTGGGAACCTACCACGTTACCCACTGATCTTAGTGAATGAGTCAAACAGTGTACTCAGCCTCCTCTAAAGAGGTGTAGTTGGTCCTAAGGACCATTAATTTTACTGAATTGATACATAATTGACCATATAGTTTAAGATGCAGGGCTCTGCTGTTAATCCAATCAGAGGGGGCTGGAGAGATGGCTCAGCAGTTAAGAGCACTATCTGCTCTTCTTAGAGGTCCTGTGTTCAATTCCCAGCAACCACGTGGTGGCTCACAACCATCTATAATGTGATCTGATGCCCTCTTCTGATGTACAGGTGTATATACAGGCAGAATACTGTATACATAATAAAAAAATCTTAAAAAAAAAAACAATCAGAATGAGAATTAGATGCCCAGCCAGCACTGATAGCAGAGTGATTAGTTAGCCAGAGGAATCAAGAGAAAAGAAACTGTATCAATGATCTGATTTCTGTCTCTCTCTCTCTCTCTTTCTCCCCCTCTGAGTTTTTTTCCAACCATGGTAAGATTTTCTCTAATTACTCCTGATCAATTAGCATAGAAGCAACAGGTTTCTCCCCATGCCAGACATAGCTTCCTTTATCTCACGAGAAGTAAATCTAAGTCTGTCCAGTTTTGTAGGACCATTTCTGCAAGGGAATCTAGCTACTCTTTTAATTCAGAAATGGAAATTATATAATATTTCTAGGTCTTGAGCAACCTGTCTACTTGGGTTGGAAAGCATCAGAAGACGCACATTTAGTCAAATCATTAGTGCATGCCTACCAAGTAGTCTCAGGGGCCCAGTGACATTGCAATCGTCCAGATGAGCTTATCAGCGAGGCAGAACAGAGGCATCAGGATAAGGGGAATTGCCTAGGTTAAAGGTTTTGGATATTAAAAATGTTTCAGCCCCTTGTAAATCCTCTACTGTTAATTTGGGCTGCGCCCAATCACAGCAAGTTCTGTCAGTCAATGGTTAGTTCCTGTCCCTAGGCAGTCCAGGGGGCAGGTGTCTAGGTATAATCAGAAATCTTGGCCAATTTCTGGCTAAGATTGATTAACTTTATCTCAAGGGTCTTTTCCTGAAGCATAGAGTCTAATTCCCCAGGTTTTTTCTGTTTCCCAAAGGCCAGAATCTTTTCTAAGGAATTTTTCAGGAAGCCTCAGTTTCACAAGCTGAATTTTTGCAATGGGAACTCCCTTGTTCTGTTAGCTAGGAGGCCCAGCCACAGGGTATGCATAGAATTGTAAACTCTGCATTCCCATCTTATAAGATAAACCTCCACATCTTTTCTTTCTCTGATTCAACTGGGCACTTAAAGTGAGCATCAGAGAACAGAGATGAAGGTGAATACAGGTTGTTGGTCTGTAGTCACACTGACTAATACCTTCCCTGCATCTGTGTTCCTCAGGTCCAGGCCCAAAGGCCATTGGGATTAGACCATTACCTGTACTCATACCAAACACAAGACAGGTGGAGGGACAGGGAGTAGAAGGGCAGGGCACAGTGAAACCTTAATTTCAATGGCTCTACAATCCAGAGACAGTCCATTTGGCAGCGGCGTCTGTGGCTTCCACTTTCTTGACATGGATGTGGTGGATCCATGGTGTGATGGAGCCACACAGTAAGAGTGGACAGGATCACCTTGTAGGGTCCTTCCCAGGTTGGTTCTAGCATCCCTTTGGCTACCCACTGGACCCAGATGGGATCATTGGACTTGAATGAGGGGAAGCTGGTGGTGGATTCAGAGGTCAGCTCGGTCTCTCAGATGGTCCAATGAATAGCGTCTATGGAGAACTGGAGGCCTGTAGTGACCTGAGAAAGGAATGGTTAGAGAGTTCTGCCAACTGCTGGTCTCTGAGCTGAGAAGCCATGGGGGAGGTCTTCCCAACAAAATCTCATTGGGGAGTGGGGTGGTAAATCCTTCCCCATAGGGATTTAGTGGGTCAAATTAAAGGAAGGAGGCCTGGCCATCCTTCGGTAGACTCTAATGAGAGTTTTGTTGAACTTTCTCCCCTGCTTTTTTTATTTTTTCCTGAAACAGGGTTTTTCTGTGTAGCCTTGGCTGTCCTAGACTTGCTTTGTAGACCATGCTGGCCTCGAACTCACAGAGATCCACTTGCCTCTACCTCCCTGGATTACATGATTCTAAAGTTTCTTTTTTTCTTTTCTTTTCTTTTCTTTTTTTTTTTTTAAGATTTATTTATTATTTTTACAGTATTCTGCCTGCATGTGTGCCTGCACCCCAGAAGAGGGCACCAGATCTCATTGTAGATGGTTGTGAGCCACCATGTGGTTGCTGGGAATTGAACTCAGTACCTTTGGAAGAACAGACAGTGCTCTTAACCTCTGAGCCATCTTTCCAGCCCAAGTTTCTTTTTTTAAACACTTATTTATTATCTATAGTGTCCTGCCTGCACATGCCAGAAGAGGGCACCGGATCTCATTATCTGATGGTTATGAGCCATCATCTGGTTGCTGGGAATTGAACTCATGACCTTTGGAAGAATAAGCAATGCTTTTAACCCCTGAACCATCTCTCCAAGCCTCTAAAGTTTCTTTTAATGACCTGTTTATTCTTTTTACCTGGCCAGAACTCTGAGCGGTTTCAGTCTGGGTGGGGAACACTTCTACCCACCCAGAAAAAGTATCCATAAGAACTAGCAAGTTGGGGGCTGGAGAGATGGCTCAGTGGTTAAGAGCACTGCCTGCTCTTCCTAAAGGACCCGGGTTCAATTCCCAGGACCCACATGGCAGATCACAACTGTCTGTAACTCTAAGATCTGATACCCTCACACCAATGCACATAAATTTAAAATTTAAAAAAAAATATATTAAAAAAAAAAAAAGAACTAGCAAGTACTTTCATCCTCCTTGCCAGGCTAATCTCAGTGAAGCCAGTTTTCCTAGAGTTCACCAGGGTGTTGGCCTCTCATTCAGACCCCTTCCCCGGTGGTGAGGGCTCTCTGTTTTGGCTTCACTTGAGCACAAACCTGGCATCTGGCTGTGACATCCTGTGCTAGGTTGCCCATTTAGGGATAGCAAACCTTAGTGTTAGCAACTCAGAAAGTTCTGAGGCCTCCAGATGAGTAGCCTGGGGAAAGTCAGTTACCAGAGTGCTGACAGTTGATTCTGGGAGAGTAGTCTTTCCCTCTGGTGTCCTCCATCAGCCTGTGGGTAAGCTGTCCATTTCTTCTTTATCATAGAGTCTCAGGCAGGGTAACAGGTGGGGGTAACACACCAGGATACCATTAGCCCCCACTGGTCTTAGGGCCATTTGCCAGGCATGCAGGGCAGTGGCCTGACTGTCCAGAAGCAGTCTGTCAGATGCCTTGGGCTGGCTGGCTAGAGACTGGATGCCCCAACAATAGAGAGGAACTTGTGACTGTCCAGTCAGCTCTCTGTCCTGTCAATACTTTTGGAAGTTGCTTGCCTGCACTTCCTTCATATTAGATAGTTTTTCCTTTTGGGGTTTCTGATGGGGTTGAAGACTAGATAGCCAAAGTATTAATAAATGTTTAGTTAAAAAACAAGACAAAAAAAGAAAAAACTTTAGACATTAGGATAAGAATCAGTAGCATAGGATAGTGGAATAATTTCTTAAAAATTAACTACAAATGGACTGGTCCTTGCAAATGTTGACTTAATGGATAATTTTTATTTTGTTCTATATAGCTTATTTTGTTAAATAGAAAGGGGGAGATGAAGGAGAGATAAACCTGTTTTTGTTATGATCCCAAGGGTGGGATGGGGAACGGTCTTGTGAGAACAGATGAGCTTGATTGTTGCCAGCTGAAAAGCTCCGTGAACAGACTCTGGGAGGAGATATATAAATGAGCCCAAAACTGGAGGCAGGTCTTTGGAGACTTGAGATAGTTTTGGCTGTTCATCGCTCCACTTCGGGACACTCCTAGAGAGAACTGCTCAAGGGAAGACTTCGGGGCTCCTGCTGAGGTTCAGGAGTCTGGCTACTCCAGGTTCCAGCAGAAGAAATCCTGTTGGCAACGCCAGGAGAACCGTTCCTCGGAATTGATATCCTTACGGTTTTGTTATTCTTTAATCCTCTTTTCCTATTGTTTCGGTTGGTCAGGTTACAAGGAATGTACGCTTGGGTAATAAGTTCATAATAAAATATATTGGTTAAGAAAACTAAACCTACAGTGGCCCAGTTACCTCTTGACTCTAGGCAGTCATCTTTTTTATATCCTCTGCAGTGAATGATGGACATTTGAGGGGAGGCCAAATAGTGTCTAGGAGGACCAAGATTTCCTAATGCCCTTTCCCCCAGTGGCAAAAAGCACTCTTTCTGTATTCATCATACCATAGGCATGATGTGACTGTGTAAATGGTGTATGGACTTTCCCTTTCCCCATCTGAGAGCCTGGGTCAGATTGGTTAGTTCTGCTGTCCGGGCTCAGGTACTTGCCTTGGGCCAAATCATTTCAGTTAAAATAACTACTACAGCCAGGTGTGGTGGCACACACCTTTAATCACTCAGGAGGCAGAGGCAGGCAGGTTGCTGTGAGTTCAAGGCCAGCCTGGTCTACAAAGCGAGTCTATGACATCCAAGGCTACACAGAGAAACCCTGTCTCAAAAAACCAAACAACAACAGCAACAACAAACCCCCCAAAAAACAAAAAATAACTGCTACAACTCCTATGTTCCTGGCTTCATCTTTCATCTTGTGATAGTCGCGGATGATCATCTGTAGGTTACTCTCAGGTAAGAGGGTAGCAGGACTGATGGTGCTAGGTTTCTCAAAAGCAAGGCCAGTACAGTTAGTTAGTCTAGAACCATGGACTGTGTTGGATTAGGTCTTTCTTTTCATTTTTTGCTAGTGGTGTTGTCCATAGGTTGAAATTTACAGCCTGAATGGCACTTCCATCATGGAGTCAATTGTACTAAGGTCTGGGGCCCTGATGCACCTAGCATGAGAAGGGTAAAAGCCAGGCTCGTGGGCATACGATATGACTAGAAATGTGTTAATGACTCAGTGAGCCCTGCTTTCTGCAGAAACAATGAACTTCTGATGTGAATCAACTGATGACGGTCAGGCCTCTTTCATGTGCCGTATTATGGGGCTGATTCCACCTAGCAATATGCTATGCAGACATCTTTCTTTTCTTCCTTCCTTCCTTCCTTCCTTCCTTCCTTCCTTCCTTCCTTCCTTTTCCTGAGACAAGGTTTCTCTGTGTAGCCTTGGCTGTCCTGGAACTCTCTCTGTAGACCAGGCTGGCCTCGAACTCACAAAGATCCACCTGCTGCTGCCTCTTAAGTGCCATGAGAAAGGCTGTGCAGTACCACCACCCAGCTTACTTAAACATCTTTTGTCTATTCTAACTCATCTACACTGGTCTGGACTATCTGCCAGCCACATGCTCTGTTACCTGGCATCTAGTCTCCCCAAGCTGCTCCATGCATGTCCTCCTGGAAACTCTCTCAGGGCGACTTCCTCATGGCCACCTTTTCATGCTCTCATGACCATCTCCTGGCTTCGACCTCTCCTTTCCCCTCTCCCCCACCTGGGACCTCCTAACTGGGATCGGGAAGTCCAATCTCAACTCTCCTGCCCAGCTATTGGCTGTTCAGCTCTTCATTAACCAATCAGAGATGATGGAGAACATTTTTAAACATTGAGAGAGGAGATTCTTAAATAATGACAATGCCCACATGAGGACTGTGACCAGATCTCTGGGCACAGAAATTAGCATCTGAATTCACAGTGCACAGAACCATCCCCCAACAAGCTCATTTCTGCTCATACAGGGCCAGAGCTAGGCACAGGTGGCTAAAGTCCTGGGTTCTCCCTATTTTAGATGTACAATCCTCAAAACGCTAAAGACCCAGGAGAAGTGCTTGTTTTCAGTACTGCCTAGATTTTAGCCTCAGATGACACTGCGGTTCTATCGCTCTATCTCATCCTTATTACAGAAAGGAGGTGTGCTAAGTGAGGGAAAAGAGTTGCTATGGGAGGCCTCCCTGATCCCTGGGGAAACCAGAACAACTGGTTTTTGTAGGAGTTCATTGAAAAGGTTGGCTCACGCACAGACGTGAGTGAGGAAGCCAATGGTATCGGTTCAGTGTCGCTGTGATTACTACCCTGGCATTACCCATTCCAACAGCAGCAGCGCCTGCTATCAATTCACCCTTGTTACACCTTTTAGTAATCTTGTACCTAGTGCGGTTTTCTCATTGATGACTTATGTGCTTAGTGGGTGTCTTTCCCCCATGGATGAGGCCGGAACCAGACAGGTCATATTCTTGAACTCCAACTGTCCGGGAGCCCACTATGTAGCCCAAAGTTAGGCTGTACTTAAAGTAACCCATCTGAATGTGGGCATCACAGGCTTAAGCTACTGCACACGATCTTATTTGTGGCTCTTTAAGATTCATTTTTCCAGGCCGGGCATGGTGGCGCAGGACTTTAATCCCAGCACTCGGGAGGCAGAGGCAGGTGGATCACTGTGAGTTCAAGGCCAGCCTGGTCTACAAAGTGAGTCCAGGACAGCCAAAGCTAACACAAAGAAACCCTGTCTCAAAAAACCATAAATAAATAGATAAAGTAATTAATTTAAAAAAAAGATTCATTTTCTTCAGAAGAAGGTGGATCGCTGTGAGTTTGAGGCCAGCCTGGTCTACAAAGCAAGTCCAGGACAGCCAAGGCTACACAGAGAAACCCTATCTCAAACAAACAAACAAAAAGATTCATTTTCTTAGCCGGCCATGGTAGGGCACACTTTAATTCCAGCATTCAGGAGGTAGAGGCAGGCAGATCTCTGTGAGTTAATGGCCAGCCTGGTCTACAAAATCCTGGAGTCCAGGACTACAAGACAAACCCTATCTGGAAGAAAAAAATTTAAAAAAAGACTTGGGAGCCAGAAAAAGGACCCAGCTGACCTTCTCCCTCAGCCAACATCTCCCCTAAAAAGTCCTCCTTCCTTACACCATCTCAAGCATCCCTCAAAATGAGTGTCCCTCCCTTCTACTTCCTGTGTGTCTCTCTATCCCTCCTCCTGACTTCCTCTTACTCCCTATGATTCTTTCCAATGTTTAATTCCTGTTCCTTGCTTCTACCTCTTGACATACTTTATTTAACCTTGTTTATAATATTCAAGCAGAAAGCTCTTTGATTAAAGTGTCTGCTAGGGCTGAGCCACACCACAACCAGAAACAGGTTTTTCCAGCAAACAACAGAATCTTGGGGTTCATAGTGTGATCAAATGTCCTGCAACAGTGAATCGCTGTGAGTTCGAGGCCAACCTGGTCTAAAAAGTGAGTCCAGGACAGCCAAGGCTAACACAGAGAGACCCTGTCTCAAAGCCAAAAAAAAAAGAAAGAAAAAAAAAAGAAAGAAAGAAAGAAAGAAGAAAAAAGAAAAATATATCCTGCAACCCCCCTGGGAGGTAGAAGTAAAATCTGGAACTGAAGACCATGTTCTGCTATGTAGCAAGTCTGAAGCTAGTATGGGTTACGTGAGACCCTATCACATATGGAGAAATTGGAGAACTTGTGTTTTCAAGATAGAGAGGTATAACAATAAAACTTCTGTAGAAAACAGGCAGTGCTGTGTATGTGTGTTGTTATTTTCCCTCACAGTCCTGGCCATCTGAGAACTCACTATGTAGACAATAAAGGTTCAGAAGTCAGATGCTGGGGTGAAAGCCTGCTAGCTCAGAGAGGCAGAGGGAACACCCAGCTGACCTTTCTCCTCAGCTGACATCCCAGAAGGAATATCCCTTCTCAAACAAGATTCCTCAAATTGTATGTCCCTCCCTTCTACTTCCTGTGCATCTTTCTATCCTTCCTCCTGACTCCCTTTCACTCTCTATGGTTTTTTCCTATGTTCACTCCCTGTCAACTGATTGCTCTACCTCATGACATATGGTTGACTTCACTTAATCCTGCTTACAATATCCAAGCAGAAAGCTCTTGGATTAATGATGTGTGTAGTTTTTTGTTTGTTTGTTTTTTGAGACAGGGTTTCTCTGTCTAGCCTTGCCTGTCCTAGAACTCACTCTATAGACCAGGCTGGCCTCAAACTCTGCTTCCTGAATACTATGGTTAAAGGCATGCGCCAATGCTGCACAGCTAAAGGTGTGTGTTAAGGCTGAGTCACACCACAACTAGAAATGGGTTTTTCCAATAAATAAGACAATCTTGTGGTTCAAGGTATGATCAAATATCCTACAACACACAAACACAATAAATAAATAAACAAATAAATTAATTAATTAATTAAAATAATAACCACAAAAAGGGTGGATTACTAAATTTGATCTTCAATTATAGAACTACTATCATTCTCAAAAATAGGAAGCTGGGCATGGTGACGCATGCCTTTAATCCCAGCACTCTGGAGGCAGAGGCAAGTGGATTGCTGTGAGTTGGAGGCCAGTATGGTCTACAACAAGTCCAGGATAGCCAAGGCTAACACTGAGAAACCTTGTCTCAAAAAACAAAAACACAAAAGAAAACAAACAAACAAAAAAAAGGTCAATTTTGATACATTGGTATAGAAGTCTCTATATTGATACAAATTTAAGGTGTTATTGGTATAAATATTGGTATATTGATATAAATTTAAAGTTAATGTGTGTGTGTGTGTGTGTGTGTGTGTGTGTGTGTGTTTCAATTCAGGTATGAGTGAGGTATTGGGCCTATACAATTCTACAACTTACTTATAAATACAAGATTTACTTCCAGTACTTTTTTTTTCTTTTTCTTTTTCTTTTTCTTTTTTTTAGTTTTTTTGAGACAAGGTTTCTGTGTAACAGACCTGGCTGTCCTAGACTTACTTTGTAGATCAGGCTGGCCTTGAACTCACAGAGATCACCTGCCTCTGCCTCCTGAGTGCTGGGACTGAAGGTATGTGCCACCATGCCCTGCTTACTTCCAGTACTTTTAAGGCTGCTATTACAAACTGTTTAGGATAATTATGTAAGGCAAGTTAACAGTAAACCAAACTCATGGTCATGTCAGAAATTAGTGTAGTTTACTACAAAAATATGCATCCTAGGTTAAACAGACAGTAAACAGAAACAAACAACATTTGCCTGTTCAGATTTACTATAGATAGATACACAGGCGATAGATAGATAGATAGATGATTATGCACTATGTAAATGATCAATAGAGGTCTTCAAAAACCTCAGAGACCTACAGAATATGGCATTTAGAGATGCTTTCAGGATTCTTTGACAAGACAGGTCAACTCCTGGCAGCACCCAGCCTACTTAAAAGAAGACATGAGCATCAGAAAACCTTCCATGTGGCAAGCCAGCCATCAGCACAAAGAAAATGCCCTCATTTCTACCACAGACAGAATTCTGCCTAAAATGGGCAAGCTTGGGTGCAGGCCCAGTCGGCTGCTGAACTCGGCCAAGACACGGTAAGCAAGTCCTTCGTAGTTCCTGCTTTACAAATATGTCTGTTAGATAGATATACTGGGACAGAAGGCTGAAGATGATGCTCCAACACTATAGAGAGATACTGGGTGGCTGAGTTAAGAAGATGTTGTAAGGTCTAGATAGATGTTTTTAGCTTGATAGATACAAGATATGATAGAAAATAATTTAGGTACAAAACTTTAGACTCACCAAGACAGTATTTTCTTCAAGGTTGCCAAATACATATAAATGCATACATTATGTATGTAAGTCTTACTTAATGGTTTTTATAATTTTTGTTTGCTTGTTTGTTTGTTTTTGGTTTTTCCAGACAGAGTTTCTCTGTGTGGCCTTGCCTGTCCTGGACTCACTTTGTAGAACAGGCTGGTCTCAAACTCACAGAGATCTGCCTGCCTTTGACTCTGGAGCACTGGGTTTAAAGGTGTGTGCTACCACGCCTGGCTGGTTTTTATAATTATTTCATAATTGTTCTTACTGTATATAGTTAATAGCTTTAAATTTTATTTATTACATATACAATGTTCTGCCTGCATGTATGCCTGCACACCAGAAGAAGGCACCAGATCTCATTATAGATGGCTATGAGCAACCATATGGTCTCTGGGAATTGAACTCAGGACCTCTGGAAGAACAGCCAGTGCTCTTAACCTCCGAGCCATTTCTCTAGGCCCCCAAATAGCCTTCTTTAATTAGACAGAGGGAGGGAATTGTGAAGGTTGATCTAGAGCCACCAAATATTCAGATGTTAATTGTTTGCCACCCTCCATGAGATTCTTGGTATTTTATGAAATGTCACTGTTTGGTGAAATTTGCATTTGAAGATAGAAATTATCTGTTGTGGTGTGGTAAAAACCTTGAAAGACCATAGCTTTGCCATAGAGAGCAGCTGTCAAACTACCCTTTTATACATTAAAAAAAAAAAAAAAAAAGCAGTCTTTGGAAAAACTGTCTCTTAACATTATTAGTCCTAAGCCAGCAAGATGGCAGAGGATAAAAGTACTTGCCATGGAGGCTGGATGACCTGAGTGTGATCGCCAGAAATCAGATGTTTTAGTCAACGTTCTATTGCTGTGAAGAGCTACATGATTGTGAGAACTCTTTTTTTTGTTGTTGTTGTTGTTTGTTTTTTCAAGACAGGTTTTCCCTGTGTAGCCTTGGCTGTCCTAGACTCACTTTATAGACCAGGCTGTCCTTGAGCTCACAGCGATCCTCCTGCCTCTGCCTCCAGAGTGCTGGGATTAAAAATGTGTCCCACCACATCCGGCAGTTGTGGTAACTCTTACAAAGGAAAGCACTGAGGTTTGCTTACAGTTTCAGAGGTTTACTCCATTGTCATCATGGCATCAGAGAATAGCTGAGAGTTTGGCATATGGATGTTACAGTTTTGTTTTGTTTTTGTTGTTTTGTTTTGGTTTTTGGTTTTTCAAGACAGGGTCTCTCTGTGTAGCCTTGGTTGTCTTGGACTCACTTTGTAGACCAGGCTGGCCTCAAACTCACAGTGATCCGCCTGCCTCTGCCTCCCGAGTGCTGGGATTAAAGGCGTGCGCCACCATGTCCGGATTGTTACAGTTATTTTTATAAAATTCTGTTTTTTTCTCTCAACCCTGCTATCCCTCAAATAGAGACTCTTATATTTCTTGTTAAGCAAGCTTCACAACACAATAACTGAGCAGTCATTACTCTGTTCTTGACTACCTAAACTAATTTGGTTTCCTCACAGTGTTCATCCCAGAGACACTCTGTAACTTCCTGCTCCAGCTCCTCTCTCCTGGTATCTCCTGCTGTGGCTGACTTCTTTACTTCTTCCTCTAACTCCTCTTCCCATGGCTGGCAGGAAGTCCAGCCTTATTCTCTTCTCTGCTCAGTCATTGGCTGTAAGCTGCTTTTTATTTATTTATTTATTTATTTTTTTGCATATTAGAGGACATTTGGGGAGCAGGGTTTACACAACATTGAGAAGGAAGATTCTAAGAACAAGAATTACAAACAGATATGGGACATGCAGAAACCAGCATTTGAATTATACAATTACCTTATGCCTATATCTAGATGCAAAGGTGACAGGCAGAGTATACCACTGGGTATGGCTTGTGCTTTTGAAACCTCCCAGCCCATACATACCCAAAGACAAACTTTCTACAACAAGGCCACACCTCCTAATCACTGTGAAGTGATTGCCACTCTCTAACGACCAATCGTTCAATACACCACCCTATATGGGCATTTCTTTCTTTTTCTTTTTCTTTTTCTCTCTCTCTCTTTTTTTTATTTTTTTATTTTTAAGTTTTTCAAGACAGGGTTTCTCTGTGTGGCCTTGGCTGTCCTGGACTTGCTTTGTAGACCAGGCTGGCCTCGAGCTCACTGAAATCCACCTGCTTCTGCCTCCCGAGTGCTGGGATCCAAAGTGTACACCACCATGCCCAGCCCCCATGGGGGCATTTCTATTCAAACCACCATACCAGATGAAAAAAGCTGGATATGGGGCTGGACAGACGGCTCAGTGGTTAAGAGCAATGGCTGCTCTACTAGAGGCCTGCAGTTCAATGCTCACAACATCTGTAACTCCAGTTTCAGGGGATCCAATGCCCTTCTCTGGCCTCTGTGGGCCCTGGGCATGCACAGACACATGAGCACTCAGACACACATTAAAAACAGCAATAAAAGCTGGGTGTGGCTGCGCACACCTTTGACCCCAGCACTTGGGAGGCAGAAGCAGGTGGATTGCTGAGTTTCAGGCCAGCCTGGTCTACAAAGTGACTCCAGGACAGCCAAGGCTACACAAAGAAACCCTATCTTGAAAAACCAAACCAAAATGAGACAAAACAAAACAAAAACAAAAAACAAACAAAGAAACAAAAACCCAGCAACAACAACAAAGCAAACCTGGACATGATGACATGAATCTGCAATCCCAGCATTCCAACATCAAGACAACAGGCAGCATAGAAGAATGGCACAGAGGCTTTGCAGGCAGCTAGCCTGGAGTACAAAGCATGGCAGGAACAAGACAGACCCTTATTCAGCTGGCCGTGGTGGCACACGCCTTTAATCCCAGCACTCAGGAGGCAGAGGCAGACGGATTGCTGTGAGTTCAAGGCCAGCCTGCTCTACAAAGTGAGTCTAGAACAGCCAAGTCTACACAGAGAAACCCTGTCTGGAAAAAACAAAAAAACCAAAACAAAGAAACAAACAAATAACACACACACACACACACACACACACACACACACACACACACACACACACAAAAGACCCTTATTCAGCAACATGAAAGGTGAGGATAACTCCAAAATTTGTACTCTGACCTCCATACGTATGTTGTGGCACACATCCATATGAATAAAATAAATTACTACCTGCTTATAAGGACAGTGGGATGATTTTACTCTAAGTGCATTTTTCTTGCCTAACTTTGTCCTAGGTGGTGGGAATAAAGACAAGAGATCTGTCCTTGCCTCGTTCACTTTTAGCACAGTGGTGGTTGTTAGCAAGAATTTCTCATTTGCCTGCTGGAGTCAATGGTTTTGAACACTAAAGGAAAGTCAGTATTGTGGCACATGTCTACAATCCCGACACTGGGTGTGCAGACATGTATTCCAGATTAAATAGTAGCTAATTGTGAATTTATAGGGGTCCTCCTGCCTCAGCCCTCCTTGGACTGAACCAACACACCGGGCTCATCAGCTTTTCCAAACAATACTTTTAGCAATTTCTGACACTGTCCCTAGAAATGGCACCATGAACAAACAAACAGTTAATCCAGCTAGCTGTGAAGAGCTAACATTTTGCAGAATGGGATCACCTAGAGTCCTAGGGTTGGCTCTGTACACTGATAGCACGGCTGGAAGATGTGGGGAGCTACTCCAGTGAGCGGCAAGCAGATATTGACATTTTCTCTGGAGTGGGCTGGGGAATGCAAATCTTTTGTTTGTTTGCTTGATTTTTGAGGGGTTTTATTTATATTTATTTGGTTATTTGAGACAGGGTTTCTCTGTGTAGCCTTGGCTGTCCTAGACTCACTTTGTAGACCAGGCTGGCCTCGAACTCAATGATCCGCCTGCCTCTGCCTCCCAAGTGCTGGGATTAAAGGCATGTGCCCGGCTTGAGGGTTTTAAAATTTGTTTTATTTTTTGAGATAAGAGTTTTTTCTGTGTAGCCTGGCTGTCCTGGATTTGTTTTGGAGACCAGGCTAGCCTCAAATGCACAGATATCCCCCTGCCTCTGCCTCCTAGAATGCTGGGATTACAGCCATGTGCCAACGTGTCTGGCTGGGAATGCCCGGCTGGGAATTTTGAGTGAGAAATGGATTTATTAGAAACATAGATGAAAATGGTAGTGCTCTATAGGTTCCAGTGGCTCAGACCAGAAGATCCAGAGTCTAAGTCAGCAGGGGCCACACAAGAAGACCTAGTCTTAAAACACAAGGAAAAAAAGTCATTTATAGAACACTAAAGCTGGGTATGGTGGTGGTGGTGGTGGTGTGTGTGTATGTGTTTGTGTGTGTGATCCTGTGCAAACAATTCCAGTATTTGGAAAGTGAGATACTGTGAAAGGATCAGAGTTCAGGGCTTAATTTCCCTGCTTAATTAACAAACAAAACCCCGAACTAACCAATCATAAAAGGAGAGAGAGAGACAGAGAGAGACAGAGAGACAGAGAGACAGAGAGAGAGAGAGAGAGAAAGCTACTTTGAGGCCTTGTTTTAAAAACTAACAGCAAGCCGGGCGTGTTGGCGCACGCCTATAATCCCAGCACTCAGGAGGCAGAGGCAGGTGGATCACTGTGAGTTCGAGGCCAGCCTGGTCTACAAAACAGGTCCAAGATAGCCAAGGCTACACAGAGAAACCCTGTCTTGAAAAACCAAAAACCAAAAATAATAATAATAACAATAATAAATAAGTAAAAAATAAAAATAAAAACTAACAGCAGTTGGGGATGTGGAGGCAGGTGGATCTCTTTGAGTTTGAGGCCAGCCTGGTCTACAAAGTGAGTCCAGGATAGCCAGGGCTACACAGTGACACCCTGTCTCAAACCAACTGCGCCCTCCCCTTCTCCTTAGGCCAAATTCTCACTTAACTTCTTTACAATACAGATGTTTTTTGGTTTTGTTGTTGTTGTTTATTTATTTTTTGGTTTTTTGAGACAGGGTCTCTCTGTGTAGCCTTGGCTGTCCTGGACTTGCTTTGCAGACCAGGCTGGCTTCGAATTCACAGCGATTCACCTGCCTCTGCCTCCCAAGTGCTGGAGTTAAAGGTGTGCGCCACCAAGCCCAGCTTACAATACAAATGTTTAAAGTCAGCATCCCAACTTAGATCTCTTAGATCTAGATTAAAAAAAAAATAAACTCAAGTTGTTCAAACTTTTTTTTTTTAAAGACATTATTCCCTAACTTCCAAGTAGTTGCATTTTGTTTCGGCTCCTTTCAGAAGAAGTTAAATTCTCTGTCTTGCTCTCCACCGGTGAACTACAGGAGAATTTTATAGGTATTTAGAACAGGTTTTCCTACTACCTGCAGTGGGAGCTAAAGGTGAACTGTATTTCTTCTTGCTTGTCACTCTTCCAAGATGTACTAAAATGCAACATGCAAGTGAGACGCAGTCACTATCAGCATGCTGTGAGAACAGCCAACAGATCGGGCCATTCAAAAGGAAATCACCTCACTTAATGGCGGATAGGAACTGGAAACACCAAAACAGCCCTATTAGGTATCACTGGGTACACTAAGAAATATGGCAATCCTTATTAATTTGTAAATCTCCCGGCAGGAAGGAGAAAAGGACGAGAAAAAGTTTAGGTGAGGGCTTTTAATGCCTACTCAAACATAACATGACTCATTGAAAGTTTCCAGTTAAAAATCCCTTCGGTTGGACTTCCCTAGCACAGGCCTTTATGGTTTTATTACTTCTTCCACAAATTACTACAAAAAAAGGAAAGACGCTTCCCGCCAGCTTTGAAATGTGCGACAAACTCTGGCTGCGGGTGGAGAGAAAGGGAGCAAGGTGCACACTGAGGCAGTAAAGGACCTGAAAAGGGAGGAGAAAAAAAAAATTGCCCTAGCCTAGGCCTGCTGTGCGTGTCCTTATGGGCTGGGTGGATCCAGGCCGCGTGCTGAAAAGCCCAACCCACCGCCCTGCCCCTGCCCCTGCCCCCACCCTGCGACAGATGGGCCACCAGACCTCTGCCTTCTCGCGCTGCCTGCTGGGAGCTCCAGCTGCTTCCGGTGACGCTTGCTCGCTGAACTCCGACTCCCGTCGGCCCCCGAGAAAACCGCAGCGGGTCTGCGCGGGTGCCGTCGGAACTTGTAGTTTAGCTGTCGGCTGAGCTTCGTAGGCGGAAACGCGGGCGGTCATAGCTGGGAACTACCGAGGCGAAGGTACGGGTGGTAACGAGGGGTCAATCCACGCCAAGCGTGGGGTTGGCGGTGAAGCCGGCGGCGGTAGTTGGGGTTGGGTGGGAGGAGATCCTTTCGCACACACGAGGAGGGTTGAGCCGCTGTCGCCCCGGTCAAGAGTGCTCAGTCTGGACTGTAGCTGCCGCCCAAGACGTCGAGCAGTGAGTCGTTGGCCGCCAGCCCCTCTGTCTTGCCGTCCTCCCTTGGGTCAGCGCGGCCTGCTCCTCCCCGATCGGCCGCCCCCGCCTCCATTTCCCGCCCTCTCTTCACCACACACACGGCCCCCCCGATCATGGATCCCAGCAGCGGCGGCGGTGGCGGAGGCGGCGGCGGCGGCGGCGGGAGCAGCAGCAGCAGCAGCGACTCCGCGCCTGACTGCTGGGACCAGACGGATATGGAGGCCCCCGGGCCGGGGCCTTGCGGCGGCGGCTCCATGGCTTCGGTGGCCGAGGCGCAGCGTGAGAACCTCAGCGCGGCCTTCAGCCGGCAACTCAACGTCAACGCCAAGCCCTTCGTCCCCAACGTCCACGCCGCGGAATTCGTGCCGTCCTTCCTGCGGGGCCCAGCCCAGCCGCCGCCATCCCCAGCTGGCGCGGCCGGCGGCGACCACGGAGCGGGCAGCGGCGCGGGAGGCCCTTCGGGTAAATTGCCGGGCTGGGCATCCCCTCGGCACGGGCGGCGGGCTAGGGCCGGAGGTCCGCGGTTGGGTGGGTAGAGAGGACGCGCAGCCGGCCGGCCGGGCTGGCACGTGGGGCGCTGACAGCGGCGCCGGCTGGCCTGGGTGGGGCGCCTCCAGTCCCAGCGCTGCCCGGTTTGGGGCGCCGGGGCGGGAGGAGCAGAGACCAGGAGACCCGGCGGGGCTTGCCCCTCCGCCGAAGGCCGCGGTTCATCTCCAACAGAGGAACCGTATGGGACCGTGCCGGCCCTCGGCCAGTCTGTGCCACGAGGCCCAGAAGTGGGGACCGATGGGACCTGAAGTCCGGCAGCTGGACCTCGTGAGAGCCTAGGAGTTGGGGGACAAGGCTTGCCTCTTCTCCTGGCCCAGAGAGCTGCTCCTGCTGCATTTTCTACTATTTGAACTGTAATTGCGTTTTAAATATATGTGGCACCGAACCGACCTGAAGGAATCCCAAGATGCATTGCAGGCTTGTGATCCGTCAGAAACTGTTGGCTGTCAATACAAAGACCTTTTTCACCCTTAACATTTTGACTACTTAAAAAGTTAAAAAATGTCAAGAAGATCACTTATTGGTAACATGTGGTAGGAAACCTCATTGACTTGTGTGCAGTTTTTAAGCGGGACTTAAGATTTTTCTTCTGAGTGGCACGTTTGGACTTTTTAATTGCTTTAAAAGTGTACACCTTATACGGGCTGCGTGTTATAAAAGCTCGTTTAGTACACACTGGTAGTTTAGTCTGTTACTTGAGACACTTGACTATTACTGATAACTTATTAGTTGTCACATGCAGTAGCTACTAGACACTTTCTGCCGGTTCAAGTTTCAGTCTTTAAACATCTTTTTACAAGCCGGCTGTGGAGTTATTAGCCTGCTTTCTGGTACTGATTTTGTAGCAATGTCTATTAAGTGAATTTAAGTATTGCCTTCATGCTGGTGCTTATTTGAGTAAATGCGCTATTGTCGAAAAGAGAAAAAGAAAAGGGAAGGCGGGGGTGGGGGGGGGGGGGGGGAGAGGTCTTGGTGAGCCAGATAGTTTGAGCTCATTTCATGGGAGAACATATTGTTAATTTCTATGGTTTAGTTCTGGACTTTAGCCTGGTGTGGTGGTACTCTGGGTAATGCCTATAGTCCCCGAACTCTCGAGGCTAAGGCAGGAGGACGCTGGGAGAATGGCATTATTACCCAGCCTCCCTCTCCCAGGAGTGGTGGTGCATGTCTGTAACCCTGGGGCTCAGTAGCCCAGGCAGCTAGATCTTTAGGCTACCAGGACTATCTGGCAAAATCCAATAAATAAGTAAAAGTTCTCTCAGACCTTAGTTTCTTGGGATGCTTGCTTCACTTTGATCTCCAGAGGTGAGAAGGTGTTTAGGAGAATGTTTTGTGAGGAGCATACATAAGCAAGGTTTGTACTGGACTGTTTTTGGGGTGGATGGGGCAGTGAACTTTGGGGCTTTGCTGTGCGCGAGGGATTTGACATGCTTACCTGCCCTCTCCCAGGCCTGGGGATTTGACTGTTTTATTGACTGGCATTTCTTTTATTTGTGTGTGGTTGGGATTTTTCCTTTCAAACAAGGAAACTTAACTTTTAATTCTTTGCTTACATTCAGCTATTTTTAGCTTCCTTACAAATTGCTGAAAGTACCTGCTTCTGCCTTTACAGCTTCCATTTATCCAGACATTTTTCCTTCTTGGCTCCCCTCCCTTCCTCTGGAACTCCCAGCATGGAGTAGACTGAGTAGACTGCATTTACAGGCATTGACCAAATTTTAAAGGGTTAGCTGTCCATAATGCCATGGCTTGGAATGCTCATTGTGAATGAGTAGGAATTACTTTTTTTTTCTCAGGGTCTCTGTGTAGCCTTGGCTATCCTGGATTTGCTTTGTAGACCAGGCTGGCCTCAAACTCACAGCGATCCACCTGCCTCAGCCTCCCAAGTGCTGGGATTAAAGGCGTGCGCCACCACACCCGGCAGGCATTACTTTTTATGCAGTAGGGTTTTTTCCCCCTATCTGTTACTTGCTAATTTGTGGTTTTACTAAGTGTAGGGAAATGTTTATCAGTAAGTTCCAAAATTATATAGTGTGTGTGTATTTTCTTTGTAAATCAAAATCTATTTTGGTCTTACTGTACGAATTGTTTCTACAAAATGATTATTTGTTTTTATTTTTTTCAAGACAGGCTCTCACAATGTAGGTCTGGCTGTCCTACAACTCTGTAGACCATGCTGGCCTCAAACTCAAAAGAGATCTGACTCCTTCTGCCTCCTGAGTGCTGGAATTAAAGGTGAACACCATCACTGCCTGCTTAAAATTTTTTGACTGTTCTGTGAGTGAAACACTAGAGAAACTGAGGTCAGCATGGGCTAGAATAAGAACCTGTATCTATTGAGAAGAAATAGCTGGGTGTGGTGGCACAAGCCTTTATTCCCAGCACTCAGGGTGGGAGAGTCAGGAAGGACAGGAGTTTGAGGCCAGGTTGCTCTACAAAGTCCAGGACAGCCAAGTCTACACAGAGAAACCCTGTCTCAAACCAACAACAACAACAACAACAAACAAACAAATGAACAAAAGAGAGAGAGAGAGAGGAAGAAGTAATATAAGCATTCTGTATGAGCTATCTACACACTGCCTACATAGAGTCTAGAGCTGTCTAAGGCAATGAGTATGGGAACTTCGGAGCCATACAATGCTGCAGTCAGTGAATCTTGCTTGGGAAAAGCAGAGAAAACAAATGGTAGAAACACCTAGCCTGTAATTCACTAAGGGGGATCCCATATAGTATAGATGGTAAGGATGGTCCATAAGGTATGTGGCCTGTCTCCTTTGTTATTAACCTGGACTGGACAGCCAAGGCTACACAGAGAAACCCTGTCTCAAAAAAACAAACCAACGGGCTGGAGAGATGGCTCAGAGGTTAAGAGCACTGTCTGCTCTTCCAGAGGTCCTGAGTTCAAATCCCAGCAACCACATAGTAGCTCATAAGCATCTACAATGAGATCTAGTGCCCTCTTCTGGCCAGCAGGCACCCATGCAGTCAGAACATTGTATACATAATAAATAAATAAATCTTAAAAAAGAAAGAAAGAAAAGAAAAAGAAAAAACAAAACAAAAAAGATAGGATCTTTAATGAGCCTGGAGCTAGGCTGGCAGTAAACTCCAGTGATGCTGCCACCTCTGGTCCCCCAGCACAGAGGTTCCATGCACCTGTGCCCATAGTATCACAGCTAGGCATTTGAACTCAGGTCTTTGTTTTGTCTTTGTTTTGTTGTCGTGGAACTATACTCTGTAGACCAGGCTGTCCTCGAACTTGCAGAGATCCATTTGACTGCCTTCTAAGAGCTGGGATGAAAGGTGTGCGTCTCCATGGGCCAGCTTGAACTGAGGTCTTATACAGTAAGCTTTCTTTTCTCTCTTTCTCTCTCTCTCTGGTTTTTTGAGACAAGGTTTCTCTGTGTAGCCTTGGCTGTCCTGGACTCACTTTGTAGACCAGGCTGGCCTCGAACTCAAAGTGATCTGCCTGCCTCTGCCTCCCAAGTGCTGGGATTAAAGGTGTGTACCATACAGCAAGCTTTCTGATATACTGAGCCATCATATCTGCCCAAAGTATGTTTTTGATTTGGGTTTTGTTTTACAATTTAAATATCTGCAGCAATAAAGATGTAAAGATGTTCACAGGCCTGATTGAAACACTAGCTAGAGGACAGGCAGTAGGAAGAAGTCGGAGGTGAGCATTGTTTCCAGAGTGGCACAGTGATGAGCATTAGAGTTTGGTTCTTGGTTCATGCTTTCAAAACGGACAGCTGAACATGAGGGTTAGGGAGCATTACCTAGTATTAGGTTGAGCAGCTGTTTAAACTAGAAACAAACTTTTGAAGGATGTTTTATTTAGTGATGTTGGTATATAGTTTATTGCATTGCTGTGTTCCTTGTATTTTATGTTTTTGAAGTTGTACTATATGGACAGAGCAGGCAATGGCTTAGTAAGTAGAAGAACTTGGCAGGCAAGCCTGATGACCTGAGTTTAATTCCTGAATCCCACACAGAACCAACTCCACAGTCCTATGACTGTCATACACAAGCTGTACCCTACACACACACACACACACACACAGAGTAATAGCTCAGTGGTAGAGTGCTTACCTAGTAATCAAAAGACCCTGAGTTAGGTTTATATCCTTGGCACTATAAGGAAACAATATTCAAAATTTCTCAAGATAAGTTAGGAAAATACTGTAGAGAAAAATACAAGCCTTGATTTACTTGCTTTTGTTTGTCAGAGAAGAAATATCTTAAAGGTGTTCAAAATAGAATTATCTTTCTGGTTGAAGAGAGAGGAATGAAAAAGACTTAATAAACTTTTGGGGTGAGTTAACATAGAATGGAATTTTTTGAAGTGGAATTTTTTGTTCCACTCTAGCAGTAAACAAGTATATGCCTGTCTAACGGATGCAGGATGCTGTGCAAGGCACTCAAAGGTGGGTCTGGGAGGAATATCAAGATAATGAATTCCGGTTTTTGAAAGAGTCTAGAAAGAAGCCAAGTAAGTTTACAGTAGTGGAAGACTCCAGATGTGTAGAGACGCAAGAGATCCTCAAGCATGGTGGTGCACACCTTTAATCCTAGCACTGCGGAGGCAGAGAGGCAGGTGTATCTCTGAGTTTGAGGCCAGCCTGGTCTACAAAGCAGTCCAGGACAGCCAAGGCTACACAGAGAAACCCTGTCTAGAAAAACCTAAAAAAAAACCAAAAAACCCGAAACAACAAAAAATTCAGGATCCCTCAATAAATGGTTTCAACTTTGTCCTCTTAATGATAAAATTACAGATATGTCTGTTTCCTGCCAGGTGTTCTTCATTGATGCCTTGGTTTCTCTCTGAGGCAGGGTCTCATTTCCTAGGCTGGACTGGAAGTCACCTCTCCTTGCCTCAGCCTCCCAAGAGCTGGGTTACTGTCAACTTTTCCAGGAGTTTGGCAAAATAGAACATTACCTTTCTTACTGCTTGATTCCTTCTTAAGCAAACATCAGTATGTTTGGTTTGGGTACCAAAAAGTTTTGTCCTTGTTTTCAGTAGATTTTAACAAAGTAATTTGATAGTAGATATAGTTTTATTCATAAACAGCTTTGTTCTAAAGGGAACTTGCTACTGTTTCACATTATAATTCTTCCAACGGGAAAGAAACGGAAGAATCCCCTAAGCATCTTCCATTACTGTAGCTTAGGAGTGGTTATGCTTAGTGCTCAGTTAGGTTCTAACTAGATGATTCTCATTTCACTTAAAGGAAAAAAAAGCAAAAGTGCATATTACTGAGCAACCTGTGCCCATCTTTGGGTGGTTGATTTTGGTGGTAGGAAAATATTTTCTATTTTTGTATCTTGTTGATGCTATCTGAATGGCTTTGGTATGTATTTTAATATACTTTTTAGCTGTTTTTGAAGTAGATGAGACATAAATCTTAAGCATGGCCTTTTTAGGAGTACGTAAAATGTAGTGGCGTTTGTTATGCTACAGAAAGTCATTATCAGGTTGATGGCATTGCTTTAATGACATAATAAATAGATTCTTTGGATGTTAGAGGTAGCAATGAGTACAGCAGAAAGACTGCCTTAGTTTTGGATAAAATAATTGAAGCCCAAGCTGGGTGGTGGCACACACTTGTAATTCCAGCATTTAGGACGCAGAGGCAGGCGGATCTCTTGTGAGTTTGAGTCCAGGACTACAAGAGAAACCCTGTCTTGAAAAACCAAAGGAAAAAAAAGAAATGGCGATATAGTAGTAAGATTATGCCCATGAATAAATGGAAAGATAGGCTCTGGCTTCAAACCTTATTTTAACGATAGCAACTCCTAATCACAAGGAAAAGTCCTTGTATCTGAATTAACACCAATCTCTTTGAGACCCTTTTTCAAAACCAGGCCTGTGGATTTCGTCATTATCTCCATCATCTGTTTCAGAAGAGCAGAATCGTGCCAGGCAGTGCTCTAGTTTCAAGTAACATAATTGCCTCTTCCTGCAGTCAAAAAAATGTTAGTGTAGATGGCTTTGGACTGTTTTCTTCGCCTTTGTACCTTTACGCTCCCACTCCTCTTCCTCCCTACCACTTTCTTTTGAGTCTTTTACCTGGTGCCCAGGCTAGCCTTGGTTACTTGGGCTCTTTTCTGAATCCCAAGTACCTGGAATTTCAGGTGCTCACCACAGTGCTTTGGAGTGTTTACAGGGTCTTACTATGGTAGCCTTGCTGGCTTTGAATCACTATGAATTCCAGAGGCTCACTTCACCATCTAGCTGCCTATTCATGTTTAGAGTATTTGGGAATTAGGACATTTTATGTGTTTAGCAGACATTGTTCTGTTGTTTTCTAGTATTGCCTGTAGGAGAAAACTATCTCAACATGTAATTTTGGTGAGATAGTTTGAGTGCTAGAGATATTTAGGTCTTTATTTAAGCAATACTTCAAAACTTCCTGAGTAAGGCACTTCTGTAAACCTTGCTTAAGAAAGCTGGCACATTCAAAGTGGTTTTTACTGTACTCAGTCTTTAAAAAAAATTCAGTGACTCTATGATGTGGGGGTAAGACGAGTGCAGAGCATCAGTGTGAACCTAAGTGACGCTGGGTCTGGAGGCACACACGCCTAAGACCCGGAGGAGGGCCGCCTGTGCAGAGCTAGCCTGGGCTATACTATAAGCTCAGGGTCAGTCTGAACTACAAGGCGAGGCCCTGTCTTTAAAAGAAAAAGAAGTGGAGCGGGGTATTGGGGCACACCCCTTTAATCCCAGTACTCAGGGAGGCAGAGGCAGGCAGATCTCTGTGAGTTCAAGGTAGCCTGGTTTACAAAGCAAGTCCAGGACAGCCAAGGCTACACAGAGAAACCCTGTCCCCCTCAAAAAAAGGGGGGGCCAAAGGAGACAGAACTCAGTGCAGTAGGTCAAAACAAAGGACCTACCACATGAGCCCGACAACCTGATTTGATCCCCAGAACCCATGTTGAAAAGCCAGACACGGTGCTGTGTTTCTGTAATCCCTACATTCCTATGGCAGAGTGAGAAGCAAAAAATAGGAGAATCGCCTGCAAGCTTATGAGCCAGGCTAGTTTAGAGTACATAGTGCAACAGATCAAGAAGACCCTGCCTGCAGTAACGTGAGGCAAGAACTAACTCTTAAAACATTGTTCTCTGACCTGCATGACATCTGCTTGTGTCATCTGTCTCTGTCTCTCCCTCTCTCACATAACACACAAAATCAACCAGTTAATACATACATACAGGCAGATAGATTTCTGTAAGTTCAAGGCCCTATCTCGGGCGGGGTGGGGGGGGTGGGGTGGGAGGTGCACGCCTTTAATCCCAGCACTTAGGAGGCAGAGGCAGGCAGACCTCTGAATTCAAGGACACCTAGTCTACAGAGAGAGTTCCAGAACACAGGGAAACCCTGTCTTGAAAAACTAGGGGGAAAAGTAAGTTTTATAACAAAAGCTATTGTGTACCAGGCTGGCCTCGAACTCAGAGATCCTCTTGCCTCTGCCTCCAGGGTGCTAGGATTAAAGACGTGTGTCACCACGCCTGCCACTGTTGTGCTATTTAAAGTACAAATGTAAACAGCGAATTCATGAAATGTCTGGACTGAGCTTTTATTTGTACACATGTGCTTAGTTGGAATGCAGAGCCTCTTGTGTGCAATGCATTGCCACTGAGCCACTCACACCTCAGCCCTTTTGGCTGCTGTTTTTGGGGTGATATACAAATAGCCCCACTGTCAAGTTGTAAATAATTTTCCCTACCTGGAAAGGAAATCTGTATTCCTTAAGTAGTAAGTACTACTTGCTATTCCCTGCTTTTCCGGTGTATAGATTTACCAGTTTTGAATAGTTCCAGTTAATGGAATCACACAATATGTGTAACCTTTAGGATTTTTGTTTGTTTGAGACAGGGTTTCTCTGTGTAGCCCTGGCTGTCCTGGAAATTGTCTGTATACCGGCCTGCCTCTGCCTCCCAAGTGCTGGGATTAAAGGCCGCCACCACTGCCTGGCCTTGTTATGTAGCCTTGGTTGATCTGGAATTTGCTATGTAGTCTTAAATTCATAAAGATCCATCTACCTCTGCTTCAGAAGCATTAGGATCAAAGGTATGAAACACCATACCCAGTAGCAATATCTTTTGGCAAGATATTTTCTTTATTTTTTAATTTTTAAATATTTATTTATTTATTTGTATGTATGTATACAGTTTCTACCTGCATGTCAGAAGAGGGCATCAGATCACTTTATAGGTAGTTGTGAGCCACCATGTGGTTGTTGGGAATTGAACTCAGGACCTCTGGAAGAACAGTCAGTGCTCTTAACCTCTGAGCCATCTCTCTCCAGCCCTTTTTTTGTCTTGTTTTGTCTTTTCTTTTCTTTTTCTTTTTTCTTTTTTTTCCTTCTTTCTTTTTGGGTTTTCGAGACAGGGTCTCTCTGTGTGTACCCTTGGCTGTCTTAGACTTGCTTTGTAGACCAGGCTGGCCTCGAACTCACAGCAATCCACCTGCCTCTGCCTCCCGAGTGCTGGGATTAAAGGTGTGCGCCACCATGCCCGGCTGCTCTTTTTTTAAAAAATTTTTTCAAGAGAGGGTTTCTCTGTGTAGCCTTGACTGTCCTGGACTCACTTTGTAGACCAGGCTGGCCTCGAACTCACGGCGATCCGCCTGCCTCTGACTCCCGAGTGCTGGGATTAAAGGCGTGTCCCACCACCACCCGGCTCACTTGTTTATTTTTAACTGCATTTGTTTATTGGGCATAGGCAGAGTGTATGGCATGTGTGTAGTGGTCAAAGGATAGTTTTAGGAATTGGCCCTCCTCTCACCATCTGAGTACTGGGCATTGAGCTCAATGGGGCTTGGTGACAAGAGCCTTTAACACCCATTGAGCCACCTCACCAGCCCAACATCTCTTTGCTATTTTTTTTTAAGACTTAGTTTTATTTATCTGTATGCGTGTTTGCCCCCATGTACTATGTGCATGCCTTTCCCACTTCTTTTAAGGTTTGTAACAACAGGTTAATGTTAGCTAGTTCTTTCTTCCTTATAATAGAATCCTGTGTGTGTGTGTGTGTGTGTGTGTGTGCGCGTGCGTGCGTGCGCGTGTGTGTCTGTGTGTGTGTGTGTGTGTGCGCGCGCGCGCGCATATGTGTGGAGGCCCAAGATCAAGTGTCTTCCTCAATTGGTCTCCTGGGTTTTTGTTTTTAAACATGTGTTTTCCTTTATGAGTTTTTCACCACTGATTTGACTAGACGGGCTAAGCCAGCAAACCCATTCTCTGCCATCCCCATGGTGGGATTACAAGCATGCACCACCACATGGGGCTTTTTCTGTGTGGCCTTGAGGTTGATCCCTCTCAGGTCCTCACCTGAGCAAGTGCTTTTCAGTGAGCATGGCCCAGCCCTAGGAGAATCACTTTAATTTGGGATACAGTTGCTCTACCACTGAACTACACCCCCAGTGACCAAACTCAGATCAGGCTTTCATGGCAAGTGCCTTTACACATCAGTCCTAATGCCCTGCCTCTGGAGTGGCTAAGGATTACAGGTGTGTACTGCCACACCTGGCCTTTTCCATTTTAAAGAAAAGTTTAAGGGTAAGGAAAAATTACCTTCTCACCAGAGAAAGCCAGGTAGTAATGTGCAACTGAAGATCACAATTACCAAGTAATTTTTTATTTTTTTAAAGATTTATTTAATGTATATGGATACTTTGTCTACATTACGTCTACACATCAGACAGTTGTGAGCTGCCATGTGGGTGCTGGGAATTGAACTCAGAACCTTCGGAAGAGCAGTGCATGCTCTTAAGCACTGAACCATCTCTGTAGCCCCATTTTTTTTTTTTTAAGGTTTTTTTCGAGACAGGGTTTCTCTGTGTAGCCTTGACTGTCCTGGACTCCCTTTGTAGACCAGGCTGGCCTCAAACTCACAGCATTGCACCTGCCTCTGCCTCCCGAGTGCAGGGATAACAGCCCTGTGCCACCACTGCCCAGCCAAAGTAATTTTTCAAAGGCAGAGTCTCCTTAAGTATCCCTGACCAGCCTGAGATTAATTAGACCAGGCTGGCCTGGAGCTCACAGTGATCCTCTTAGCCTCTGTCTTCCATGTGTGGATTATAAGCAGGCACTACTGGTTTGTACAGTCTTTACATGTTGGTTGTATATTATTTTAAACTTTGAAAAAGTCCTATGAAATATTTGGTACCTAATACACAGGCACACCAGGATTGACTGTACTCTTTTTCTAAATTACACAAGTACAATTTTGCCTTTTCCAATTAACAGTAACCTAAGCATATTACATGTTAAATGAACAAAATTTGTTGAGACAGGAAAACCACTAAGATGACTAGTAGAGTAACACTTGAGATATCCCTAACTGTAACTGAACATTTCAAAATCTAAGTGTGCTTGCACTTGACAACCTAGGTCCTAACACTCCGTTTACACTTAAAATATATAGCTAAGGCTAGAAGAAAGCTTTTCTGAGACTACCTCTATATCTTTCTTTCTTTCTTTCTTTCTTTCTTTCTTTCTTTTTTTTTTTTTTTTTTGAGACAGGGTTTCTCTGTGTAGCCTTGGCTGTCCTGGACTCGCTTTGTAGACCAGGCTGACCTTGAACTCACAGTAATCCGCCTGCCTCTGCCTCCCGAGTGCTGGGATTAAAGGCTTGCGCCACCACGCCCGGCTGGTTTTATTTTTCAAACTACCCTACATTTAAGATCATGAAGTTTACAGAGGGCATCAAGTGTCAGAATTTAATGAAGTGCTTAATACGCACCTCCTAATGCATGCCATGATGAGATTAAAGGACTCAAAAGTTAGTTGACTGTAGCGTCCCACAATTTTCCATGAAACATTCAGACCTTTGATCACAAAAGCCTAATGACAGGGCTGGCAAAACTTGTGAGGCAATGCTTTTGGAATGAACCAGAAAATGTTTTTTTTTTTTTTTGGTTTGGTTTGGTTTTTCAAGACAGGGTTTCTCTGTGCAGCCTTGGCTGTCCTGGACTCACTTTGTAGACTAGGCTGGCCTTGAACGCACAGCAATCCGCCTGCCTCTGTCTCCCAAGTGCTGGGACAGAAAATGTTTTTTAAACCAAACATTTATATCCAGCTGTCACAAATGCACACTAAATCCTTCGTCATTCAGTCTCCTCTGGTATTACTCATAATGTTTTGACAGATACATTCTACTGGCTACTGATAAACTCGGCCTTAACAGTTTGTCTAGATTCGGAGTCCGTCTGTTGGCTCAGTGGTTACATGACACTAGGGCTTGCTTTCTTAAATCCTCCATGGTTCAGATGTAATAATGGAAGAAGTCAGAGACCATCCTATGCAATGAGGTTATGGCTTCAAATTTTCCAGCACTAACTCCATTTTCAGAAATACACCTTTACGAAGTTCTTTCTTTTTTCTTTTCTTTTTCTTTTTTTTTTTCAAAGTATTTTCAAATGAAATAATTCTGTCTGGGAAATAGCTCAGTCAGTAAAGTGCCTTGTAAAGAACAAACCCCAAGCTCAATCCCCAGAAACCACATAAAAATGCCAGGCATGGTGGAAGTGTGCTTGTAATCCCAACCCTGGGGACGCTTTGTCAGCAGGGAAAAGTCTTGGCTCACAGGACAGCTCCAAGCCAATGAAAGACTACCTCAAAGGAGGTGGACAGTGACGCTCGAAGCTGCCCCCACCCCCACCCCCACCCACCCTGTGTGTCTGGAAACATGTGGATTTATTAGAAAGATGGAATGATTCTCTGTGGGCTTTATTCTGGTATGTTCTAGTAACTACAACAGTGTGTCCCAGATTGAAGTGATCTCCTGGGCTGGGGATGTGGCTCAGTCTGAAAAGTACTCAGCCGCTCAAGTGTGAGGACCTAAGTGCACACATAAAAAGCCCAGTATAGTGACACGTGCTTATAATTCCAACCTCTGGAATGGTAGAAACTGGGCTTGCTGGCTTAGCCAGTCTAGTTTAATCAATGGGCTCCAGGTTCAGTGAGAGGTCTCATCTCAGAAAGATAAGAGACTCAGTGGTTAAGAACACTTGTTGCTCCTACAGAGGACCCCGGTTTGATTCCCAGCAACCATTTGGTGGCTCACAAACATCTGTAATCCCAGTTTCAGGGGCTCCACAGTCATACATGTAGGGAACCTTGGAGTCAGCTCAAGATACCCCAGGACCAGGTTGTCAGCACAAAGGTTTATTTGTGCCAGAAGGACAGATGGTAGGGTTAAGGGACAGAGGGACAGGAGACAGAGCAAGAGGCAGAGGGGGAAGGGAACAAGGGGCAGGGAGAAAAGGTGTAAGGAAGAGAGGGAAGGACTGTTTGCCCTAGAGAGGAACACAAGACTGTCTCTGGATAGAGAAGAGACAGACATGGCCCATAGGAAGATGGTGGGTTATAAAGGAAAAAGGGGAGACCACGGTAGGATGCAGTGTTGAATTTTAGTTGGGCATGTTAATTAGGTGAGCCAAAGGGTGCTTTTGATTGCTGGACTTGGTAGTCAGCCCCAGGAAGAGGAAGTGACCAAATAAGGGAATGGACCTTGGTGGCCAGCTTTAGGAATGTAATCAGACAGAGGGAAGGAATTGGGGAGAAGGACAAGGCCTGCCAGGGCCACGCTCACCATACTCTGGCCAGAGCCCCTTCAGTGCACATACATGCGTGCAGGCAGAACACTCGTACACCAAAGATGTAGCGAGCGTTAGGTCTTAGATTTGCTGTCTAGTGTAGACAGACAACAGCAGTTGGAGTAGCGGTGATGATAATAAAGTTACTGCCCTTTATCAGAGATAGGAATTGTTTGTCTCCACATTTGATGGTACTGAAAACAGGTTTTTGTTTGTTTTTCCCAAGCACAGTCTCATGTAACCAGGCTCACCAGTTCTTGCTTCTGTCTCCAAATTCTGTGATTACAAGCATGTGCCACCACAGCCATGATTCTTTTTTTTTTTTTTTTTTGGTTTTTTTTGAGACAAGGTTTCTCTGTGTAGCCTTGGCTGTCCTGGACTCACTCTGTAGACCAGGCTGGCCTCGAACTCACAGCGATCCTCCTGCCTCTGCCTCCCGAGTGCTGGGATTAAACACAGCCATGATTCTTGTAGGTGTTACTACATTCTGTACAAATGCTTTAAAAGATGACATTTCTAGCTGGGAAGGGGTGGCTCATGCCTTTTAATCCCAGCACTCGGGAGGCAGAGGCAGGATCGCTGTGAGTTCGCGGCCAGCCTGGTCTACAGACGAGTTCCAGGACAGCCAAGGCTACACAGAGAAACTCTGACTTGAAAAACAAAAGAACAAAAACAAAACAAAAGATAACATTTCTAAGTTACAAATTCACTATTGTTGTATGTCAGATGACTTTAAATTCTTTGTTGTGTTTTTGCATCTTAGAAAATCTTCAGCAGTGTCATTGGTGCTTTCAGGAATAAAGAAACCAAGCTCACATATTTGAGTAGCAGAATATATTTCTCTACAGCTCTATAGAGATGGTATAAGCAGATCTGTCATTTGACAACTGCAAACTGAATTGTTGCTTGATCTTAAGAGTTCTAGAACAGGACAAAACTGGCTTTATCAGAATTACTTTTAAAAAACCAAAAACAACAACAACAAAAGATGTGTTAGATAAGTACAATCCAATTCATTTGCTTTATTCTGGGCTTTGTGCTATATTTATATCTGTGGAGGCAAGATTTGGAAAAATGTTTTTAATATTTCCATTCATTGAAAGTTGCCTGTTTTCTGTGGAGTTTTTAAATTAGTAGTTGCGTGTAAGTGCAGGTGTGAATATGCTATGGCGCAGGTGTAGAGGCCAGAGACTTTGTGGAATTGGTTCTTCTATCTTTTTTGAGTGCCCGGCTTCTTCCACAATTATATGAGCTCAAGCATCGAACTCAGCTTGTCAGGTTTGTGTAGCAAGCTATTTTATTTTATTTTTGTTTTTAGAGACAGGGTTGTGTAATAGCCAAACCATCTGCTTCTGCCTCCCCAGTGCTGAGATTAAAGGCGCGCACCACCACACCGTATGTGGAGAGATCTTTACTTGCTGAACCATCTTGCTGGTTCTCAGATTTCTTTAAGTTGTCTGCAATTGGTAGTTTTTTTTAAAGTGTTCTAAACAGACTTCTGATTTGAAACCCATTTAGATACCATTGTTCTGATTGCTGAGGTTTGTGATGTCATTGAATGGCTGCTTTTATTATGTTAGAAGATAAGAATATAATATCTAATAGCACTTACTTTTTTTAACCAGCGCCTGTGGAGTCCTCTCAAGAACAGCCATTATTGTGTGAAGGTAATTATTTTAATGTCTAACCAAGAAAACAATTATGTTATCTATGTATAAAATTAGATACTGTTTTATGAGTATATATTGTATTTTAATTTTCTTCTCTAGGTTCAAATTCAGCTGTTAGCATGGAACTTTCGGAACCTGTTGGTAAGAATTTCTGACCATACTAATACAGTAATATGAAACTCTTTCACTCTCCAGATTTAAGGTACAAATGTAAGTGTTCTGATGACTGAAGTGTCTGTGCTTAAGCCACGCTGACTTTTTTGCTATTAGAATTTAAAAGTATAGCAAACTGAGCATTAACACAGTCTTGACAAATTAGTGACTGCAAATGGAATTGAGTAAAGGGTTGCTAGCTAATTTAAAGGTTGTCCTTGTTGCTTGGGGAGGGTTGCTTTTTAAATGAAAGTTTCTGTGTCTAACAGCCCTGGCTTTTCTGCATCTCCTTCTGTAGACAAGATTGCTGGGACTAAAAATGTGCACTACCATGCCCAGCTTCTTTTTTTGTTGTTTCTTGAGACTGGGTCTTTGTAGCCTAGGCTGCCAAACTTGCCAAGATGGCCTTGAACTACTTGAACCTGTCGCCTCTACTTTGAGAATGCTGGGATTACAGGCATGCCCCATTCTTTCTAGCTCTAACATTTCATCAAAAACATCCATCCTTTAGAAAACACCTTCATGCCAGGCATGGTGGCACACATCTTTGACAACAGTGTTCGGGAGGCAGAGGCACTTGGATCTCTGGGTTCTGGGCCAGCCTGGTCTATAGAGTTAGTTCAGGACAGCCAGGACTCTTGTTGCCTAGAGAAACCATGTGTCGAAAAACAAAACAAACAAACAAAAAAAACTTTGATTACTCTTAAAAGCTTCCTATTTCCAAGGTGGCTATTGATGTTGATTCCAAAGAGTTATTATTTATATAGAAAATTTACCTCTTAGGTTTTTTTCACACTCCTTATTCTGATTTTTATACTTACCTTTTCCCCCCATCTGCCAGGACATAGCTGGTGTTGGGAGCGGTAGCTTGCTTGTTTACATGTAATCTACTCTTAGGAAATGACACCAAGCTAGGATAGCTGTGTGTTAATGGTATCAGTTCTGGTTTAAGGCTCTGCTGTCGGCACCAAGGCCAGCTTGAAAACCTACCCATCTCGTGTGTCATGGGTGACAGGAGAGGGCCTTAAGTGACTTGTACTTGCAGCTTTGAAGCCTGGGTGGTTAAAAAGCAGGCAGGTCTTTTTCCGGATATTGAATTAAAATATCTTTCTTCAGTAGAAAATGGAGAGACAGAAATGTCCCCAGAAGAATCATGGGAACACAAAGAAGAAATAAGTGAAGCAGAGCCGGGAGGTGGCTCCTCGGGAGATGGAAGGCCAGCAGAGGAGAGCACCCAAGAGATGATGGAAGAGGAAGAAGAAATACCAAAACCCAAGTCAGTGGTGGCACCACCAGGTGCTCCTAAGAAAGAACATGTAAATGTTGTATTCATCGGGCATGTTGGTAAGTTGTCCTCATAGAACTCCTAAGCGGTGACCAGAGTTACTGGAAACATCAAAGTGTAGAGTAAAACTGAGTCAGAATACTGAGCATCTATAATGCTCTGCATACACAGTCAGCACTGAGAGCTGACTACCGGCCACATGTAAAGTGCCTTTGTTGTTGTTGTATTTTTTTTTTGCAAGAAGGTTTCTCAGTATAGCCCCGTGGTCTGTAGACCATGCTGGCCTCAAACTCTGCCTACCTCTGCCTCCCAAGTACTGGAATTAAAGCCAGGTGCGTGGCTTTTTTTTTTTTTTTTTTTAAATGTTTTTCAAGACAGGGTTTCTCTGTATAACTGTCCTAACTGTCCTGGACTTGCTTTTTGTAGACCAGGCTAGCCTTGAAGTCACAGCGATCCACCTGCCTCTGCCTCCCGAGTGCTGAGAGTAAAGGTGTGTGCCACCATGCCTGGTCTGCGTTTTTATTTTTTAAACTCTATTCAGCTGACAAAAATTTTTTGCCAGTTCTTTGTTTTTGAAGTTTGGGCAGATGAACTGTTTTTGTTTTTGTTTTTGTTTTTTGTTTTTTTTTCCGAGACAGGGTCTCTCTGTGTATCCTTGGCTGTCCTGGACTCACTTTGTAGACCAGGCTGGCCTTGAACTCACAGCGATCCGCCTGCCTCTGCCTCCCGAGTGCTGGGATTAAAGGCGTGCGCCACCACGCCCGGCTTGATGAACTGTTTTGTGATGGCATAGAGGAAAAAAAAAAAACTTCAGTATGTATATAATGAATTCTTTTTTTTTTTTTTTTTTTAGGCAGGGTTTCTCTGTGACTCCCTTTGCAGACCAGTCTGGTCTTGAACTCACAGCAATCTACCTGCCTCTAATGGATTCTTATTTAGTCTGTAGACCATTGGTAATGGCTTGTCATACTGTAATATCTCTTCATTAGTATCCAAGAAGTGTGCATATTTTTGTGTTATCTTTATCTGATATGTTCCTTTTAATGGAGTTAACATTGTTATTAATTAATTAATTTATTTTGGTTTTTTTCAAGACACATTTCTCTGTGTAGCTTTGGCTGTCCTGGCTTTGTTAACACTATTATTATTCAGCTTAATTTTGTATGGAATTTGTAGAGTAACTTCTGGGTGCTTGCCAAGTATCTGATTTAGCCAAACAAACAAGACCTCATGTTTTCTGACTTATCGTCAAATTGTCAGAGACGAAAATCCTAAATTCTACCTGGAGACAGGGACTCACTCTGTAGTAGTCCAGGCTGGCCTTCCATGGGCTCTTCCTGCTTCACCCTCCTGAGCTGTAGTGTTGTGGATGCGCCTTGCATGCTTGACTTACCCCCTTTAATATATCACGCCCTTTACAGAAAACCAACTCTGAAATCTGTGAAGGAATGCTTGCTCTGTGTCCTAAAGTGAGAGGACATCTGCTCACATGGCCTGACATAGGCCTGTGATCCTGGCATTCAGGAGGCTACGGCAGGAGAGTTGAGTTCAAAGCCAACCTTGGCATTTAGCTACAGTCTTCTATGGCTATCTGGGGAATGTGTATTCTCTGGCACTGTGCTGCTAGGTGAAGCACAAAAACCTTTTTTTTTTTTTTTTTAAAGATTTATTCATTTATTATTTGTACAGTATTCTGCCTGCTGGAAGAGGGCACCAGATCTCATTATAGATGGTTGTGAGCCACCATGTGGTTGCTGGGAATTGAACTCAGGGCCTTTGGAAGAACAAACAGTGCTCTTAACGGCTGAGCCACCTCTCCAGCCCCTAGGTTTTGTTTTTTTTTTTTAAACATGTTTTTATTTACTATTGTGCATACAGTGCTCTGCCTGCATGTACACCTGCAGGCCAGAAGAGGGCATCAGAGCACATTATAGGTGGTCATGAGCCACCATGTGGTTGCTGGGAATTGAACTCAGGACCTCTGGAGGAGCAGTCAGTGCTCTTAACCTCTGAGCCATCTCTCCAGCACCTACAACAATCTTTTTTAAAAAATGATCTCTTATAGTCTTTCAAAGCTGGGCATGGTGGCACACGCCTTTAGTCCCAGCAATCAGGAGGCAGAGGGATCGCTGTGAGTTCAAGGGCAGCCTGGTCTACAAAAAGTCCAAAACAGCCAAGGCTACACAGAGAAACCCTGTCTCAAACAAACAAACAAATTCTTCCTTACCAGGAAAGTATGCCTCAGTTACCATTGCCCTATAGGGCTTCTTAGCCTGATTCATTGCATGTAGGAGAAAGTCTCTAGGATTTATTCTCTAAATTCTATTACAGGTCAGTTGATTTTGCAAGCCTTGATTGTACATGATTTAAAAAATAAAATCACTAGGCAATGGTGGCACAAGCCTTTAATCCCAGCACTCAGAGGCAGAGGGATCTTAGTGAGTTCCAGGACAGCCAGGGCTACACAGAGAAACCTTGTCTCAAAAAACAAAACAACAAAATCACGGCAATTTTATGTATTGGTTGTATTTAACTTATGTTCCAATATTTTTGCTGTTCCTTTTAGATGCGGGCAAGTCGACCATAGGAGGGCAAATAATGTAAGTCTTTTCTCTAATGGTAGAGTTAGTTTGATTAGGTAAATTTCAGGCATTGTAAGCATTCCTGTTGCCACAACTGAGATAAAAATTGGTTACCACATTAAGGTAGAAATGTTAATAATAATAAATTATCTCTAGGGAAGGCAGGTATTAAATAATTTTTTTTTGTAATGTCGTCATTAGTTCTTAATCAGTGTCAGACTCATGGAACACTGTGTTTCTGAAATTTGTCTTTAAGAAACAAAACAACCAGGGTTATACATAAGAGAAACCCTGTCTTGGAAGAAAGAGAGGGGGTGGGGGAGAGAGAGAGAGAGAGAGAGAACGAGAACAATATGGTGTGCATGTTTGTGCATGTTTATGCATGTTGGTGTTTACATGTGTTTATGTGCCCGTACATACAAATGCTGTACCAGGAAATCACATGCCTTCCTGTTGCTGTCTGCTGTATTGCATTGGGATGAATCTCTTACTGAATTAGAGGCTTTCTGGTTTGAGAAAAAAAGCCACATAGCTTTTGGAATCTGCCTGTCTGTCCCATCCCACCACCCCACCCAGTGCTGAAGTTACAGCCACAGGAAGCCATGCCTTGTTTGTTTGTTTGTTTGTTTGTTTGGAGGCAGGGCTATGTACTACCACACCCATCTCCATGCCCAACTTTTTTATGTGGATACTACTAGGGCTTTGAACTTGTTCCTCATGCTTGCAGAACAAGAGCTCTTGCTGACAAAGTGATCTTCCCGTTCCTTCTTTTTGGTTTTTTGAGACAGGGTTTCTCTGTGTAGCCTTGGCTAGCCTGAACCCACTTTGTAGACCAGGCTGGCCTTGAACGATCTGCCTGCCTCTGCCTCCAAGTTCTGGGATTAAAGGTGTGGGCCACCGCTCAGCCCCATTCCCTCTTTTTAAAAAATGTATTTCTTTCTTTTCTTTTTTAAATTTATATTTATTTTATGTGCATTGCTGTTTTGCCTGCGTGCATGTTTGTGTCAGATCCCCTGGAACTGGAACAGACAGCTGTGAGCTTCCATGTGGGTGCTAGGAATTGAACCTGGGTCCTTTAGAAAAGGACCTTTAAAAGCCAGTGCTTTTAACCACCAAGCCATCTTTCCAGTGTGTGTGTGTGTGTGTGTGTGTGTGTGTGTGTGTGTGTGTGTGTGTATGAATATTGCGTTTTGGCGGGGCATCGAATGGTGCTGCAGACTGTTTAATTAATCCCAGTACTTGGGAAGCACAAGCAAGTAGATGTCTGTGAGTTTAAGGCCAGCCTGTGTGCATAGAGTTCCAGGCCAGCCAGTGGTATATAAAAAGAACTTGTCTCAAACACCAACAAAATTTCAAAGATGTTAAGTTTGTTTGTTTTAAGCCAGGGTTTCGCTGTGTATCCTTGGCTGTCCTAGACTCACTTTGTAGGCTGGCCTCGAACTCACAGCCATCAGCCATCTGCCTGCCTCTGCCTCTCGAGTGCTGGGATTAAAGGCGTGTTAAATTTTATGTGTATGCATATTATGTCTGTGTTGTGAGTGTCTGTGCATCCACACACGTATGTGGGGTGGAGGCCAGAAGAGGTTGCTGAACGAATCCCCCTGGAATGAGAATTACAGTAGTTTTGAGCTGTCTGGTGTGGGTGCTGGACACAGAACTGGGTTTTAAGTACTCTTAACCACTGAGCCCTTTCTCCAGCCCCTCCTCTTTAAAGAGAAACCATACTTTTAAAAAATCTTATTTGTGTGCATTAGTGCTTTGCTTGCATGTTTATCGGTGTGAGGGCAGTCATACCCACCAGAACTGGAGTTACCAACACTTGTGAGCTGCCATGTGGGTACTGGGAATTGAACCTGGGTCCTCAGAGCAGCCAGTGAATGCTCTTAACCGCTGAGCCCCCTAGAAACCATACTTCTTCTAACTTTGATCTTTTCCTGGGTAATCTGATCTTCCTTTTGATGCTGGCAGGGAACATGACCGATAGCTCCCAGTCACCGATCACTAAGCTAAATACCCTTCTCTGTGGTGTAGTACTATTGCTAGTGTCAGCTGAATAGGGGTGTGTGTGTGTGTGTGTGTGTGTGTTTGTTTACATGCCCTTTTTTGTTTGTAAATGAGGCGTTCAGCACTGTAATATTAAGTGGGCTTTGTGTTGCTTGATTTTTGCCCAAGAATAAGCAGTAAGCTAATATTAGTGTTCTGAATTTGTTTAAGGTAGGCTTTTTTTGTTTGGTTTAGTTTGGTTATTTGTTTTTTGTTTGTTTGGTTGTATGTTTTTTGAGTAATGAAGGCTAGCTTTCTGGGGTTTTGTTTGTTTGTTTGTTTGTTTTTATGTGTATGAGTGTTTTCATATACGTATGTGCACTGTGTGCATGCCTTGTGTCCTTGTCAGCCGGGCAGTAGTGGTGCACACCTTTAATGCCAGCATTTGGGAGGCAGAGTTAGGTAGATCTCTGAGTTTCAGGCCAGCCTGGACTACAGACAGGTTCTAGAACAGCCAGGGCTGCACAGAGAAACCTATTCTTAGGTCGGGGAGGGGGAACTGAGGGGTAGGGGGTGTTATGCCATCTTGAAGTAGTTAAAGATGGTTATGAACTGCCATGTGGGTGTCTGGAAGTGAACCCGGTTCCTCGGCAAGAGCAGCAAGCACTGTGGTTGGTTGGGTTGGATTGGGTTTCCTAACGCAGGATCCTAATACTAAACAAGAGCTCTGCAAAACCAAAAGTTTGATTCTGAGTCATGAATAAGCTGTTCTTTTTTTTTTTTTTTTTTTTTGCTTTTTTTTTCGAGACAGGGTTTCTCTGTGTAGCCTTGGCCATCCTGGACTCACTTTGTAGACCAGGCTGGCCTCGAACTCACAGCGATCCTCCTGCCTCTACCTCCCGAGTGCTGGGATTAAAGGTGTGTGCCACCACGCCCTGCTTTTTTACATCTTCTTTTCTTTTCTTTTTCTTTTTTTTTCCATTCAGATTGTGAAGAACATATTGTAGGTAATTATGTGGGTAATATTTGGAATGAGAGTTATGGGAGCTTTGATTTAGATTGAAAAGATTTAGCAGGCTAGTGAGTTAGTCAAACAATATAGTCTTATATTGACTAAAGCTGTTTTACGAATTTGTAGTCTTACATGTTCACATGCATGTGGGTACGTTGTGTATTGGTGTTGCAGAAAGATTGCAGAAACAATACAACGTTCCTATAATCCTTTTAACCTAATGTGAAAATCACACACAAACTATATAGTATGGTAGTCAAAACTGACAAACTAGTGCTGGGAATGCAAGTGTCAAAAGTCCTAATTCATCAGACATGCATACAGTCTTGGATTCAGTCCTCAGCACTGTTTAAAGCAAACAAACAAACACTTCAGGGGCAAAAGCTTCAACTGTTGGTTATTAGTTCTGGTTGGTTGGTTTGCCTGTCTGCCTGGAGGGTGCCACCATACCTGGCAAGTTTGAAGATCATTTATAATATTAAACAACAGATCTTAATAGAATTTCATTTGCTTTTCCATTTTTTAAAGAAAATTATTGGGTTTCTGTGTATGTGTACCTGCTTGTGTGTGTGTGTGCATGTACCTGAGCAGGCTAGAAAAGGCTGTTGGATCTCCTGGAATTGTAGTTACAGGCTTCCATGTGGGTGCTGGGAACCAAACCTGGGTCCTCTACAAAAGCAGCAAGTGCTCTTAACTGCTGAACCATCTCTCCAGTCCCACCTCCCTTTTCTAAAATGTATGTGTATGGGAGACCAGGAGGAATGCTGGCTCTCCTGGAGTTGGGGTTACAGGTGGTTGTGAGATGCCTGGTCAGAGTCCTGGAAACTGAACTGGGGTCTTCCCGAAGAACAACAGCAGAACTTTTTAACTGCTGAGTCATCTCTCTAGCCCCTGACCTTAGTAATTTAAAGAATTTGGACTAGGTGTTTTCGTGTGTGTGTGTGTGTGTGTGTGTGTGTGTGTGTGTGTGTGTGT
>OU015755.1:52905370-52938320 GCA_907169655.1 Acomys percivali
GTGTGTGTGTGTGTGTGTGTGTGTGTGTGTGTGTGTGTGTGTGTATTTATATATTTATATTTTATTTTTATTTATTTATTTATTTTAGACAGGGTTTCTCTATATAGCTCTGGCACTCACTGTAGATGATGCTGGTCTCACACTCATAGAGATCCACCTGCCTCTGCATCCCAAGTGCTGGGATTAAAGGTGTGTACCACCACTCCCAGCCCTTAAGATTTATTATTTATGCACTATTCTGCCAGCATGTGTGCCAGCAGGCCAGAAGAGGGAGTCAGATCTACTTATAGATGGTTGTGAGCCACCATGTGGTTGCTGGGAATTGAACTCAGGACCTTTGGAAGAACAGACAATGCTCTTAACCTCGGAGCCACCTCTGCAGCCCCGAATACATTTTGGTTTTTTTTTTTTATGTTGTTGTTTGGTTTTCGAGACAGAATTTTTCTGTGTAGGCTTGGCTGCCCTGGACTTGTTTTGTAGACCAGGCTGGCCTCGAATTCACATCTGCCCACCTGTGTCTGACTCCCGAGTGCTGGGCTTAAAGGCGTGAGCCACCATGTCTGGCTCCCGACATTCTTTAAGAATAACACATAACCTGAGCAGTGGCAGCACATGTCTTTAAGCACTTAGGAGCCAGAGGCAGGCAGATCTCTTGAGTTCAAGGCCAGCCTGGTCTACACAGAGAAACCCTGTCTCAAAAAACAACAACAAAAATCACATTAGTTATAATATATTTCATGTCCTATGAGTATTGTGATATCAATAATGTTTTCTATCTGTCATATATATGTATATTCTTATATATGTGTGTAGATGTGTGTCCTTGTTATATATATATATTTTAAAACTATTTATTTATTATTTATACAGTATTCTGTTCACACGTGTGCCTGCCCATCACAAGAAGGCACCAGATCACATTATAGGTGGTTGTGAGCCACCATGTAGTTGCTGGGAATTGAACTCGGGACCTTCAGAAGAGCAGACGGTGCTCTTAACCTCTAAGCCATCTCTCCAGCCCGTCCTTGTTATATTTAAGCTAGGTTTTTGGCTAGTGAGATAGCTTAGTGGGCAAAGTTGAGCAGCTCTGAGCAACCCTTGGACACATGCAGTAGAAGAGGAAGACTGACTGCTGCTATTGTCTTCTACTCTCCCCATGTACACCATGCTGGTGCACACACATGGATAAATGCAATTCTGGTTTTAATAGCTTCTTTTCTGTAATTCAGATTCCCTTCTAGTGCTTTAACGTGTTCCCTACTTTGCTAAGTTACTAAGTATGTGTTTCTTTTTCAGGTATTTGACTGGAATGGTCGACAAAAGGACACTTGAGAAATATGAACGAGAAGCTAAAGAAAAAAACAGAGAAACTTGGTATAGTAAACTTTTATGATACTATGAGCGACTTTGAAGGAAACATGGTGGTACTCCTAATGTTTTTGTATTCTGTTCAAATACATATTTTCCAGCCAGGCCTAGTCTTTTTTTTTTTTCCCCCTTTCTTTCTTTTTGGTTTTTCGAGATAGGGTTTCTCTGTGTAGCCTTGGCTGTTCTGGACTCACTTTGTAGACCAGGCTGACCACAAACTCACAGTGATCCACCTGTCTCTGCCTCCCGAGTGCTGGGATTAAAGGCGTGTGCCACCATGCCCGGCCTCCAGGCCCAGTCTTATATGCCTATGGTTCCAATACTCTGGATGTTTGAGGCCAGGAGTTTGAGGCCAACCTGGGCAATATATTGAGGCCCTATCTCAGTAAAATTATTTAAAACAAATTTTTGCTGTGTAAAATCCTGTATAATAAGGCAAAGGCTTTTTTTCTCCTCCCATCATACATAACAACCTGCTTTGTGTGATTTATTAATTTATATAAAGAAAATTTGGGACTCACTAAACACTATGTCATCCACTTACTTGAGTAATTGTGTAACTATTAAAAGATTATAGTTATAAGAGAAAAAGAAAAAAAAAGGATTATAGTTATATTGTTAGGCAGTGGAGGCACATACCTTTCATCCCAGCATTTGTGAGGCAGAGGCAGGTGGATCACTGAGTTCAAGGCCAGCCTGATCTACAAAGTGGGTCAGGACAGCCAAGGCTACACAGAGAAACTCTGTCTCAAAAAAAATAAATAAATAAAAATAAAAATAATAAGTAGGAATAGAACTTAATGGTACAGTGGTATTTGGAGTGAAAAGAAATATAATTGTACGAAGGATATTTGTCTTAATGTAAATAAGTACTAGAAGGAAAAAGAAGAAATAGTTATTTCCTTTCAATGCAATTACCTTTCCAATGACCTACTAAAGTCATTACCTTTCAATGGCAAGAGAAAAGGTGTTTGTGTGCGTGCTTTGTAACCATACTTACTTTGATATTTAAACTTTACATACCTAGTATAGGTAAGTAGTAGGGTAATTGCCTGGCTGAGTGAAAAGCTTGTGTTCAGTCCCTAGCTCCTGAGGGGAGAAGCTCACATAGCCCTTACCTCTCTGGGACTCTGATGTTCCTTTTCAGGAAGGGCCTCATTTTTCTATTTAATTCTTGTTGGTATTGAGACAAGAATATCAATAACCTTTAGCGCTGGTTGGCCTGGAACTCACTATATAGAGCAGGCTAGCCTTGAATTTAGAGATCCACCTCCCCGTTTCCCAATTGCTGGGATTGAAGGGGTGTGCCACATCGACTAGCAAATGGAAAAAGTCTCCCCCTGCCTTAGATGTATTACTCATACTGTGTTGGGTGTGCATGTACACCTGCAGGCTCAGGATGTTTGGAAGAGCAGCTAGTGTTCTTAACTTCTGAGCCATCTCTCTAGCCCTGGAAAAAGTCTTAATGAGTATTAGACTCTTATAACAGGCTCTTACTATGAATGTATTGAGATAATTTATATAGAATTATATAATTCATATACAGTTATGTAATATCAGTAATTTTTAGCAGCTAGCCAGTGTTCTACCATGATGTGACTGGTGGCTCTGTGGGAAGAAATACGCTTTTTTGAGATGAAGTCTCACTCTGTATCCCAAGTTGGCTCCAAATTCATTCATAGGTAGTCTATAAATGGTTCCCACTTTCATACTTTCAGGTATGAACAACCACTCTGCCAAGCTTTTTTTGTTTGCTTGATTCTTTTGTTTTTCGAGACAGGGCTTCTCTGTGTAGCATTGGCTGTCCTGGACTCACTTCATAGACCAGGCTATTCTCAAACTCACAGGGATCTGGCCTCCCAAGTGCTGGGATTACAGGTGTTCGCTACTGTGCCTGCTTCTTCCTGGCTTTAATATCCTTGCTTTTATTTATTTATTTATTTATTTTATTTTTATTTTTTTAATAGCCTTGCTTTTTACAATGACTATATCCTGTATCTGCCATATGGTTAGAACAGTAAACTAAGGGCTTGACTCCTTCACTCTGTGACATTGGGGTTACTTGTAGTAGTTGCTTTTTCTATTGCTGTGATTAAACATCATGACCAGAAACAACTTCTAGACGGAAGAGATATTTGGACTTAGAGTTCCAGAGGGATACAAATCCATCATGGCTGGGCCGCAAGCAGTCACTGTGGCTGGAATGGCAAGCCAAGAGCCACCTAGAAGTATAAAGCTTTAAGTTCTCCAAGCCAGCCTTCAGTGACACACCTCTTCCAACAGTGTCCACCTTCTAAGCCTCCGCAAACAGCACTACCAACTGTGGGCTTAATATTCCATGCCCAAGACTGAGGCAGCAGACATTTCACTGAAACCATAATAGTCATACTATCACTCATCTTTGGTTCTCCTTTTTTCTGTGACCTTTCCTACAGGATTTTGATATGTAGTCCAGCATTGTCTCTAAACATTCAGTATTCTCCTGCCTCAGTCTCCCTGATACTGGAGTTATAGGTGTGTAACACCACACCCAGGACATAAGTAGTCTTTTTCCCCATGTTGTCATTTTACTTTATGAATAATGTTTGCTTATAAACTAGCTGACTATGCAAATGTTCTGTTTGAATCATAACAATGCATATTGAATTCTCTTGTTTTAGCCGGGCGTGGTGGCGCACGCCTTTAATCCCAGCACTCGGGAGGCAGAGGCAGGCGGATCGTTGTGAGTTCGAGGCCAGCCTGGACTACAAAGCAAGTCTTGGACAGCCAAGGCTACACAGAGAAACCCTGTCTCGAAAAGCCAAAAAAAAAAAAAAAAAAGAATTCTCTTGTTTTTATTTTACTAGTCTTTATGACACAGATGAATAGTGGATGTGAAACTAGATGTCACATTTAATAACATGTTTAATGGTAGACTAATGTTTTAAAGATGATCATGGGGCTTGGAGAGATGGCTCAGTGGCTAAGAGCACTGCCTGCTCTTCAAGAGGTCCTGAGTTCATTCCCAGCAACCACATGGTGGCTCATAACCATTTATAATGTGATCTGATGCCCTCTTTAGCAGATAAAGCTAGACAAATAAAGTTTTTTTTTTTTTTAAATCTGTAAAGATAATCATGTATTCTCTAAAACTTCTTCCAGGTACTTATCTTGGGCCTTAGACACAAATCAGGAAGAACGAGACAAAGGTAAAACAGTAGAAGTGGGCCGTGCCTATTTTGAAACAGAAAAGAAGCATTTTACAATTCTAGATGCTCCTGGCCATAAGAGCTTTGTCCCAAATATGATTGGCGGTGCCTCTCAAGCTGACTTGGCCGTACTGGTAAGAAAGAAATTTTTCTTCTGTGCGTGTTTACTAATAGCCAAGGCTGTATCTTTCTTTTCCTCTGGAAAGGCTTGAACCCACGGCCTTTGCGTATTGCTATGCAAGTTCTCTATCACTGATTTGTGAAACAGGGTCTCTTCATGAAACTCTGGCAGGCCTGGTCAGAGATCTGCTTGCCTCTAATTTAAGGTGTGCTCCACAATCCTAACTTTAACATTCTAATTCACTCTTTAAAAGTTGTGGGGTTGGGGGGAGGGCATTTGGTTGGTTTTGGTTTTTGAGACATGGTTTCTCTATAATAGCCCTGGCTGTCCTTGACAAGCTTTGTAGACTAGGCTGGCCTCCAGTTCACAGAGATCCACCTGCCTCTGCCTCCCAAGTGCTGGGATTAAAGGCGTGGTAGCTGAGCATATGCTCTTAGAATTTTTGTTCTGTTTTGTTTATAGTATTAGAGATTAAACCCAGTAGGGGCTAGAGAGGTGGTTTAGTGGTTAACAGTATGTACTGCTTTTGCAGAGGACTTAAGTTTGATTCTTAGCATCCTTGTCTAGTGGCTCAAAATTGCCTGTAAGTCAAGATCCAAGGATATCTGTCTGATGCTTCTGGTCTTAGCTGGCACCCACACACACGCATAGTAAAGATTGGTCCTGGGACCCTGAAATTGCTAAACACCTGCCTTATCACATCCTTACCATGAAAAGAAAGTATGTGAAATGTTTGTTTTGATACTTGGCACAGCACATGGGAACAGTTCCACTAATGAGCCACACCTGCTCAACCTCAAATCTTTTGGGTTTGTTTGGTTGGTTGGTTTTTGTTTTTTATGTTTTTGTTTACTCCAAGACAGGGTTTCATTGGCCTGTCCTAGAACTCACTCTTGGTTTTTTTTTTTTGTTTTTGTTTTTTTGTATTTTCCATTTTTGGTTTTTGAGAAAGGGTTTGTGTGTATAATAGCCCTGGCTGTCCTTGACTGGCTTTGCAGACCAGGCTGGCCTCCAGTTCACAGAGAGCCACCTGCCTCTGCCTTCTGTGCTGGGATTAAAGGTGTGCGTCACCAGCAAAGGACTTGAAACCCTCATATCCTTAAGCCATTCAGACACTATGTGATTGGACCTGCCCATTGTAACATTTGCTTTCAGTTCCTTGGAATACCTTTTTTTTTTTCAAGACAGGGTTTCTCTTTGTAGACCAGGCTGGCCTCGAACTCACAGTGATCCACCTGCCTCTGCCTCCCGAGTGCTGGGATTAAAGACGTGCGCCACCACGCCCGGCTTGGAATACCTTCTTAAAGAAGTATAGACACTTTGCTTTTAGATTTGGTGGTGATGGGGTTGGAGTGGGGCCTGATAGGCCGGATAGCAGGGCAGAGAGACTACTGAATGTCTAAGAATAAATTACTTGATTTCTTGGAATAGGTCATCTCAGCCAGGAAAGGAGAGTTTGAAACTGGATTTGAAAAAGGAGGACAGACAAGAGAACACGCGATGTTGGCAAAGACAGCAGGTGTCAAACACTTAATTGTGCTTATAAATAAGATGGATGATCCCACAGTGAACTGGAGCAATGAGAGGTAAGCTGGTGTGTACAGACAGGCCGGTGAAGTCATGGGTGGTTTTGTTATTGTTTGCAGTGTTTCTTCCAGTTTTTTTGACCTTTAATTTGTTTATTGATTAAACTAGAGTTCATTTAGTTGGCATAATTGAGCTATTTCTAAATATTCATAGATATGAAGAATGTAAAGAGAAACTAGTACCATTTTTGAAAAAAGTTGGCTTCAATCCCAAAAAGGACATTCATTTTATGCCCTGCTCAGGACTGACGGGAGCAAATCTCAAAGAGCAATCAGATTTCTGTCCTTGGTACATGTGAGTAACCTTTCTTACTTTCTTTAAAGGGAGGATTGGCATATCTTAATAGTAATGGGAAGAGATTTTGGCTGTAGTCTTGGTTTTAAAAATACTAGGACCATTGCCTTTTAAAACCTATGTGGTCTATTATTGTTATTATTTTGGTATATATGCTGTATGCTTAGGTGTGTAATGTGAAGGTATGCCTGCCCTTTTCATGTATGTGCTGGTTATTAGTTGACACCACAGATTTCTTGTATTACTTCCATCTTAATCTTGTTTTGTTTTTTGTTTTCGAGAGGGTTTCTCTTGTTGTCCTCGCTGTCCTGGAACCACGTTGAAGACCAGGCTGACCTAAAACTGCCTGCCTCTGCCTCCTGAGCTCTGGGATTAAAGGCATGCGCCACCACTCCCAGCCTCCATCTTAATCTTTTGAGACAGTTGTTAACTGAACTTGAAACTAACTGATTTGGCTGGAGTGACTGACTAAAGAGCCCTGGGATCAGCCTGTCTGCTCCCCAGTGCTAGGATTATAGTGCATGCACTACCTGCATAGCAGGCATTTTTCCCTTGGCCTATAACTCAAGTCAGTAGGTTGATGATTTGCAGGTATGAGGCTCCACCCACCACCCACATTCAGTTCCCAGTCCCACTTACTCAAACACACCAAAAAACCAAAAAGCTTTCTTTTCTTTTTTTTAAAGATTTATTTATTTATTATGTATACAGTGTTCTGCCTGCATGTGTGCCTACCCACCAGGAGAGGGCACCAGATCTCATTATAGATGGTTATGAGCCACCATGTGGTTGCTAGGAAATTGAACTCAGAACCTTTGGAAGAGCAGACAATGCTCTTAAACTCTGAGCCATCTCTCCAGACCCCAAAAAGTTTTTTTAATGTGTAAGTCCTTACTATATAAAAGATAATTAGCAAGTATTTTTTTCCACTCTATATTATGTTCCTTCTTTCCCTCCCTTTCTTTCATTCCTATTTGTTTGTGTTGGGTGGAATCCAGAGCCTTTAGCATGTTCTGTATTACTGAGCTCAACCTTCTGCTCCTAGTTCGTGCGGGAGTGTAGGTGCACACGTGCTGCAGTGCCTAGGTGGAGGTCAGAAGACAGCTGGTAGAGGTTGTTTCTCTCTCACTTCCCTTGCTTAGACAGGCAGGCCTCAGCTTAGACAGGGAGTCATCATGTGACTCCCATCTCTGCCTCCCTCTCACCTTCTCTTAGCCATGGAATTACAAATGTGAGTCAGCGTGTGTGTGTGTGTGTGTGTGTGTGTGTGTGTGTTTTGTTTTTTGTTTTTTTAGATTTATTTATTTAACACCTGCAGGCCAGAAGAGGGCACCAGATCTCATTATAAATGGTTGTGAGCCACCATATGGTTGCCGGGAAATTGAACTCAGGACCTTTGGAAGAGCAACAAGTGCTCTTAACCTCTGAGCCATCTTTCCAGCCCTTTGTTTTTATTCTTTAATACATAGCATATTATGGCTGGTGCCTGCTGCCAAGCCTGGTGACCTGAGTTCACTCCCTCATAGTAGAAAGAGAAAACAAGTTTCTGCAAGTTACCCTCTGAGCTCCACATGTGTACCAGGGCACCAGAGCATATACATACTCAATGCATGAGTGAATGAAAGCACTGGCTGGTCAAGGGCACATGATTTAGCCCTGCAGAAGAGGATGAAGCCAGCCTAGTTTCTAGAGTAATTAAGTGTTAAGATTTTAGATTTTCAGGACTGGAGAGATGGCTCATTGGCTAAGAACACTTGTTGCTCTTGCAGAGGACCTGGAAGTTGGTTCCCAGCACCCACATGGCAGCTCACAGCCATCTGCAATTTCAGTTCTAGGGAGGGATCTGACTCCTTTTTCTCAGCTCCTGAGATAGAAGACATCCACATTATGCACATATGTATATACAGACAAAACATTTAATACACATAAAATAAAAATATAAACATAGCCGGGCATGGTAGCCCAAGCCCTTAATCCCAGCACTCAGGGAAGCAGAGGCAGCCCAATCTTTGTAAGTTCAAGACCAGCCTGGTCTACAAAGTGAGTCCAGGACAGCCAAGGCTACACAGAGAGACCCTATCTTGAAAAAAACTTACAGAAATTTTAAACACACACACTAAAAAAAAATGCATCCAGCACTTGGAAGGCAGAGACAGGTGGATCTCTGAGTTCAAGGACAGTCAGGGACATGCCGATGAACTCTGTTTCAACAAACCGTAAATAAATGAATAATAAATAAAGCACAAATTTAGATATTGAAAATCTTTTTCTTTTTATATTTAGTTTTCAATTCACTTTCTGTGTAAGGTGTATGGTTTTTACCTAGCTAAGTTCATTTTGCTTTGGTATATGGATATCCAATTATTTGGTATAATTTCTGTGTTGTATTATCACCCTCTTTATTAATTAAATGGCCATAAATGTTGAGAAGTTTTTCTTCCCCGTCTTCTTGTTACTGCAAAACAGACAGCCTTGCTAGACAGTGCTGCCTCACAGTCATAGTAAAGGGGAAACAGTATTACAGAATCCTGATTTTAAATTTCACAGCCATAAAATTGGGTGATAGAGTTGGGCATTTGGTACATGCCTAGAATCCCAGCACTTGAGAGCTGATGCAGGAGATTTGAGGTTTAGGCAGTCTACAAGACATAGGAAAAACCCTGTGTCCCCATCCTTATACAGTTAATATTATAAGGTAGGCTGTTACAAAACATTTTTTCTAATTAACATACATTTCTGGGGAAACTGAGTCAGCATGGTTCAGTGGGTCGAGGTGCTTGCTGCCAGGCCTAATGGCTTTAGTCCTTCAGGGCTCAGACCATTAGAGGAGAGAGCTGACTTCTGATCCATACATACAACGCTCACACATGAATACATAAGTCAATTAATGATACCCAGATAAGCTTTGTGTGTACTTGTAGTTTTCTGTTTTGAGACAAGAATCTTACTATGTAGCCTAGGTTAAAAGTAAGATAGTTTATTTTATTTTAGTTTTCTGGGGTGTAAGTTTCATGAAATGGGAATGTATTAAATGAAAAATGTTCATGGGAAAAATAAAATGTTAAATGATTGTTTTTTAATTTAAATTACATAATGTAACTTCTTAGGTTTTTTAAAATGATTATGTTAACTTTCTTTAATGGGTATTGTTCTGTTCTCAGTGGCTTACCATTTATTCCATATCTGGATAATTTGCCAAACTTCAATAGATCAATTGATGGACCAATCAGGCTGCCAATTGTTGATAAGTACAAGGTACCTCAAAATTAAAGTTACTACTGTATTTCAGGGGAAGTGAAATCATTGTGTTTTGTTACGTTACAAAAAGATTTACTAAAACCATGTTTATTATCCTTTTGAGTGTTTGCTTATGGAAGGCGGTGATTTATTCAATAAGCTCAACTTGGGTGGGTATTTTCAGTAAACCAGTCATTTTTAGCTGCAATCTTAGTACAATGAAATAGCTGTTCTAAGAGGTGTTTCACATCAAAATTGGTCGATATTAGTAAGCGGCCTTGCAAAAATGGTACACTAAGTTATAATAGTATCTTTATATGAGGGCTTATTTGGAATGCACTTACTGGGTGTGGTGGTGTATGCTTTTAATGTTAGTAGTTAGTAGGCAAAGACAGATGCATCTATTAATTTGCGGCCAGCCTGGTCTACATAGCAAATTCCAGGCTGGCCTGGGCTACATAATGAGACCCTATCTCTTTAAAACAACACCCCAACCTCAAGCTGTATTTTCAACTCTTTTTTATGAGACAGGGTCTCTCTGTGTAGCCTTGGCTGTCCTGTACTCACTTTGTAGACCAGGCTGGCCTCAAACTCACAGCGATCCACCTGCCTCTGCTTTCCAAGTGCTGGGATTAAAGGCCTGCGCCACCATGCCCGGCCAGCTTAATTTTTTTTTTTTTTTTTTTTTTTTTAAGGTAGTTTTACAGTACAGGGGCTTGTCCCTTGGCTTGGGCTTTGTGGTGCACAACAAACAAAGTGTCTGCCACTGAGATATATCCTAAGCCCTCAGCTCAGTCTTTAAACTTTGACAGTAACAATTCCTAGCCAGGCAAGGTGGCATGCCTTTAATCCTAGCACTCAGGAGGCAAAGGCAGCCTGGTCTGCAGAGTGAGTTCAAGGAGAGCCAAGGTTACACAGAATATACACACACATACATACATTAATTTATTTATTTCTGTGCTGTTCTCTGCATGAAACTTTTTTTGAACTTTAGGCATTCTTTGTTATTTAATATAAATGTAATCAGGCCCAAGATACAAATTATTATGAAGTATTTGTTACTTCCCCTGTGTTTAAGAATAATTGTAAACATTCTATTGCTTATTAAGCTAAAGATTTTTCCTTGATTAATAAATCGCATAGAATATCACTTTGGGTTATTCACCTGCTATAATTCGTAATAAAAATTCTAAAGTTTTTAATTTTTTTTATTCTAAATTTGAATAGGACATGGGGACTGTAGTTCTGGGAAAGCTGGAATCTGGATCTATTTGTAAAGGCCAGCAGCTTGTAATGATGCCAAACAAGGTAAGAGTTTAGTGTGTGTTCTCATACTTAAATTCCCTCTTGAAAATAGTCACAGCCAGGCGCATGCCTTTAATCCCAACAACTCGGGAGGCAGAGGCAGGCGGATCAATGGGAGTTCGAGACCAGCTTGGTCTATAAAGTGAGTCCAGGACAGCCAAGGCTACACAGAGAAACCCTGTCTTGGGGGGAAAAAAAGAAAATATTCGCAGATTCTAAACTTTTCAAAAACTTAGGAATTTCTGCTAAAACAAACTTAGGTTTTATAAGTAATGATTATTTTATTAATGTTGAGTGTCAAATTTAAGGACAAATGGAGGCCGGGCAGTAGTGGCACATTCCTCTAATTCCAGGATTTGGTAGACAGAGGTAGGTGGATTTCTGAGTTCAAGGTCAGCCTGGTCTTGAGTTCCAGGACAGCCAGGGCTACACACAGAGAAAACCTGTCTTGAAAAACCAAAAAGAAAAGAAAAGCGGAAAAAAAAAAACTTATGTATGTGTGTGTGTGTGTGTGTATATGTATATATTCTCACTAACCCTTTAAAAAGGGAAACTATAACATTCTCCAACGCAAAAGATCTTACTTAACATGATGTTATGCAGTTGAAAGCCAATTACACAAAGTCAAATAATGGTTTGTGTTTTATTTTTGTGGTACTGGAACTAAAACTCAGGGCCTTGTGCATGCTAAGCAGCATTCTGCCACTGGTTATATCCCCTGCCCCGCAGATAACTGTATGATTTTATGTGAGGTACCTAGAAATAATGGTGGTGAAAGTGCTTAGAGATAAGGAGCTGTTGTTCATTGAGTGTGTCTATGTTCACATGGCAACATCAGAGTCCAGTTTTGAAGTTTGGTTCATTTATGAACATACTCCTACCAAGCTTTATGCTTAAAGATAGTAAATATTAGGGGCTCAGGAGTGGCTCAGTGGTAGAGTGCTTACTACTCTTGAGGAGTACCCGAGTTTGGTTCCAGCACTTTGAGTGGCTTACAACTGTTCCTAACTCCACTTCTAGAAGATCTGTGATGTTTTCTGGATTCTGTGGGCATTTGTTTTATGTCAATAAATAAGTCTTTTTAAAAAACTTCTTTTTTTTTTTTTTTTGAGACAGGGTTTCTCTGTGTAGCCTTGGCTGTACTGGACTCGATTTGTCGGGCTGGGCGGTGGTGGCACACACCTTTAATCCCAGCACTCGGGAGGCAGAGGCAGGCGAATCTCTTTGAGTTCGAGGACAGCCTCGAACAAAAAAACAAATTTTAAATGTATTTACAATCAAACATTTTAAAGCTGGATATGGCAGTACATATCTGTAATCTCAGCACTTGGGAGGTAGAGGCAGAAAAATTTGGAGTCCAAGGTCATTCATAATAGGCATTTGAGGTCAGCTTAGGTAACTTATAAAAAAATTAAGTCAAAAGCCAGCTATGGTGGCGCAGGCCTTCCATCCCAGCACTCGAGAGGCAGAGGCAGGCAGATTGGTGAGTTCGAGGCCAGCCTGGTCTACAAAGTGAGGACAGCCAAGGATACACAAAGAAACCCTGTCTCGGGGGTGGAGAGCGATTTTAAGTCAGGTGTGGTACACACACTTTAATCCTAGTACTCTGGAGGCAGAGGCAGGCTGATGTCTGAGGTTGAGGCCAGCCTGGTCTACAGAGTGACTCCACAGAGAAACCCTGTCTGGAGATCAAAAAAAGAAAGAGCATAGTAAAGGGTTGGCGGGTGGCTCTATAGATTAAAGGCTTGACCCTTGATGCCTGTAACCTACATACAGGTGAAAGGAGAGAAACTACCCCACAGAGTTGTCCTGTGACCTCTATACACACACACACACACACCAGATACATTTACAAACAAAAATTCATGTTAGTGGGCTTTAAAGTAGTTTGAGGATTTCTACTTTGGAGTACTACAAAAACTATTCCAAGACAGAAATTGATGTTCTTAGTGCTACTAGGTAAATACCTTTTGCTAAGCTCTTGCTTTAAAGAAATAAAACATGTAATCCTGTGGTTGCAATGCCCATATCACTCCCCACATCCTTCCCATGCAGTGCTGTGGCCTATTGGGGAAACAAAAGAACAAGTGACATTTAGCACATTGACATCACTATGTTGACCATTGCAGCACATGACTCTAGCTCCTTTCCTCCAAGAAATCCTGGACTCATTAAACAATATGCTTTTTAAAAGAAGATTTGCTTATTGTTAATTTGTACATATGAGTACTTAGGCTGCATTTGTGCATTATGTTCACCTGGTGCCCACAGCAGCCAGAAGAGAGCATCTGGGTATTCCTAGAACTGGGGTTATGAATGGTTGTGAGCCACCAGTTGGGTGCTGGGAATTGAAGTGGGTCCTTTGGAGAGCAGCAAATGCTCCTAAAGGCTGTGCCATCTCTCTAGCCTAAACAATGTGCTTTTAAAATTCAGTTGTTAAAATAACTTTCAAAAAACACACACTTATTTCAGCATTGACCTGCTTTGGGGAGATTAATTTTGAGCTCTGAAATTTGCATCTAAAGAGGTAAAAAAACCCAATTATTAGATTGGTATTTGTCTTAGTTTCTGTGGTTGTTATAAAATACCTGGAGAAAAGGTACTGAAAAGGGAGGGTCTGGAGAGGTGACTCAGCACTTAAGGAGTACTTGCTTCTCCCTTACCAATGGCCTAATCCCAGCTCAGGGATCCTGCGCCCTCTTCTGGCCTCCACAGACATTGCAGCGTGGCCCTCTACCAGACATGCACACATAAGTAAAAGTAACTTTCTAAGAGCAAGTCAAAGGGACTGGAGGGATGGCCAGCCTGGTCTACAGATCGGGTTCCAGGTCAGCCAAGGCTACACAGAGAATCCCTGTCTTGAAAAACCAAAAAAAGTTGTTAGAATATGATATTTAAAAATAGCAAATGTGACAGCTGCCACTTTGTAGCAAGTGGTAGAGTGCTTGTCTGACATGCACAAGTCTCCTCGGATTCATCACCGTTTCCTCAATTTTTATTTTGACTTGTGAATTTGTAGCTTCTTAGCAAATGAAGATCGAGGGTGTTCTATGTCCTATAATGCAGTCCATGTGTCACAAAACCTCCAACTTTGTTTCCTTTTAAGCACAACGTGGAAGTTCTTGGAATACTTTCTGATGATGTAGAAACAGACGCCGTAGCTCCAGGTGAAAACCTCAAAATCAGACTGAAAGGAATTGAAGAGGAGGAGATTCTTCCAGGATTCATCCTTTGCGATCTTAATAATCTTTGTCATTCTGGACGCACATTTGATGCCCAGGTAAATAAATGGCTGTGTTCATCTTTGTGGTTTTTAAAGCCTTGGTACCTAGAATGTCCTGAGTATTTGTGACTCCCCGTAGCCAGTATCAGAGAAACTCATGTGTACACTACAGCCACAATACCTCACGGTTTCAAGGTGCTAGAAGAACTTACTAGGTTGTATTTTCTTCTAAATGGAATTTTATTTTTGGTTATTCGTAAAAGTTAGAGTAATGCTCACTTTGTAAATAAATGTTTAAAATTTCCTTGATTTGACTATAGCATAGTTGCCTGCACAGCCAGAGCTAGTGTGTTTTTAGACTTGGGTCACACTTACATTTAACCTGCTCGTCTTGAGGGAGTGCAGGCAATGACAGGTACCATTAGCAGAACTCTTTGAGTACTGTTAAACTGGAGCTGGGGTGACGGCGGCTTAGTGGATGAGAGTCCTTGCTGCTCTCACAGAAGACCTGGGTTCAGTTCCAAGGACCTATGGGTTACAGCTGCCTGTAGTCCAATTCCGTGGGATTCAGCCCCTCTCCTGGCCTCCTCAGGCACCATGCTGGCAGGTGGTGCACAGACAAATATGCAGGCAGGATACTCATACACATAAAATCAAATAAATCTTAATCCTTCCCCCAAAAAAGTATGACTAAAGGTTTTTGGGTTTTTGTTTTTGTTGTAATCCCATTCACTTGTTTGCTAACTGGGCCTCGAGTATTGACAGTTGGATAGGCTATGGGAAGATCACAACTAGGGGATGACTACGTTAGTTCTGTGGGTAGTACTAAGTGAAGGCTTCTCAGAAAGAAGCCTGTTGGACTGAGATCAACCAGGCACTTGCTAGTTGCTGTACAGTGGAATGTTTACAGTTGAGCTGAGGTTGGGCAGCTTGAGCTAGCCTATCAACAAATAACCAGGTATAGCACATTAACAGTGATTTCAGTTATGTCTTGGGGTAACTGTGGGTTTGGTTCTGTTCTAATTTGACAGATAGTGATTATAGAGCACAAGTCCATCATCTGCCCGGGGTACAATGCGGTGCTGCACATTCACACCTGTATCGAGGAAGTGGAAATAACAGTGAGTTGGGGTTTGGGATGGCTGGTTTGTTGTGTTGTTTGTTTTTGCTGGAGGAGGGTGTGTCCTGGTGCGTATGTAGAGGTCAGAGGTTGTAGTCCTTGTTTTGAGATAGGGTCTCACCTCTAGGCTGGCTTGGGACTCATCATGTTAGGATTACAGGTATTCAATACCATGCCTAGGTTACATTTATCTATATTCTTAAGAATTTTAGTTATATTTAACGTTTTATTATTTTTTTCTTACCCTCTTTCTTACCTAAGGCCTTAATCTGCTTGGTAGACAAAAAATCAGGAGAAAAAAGTAAGACTCGACCCCGTTTTGTGAAACAAGATCAAGTATGCATTGCTCGTTTAAGGACCGCAGGAACCATCTGTCTGGAGACCTTTAAAGACTTCCCTCAGATGGGGCGTTTTACCTTAAGAGATGAGGGTAAGGGTTTTCAATGTTTAGTAATCAACATTATCTAAGTACTGTCTGTATTATAGCAGGTTCAAAGTAAGCCCAGGGTTATGTTCTGTTCTTGAATACATTAAACAACAAATAGCATTACCTTACACTGGCAGCAATGCTTCATGCGGACTAATTTTAGGTTTCTATCATGAAGATTTCTATAGTAAATATGAAGAGTACAAGGGATATATGACTTGATTGTTTCTTTTTCATAAATATGTCCTTCACATTCTTGGGGGCATCTATTTCTGTCTATCTTTGATTGATGCAGAATAGCGTGACTTTCTTCTATCAATCCAAGAATTCCTTGGTATGAAAGCGAAATGATTGTTATGGAACCTTCCTTCGTAGGCTAATGTTTCTAACTTAGATGATTTTTTAAAAATTTTTTTGTTTTGTTTTGTTTTTCAAGACAGGGTTTCTCTGTGTAGCCCTGGCTGTCCTGGACTCACTTTGTAGACCAGGCTGGCCTCAAACTCACAGCGATCCACCTGCCGCTGCCTCCCGAGTGCTGGGATTAAAGGCGTGCGCCACCACCGTCTGGTGTTGTTTGTTTTTTTTTTTAAGATTTATTTATTTTTTTATTTATACAGTATTCCGCTCACTGGTGTGTGCACCAATTTGCATCATAGATGGGTGTGAGCCACCATGTGGTTGCTGGGAATTGAGCTCAGGAACTTTGGAAGACAGTCAGTGCTCTTTTTTTGTTGTTTTGTTTCGTGCTTTTTGAGACTATGTAGCATTGGTTGTCCTAGACTCAATTTGTAGACCAGGCTGCCCTTGAACTCAAAGCAATCTGCCTGCCTCTGCCTCCTGAGTGTTGGGATTAACGGTGTGTGCCACTGAGGTCTCATGTAGTCCAGACTGTCTTCATACTTACTGTGTAGTCTGTGATGATCTGATGATCCTAAGCTTCTGATCCTCCTGCCTATACTTTGCAAGTCTTGAGACTCCTATCCCCAACACGGTGTGCTGCTGTTTGAGACAGGGTCTCATAGCGGAGCCCAGGCTGGCCTCCAACTCATTGCAGTTCTGCTGCCTTGGCCCCCCTGCAAGCAGGGATTACAAGTGTTAATTCCCATGTCTGGCAACTAGAAAACTACATAAAGCTTTCTGGTTAAGCAAAAACACAGATAACCACTTAACATGGTAGTTTCCAGGGTAGAGAATATAAAACTGTTGTTTTGATTTCTTTGTTTTTTGTTTGTTTGTTTGTTTTGTTGTTGGTTGGTTGGTTGGTTTAAGGCATCCTTTCTATGTAATATCCAGCTACCTTTGAGGTCAAGATCCCAAGTGCTAGAATTAGCGGCCTTTGTACTGTGTCCAGTTCTAAATAATTGTAGTTAGTCATTAGAACCTGATAAAATGCAGCAGGTAGGAATTAAGGAAGTAGGAAGATTGCTTAGCTTCTAGGTTTCTTCATGAGTCCTGTGGGTTTGTACTGATAGCCCTTTAGTCCTTCTAGGCATGCTCTTGGAAGAACAGTTTTACTGAGTTATATTATCTGTCTTTTTAATTGCTTAGGGACAGGTTTAGTTGTTTGGTAGCTATACACATGTATGTGGCCCTTTTTTTTTTTTCATGTAGCAGATTTTTGAAGTATAGCCATGTTGCTGAATGTACTGTAATTCACTAATTTTTATCTGAGTGTGTTCTATTGTATGTTTATGCCACTTCCCAGTAAGATTCATTGAAAGGCATTTTTTTTCCTAAATTTCATTTCTAGGTAAGACCATTGCAATTGGAAAAGTTCTGAAACTGGTTCCAGAGAAAGACTAAGCATTTTCTTGATGACCCTGCACAATACTGTGAGGAAAATTGACTGCAAAAGCCTACTTCACACCGCCTTCTCTTATTTTCTGCCCATTGACAAACCCCATATTTTGCAAAGAAAATTCACAGCAAAAGTCCACATTATGTCAGCTTTCTCATATTGAGAGCTCTGCTATGCCACTGTTGAATTTTCCCCAAGATTTTGCCCCTTTCAAACTTTGCTTCCTTGGACAGATTTGGCCATAGCTTTGTAAGTGATGTGGACATAATTGCCTACAATAATGAAAACCTACAAGAATTTTTTTGTTTTTCATTTTTCCCCTTAGGCATAGTTAGTCTTTTTTCCCCCAGGCAGATCATTCTGAGTGTGCGAGTGTGTGTGCACATGTTAAAAAGACAACTACCATGTTAATAAAATATTCAATTTGAAACCCTTTCGGTATTTGAATTGCTTTTGAATACTGTTTTTTATCTCAATGTAACATTGTTGCATTAGCTTTTTAACTGCCAAGTAATTGAATACATTTTATTACTTGGATTTTTCTAAACTCCCCCTACCCACTCACTTTAAATGGGGCATTTACAAACACTGCTCAAGTTTGTATTAAAGGAAAGAATTTGTTTGATCCCTTATTTTGATGGTTGATGCATACATAAACACCTTTAACAACGTGACACAGCTTTACTAACTAGGTCTATTGGTTACTGTCTGCCAATTTATATTTTAATATGATTTCTTAATCACTGTAAGTTGTTGGTAGTTAAAAACAGCATTACTGTCATCTTTATAAGTAAAGCTTAATGAAACTATACCCCTACAGACAATTCTATTAGCTAGTTATATTAATGGAGTTCACAGTAAAAGCATGTTGAGACTGGCGAACGCCCTTTGGTTTTTCTAAGAGCTGCATGCGTCTAGTATGAAACCCTATCAGTTCCACGTGCCAGTTCCACGGGTTACTCACTTCGTCAGGAACTTTAAAGAGTGGAAGAGCCTCGCTGCTTCATGCCAGTTCTCAACCCATGACTAAACGAACACAAGTCATCACAAAGCTGCTCACACTAAAATCAAGCACAGAATAGGCTTTATCTCAATTATTGGAGTTTTCTTAAATATAAGCTAGAATTTGCTAACCATGATTTGGACGGACCACAGTACAGCGTTGTGGTGTGGTGGTTTTAGGTCAAGGATGACTTTCTGCTACAGTGTTCAGGTTTTTCATAGGCCACCTTCATGGTGCATGTGTGCTTTCACTTTTGAGATTTGGCCTCTTTGACATTGTAATTCCTAAGATATGTTCTAATTATATGTTTAACACTATGGCCCATTCCTGTAATCTTACTCTGCAGAAAAGAGAAGCCTAGCCAACTGTATTTCCAGTCACAAAAACATGAAAGTGTTTTCTTACCAATGAAAACAGTTATAGAGACGAATCAGTTGGTGTCTTATGGACAGGGCTTAGGTAGTCCCCTACAGCTTGATTGAACTACACAAATGACTGCTAAATTGCATGAGATTTAAATTTTATTATGTCTGCAAATATTGGGGCTTTTATTTTTCTGTGATATATGGGAGCTCTAATGAGAACAAAATAGTTTTTTATATTTTCATGCTAATAAGGAAAAATACTAGCAAATGCTTGAGTTAATAAATCATTAGAACCTTTGAATCACTAAAATTGTTTCCAAAGGTTTCCCTTTTGAAATGAAACATTTTTAAGAACAAATAATAGCTGTATTAAAACACTGTTACGAATGTTATGTGCATATTGCCAAGATTCTTACGGGAAATGACTTGGCCCGCGCTTGTGAAAGGCCTACCTCTACAAGATAACATAAGGACAGAGGTAATTTCTAAAAAGTTTTCATTGGAATTATATCACATTTATAGCATTCATCAACACCATACATTTTAGGGCTTGGGAGCTTGAAAAAGCTATCTCCATTTAGACTCGATGCATTTTAAAATAGTGGCTATATATCAGATTGTCATTTCAATAAGGAGATAAATGTCTGAAGTAAACTTGGAATGTGTGCAGATGTTGGAGTTTTAAAGAGCAATACAGTTTTCTGCTGTTGTTCTGCCTTCTGCAAGTGTAACTTTTCATGTGGTTGACAATGCAGACTACACATTCTGGATATTAAGGATCTATGTTTTCATAGCAGGCATGTTAGCATCATGATTTGCTTTGCCCCATTTTATATTAATGATGATCATACAGCTTTTATGGTAATTTATTTAATCCTCTAAGTGGATATACATCGTAACTCATCTTTTTCTTGCCGTGGAAAAGGAAATATAGCTGTTTTTGTTTATACATAATTTGCTATCCCATGGGGGTGAAGTCTATATGAAACCAAACCACAAGAAGTTTGACTGAGTGTATATTGCCTGAAATTCAATGACAAAACTGTTTGTAAATGATTAAATACATTTTTCTCCTTGTTTTTAATTATCAAAAATCTTGAAATACATGGTGATTACATGTAAAGTCTTTGTAAACTTAAGTACAAGTTGTTCTCTTAACAAATTCATGATTGTCTGCTATTTCTGAAAACCACTTTTACAGTATGGGACTTTGAAAATTATTTGGTTGAACAGTTCCTGGCAACAGTACTACAAATATTTGGCTTATACTCCAACCAGATGCAGTTTTACAACTTAAGAATCCATGATCAACGTCTGAAAAAAAGTAAGCTAAACTCTCTTGGCGATCTCCAGGAATACTAGTAATTCTTGGGTTCTTGGATGACTGCTTGCACATGACAGCACTCTAGCACCTTTGCTCACTGGCATGGACCTGCTCACTGACTGCTGCTTCATGAACGATCACTTCATTGCTTTGGGTAGAGATTTAGGTAGTCAAGGGACAACGCTGTAGCTTTCAATGTTAGGCAACTTCCAATCTTCAAACCATTTGTGAGAATTCCGGTTACAGTACTATAGCTCTTAACTGTAGAGTGACTAGATGTTATAGTCCTTGTTGGCCTACCTTATAGAATAAACTGCCCAACTAACCCTCTCACAGACTGTATGTAAAGTAGGTAGGTGGCAGTCAACTGGATTTGGGGGATTATCTCCAAATACTTATTTCTTCCAGCTAATTTTTCAGTAATTGTGAAAGATGGCATCTAATTAATTATTCATGATCTTGTTTCTTTAGAGATCTTGCCACAGCAGCAACTTGGTAAATAAGTATAATTACATATGCACAACTCATGACTTAATAGGTTTAAATTTAGCAGTTGGTTAAATTAGATTTCATAGTATGTGGAATAGAAAGTGTTATTTTCCAGTAGTAATTTAGTCAATTGCATTTGAACCAATTTATTACCAGAATTCAGATAGGGTAGATTTGATACTTGATGGTTTTGGTTCTGGGATATTCTTAATTTTTAGAATCCTAGAACTTAATGAGTCTTCCCTTCAATAAATATACTTCTCACATACCTCTAATCCTATGCTTCCTTGAAACAGAAATATGCTAGCCAAGTTGTTTACTGAGCATTATTATGAGGGCATGGAGGTACTGGGCAGGGGTGTGTAGAGATTTAAAACTTGTTTTCTGGTGCAAGGGAAAAATAAATAGGCACTAAGTCTGATTAGGCAGAAAACAAGGATTTCTTAAGCAGCCCCAAAACAGTATTGCTTTTTTTTCTGCCTTGTCACACATGCCACTGTGCCCTTTAAATCTTAGCCTGGAAACCTCAGGTTTATGGACTGCACAGGTGAATGGCATTTTGTGCTTCCTGAGGCTCCCTCTGCTAGGCACCTTGGCTTAGTGCTGGAGACGTCAGCCTGAGTCCTTGCTACCTCCTTTCCTGCTGCCCGGGGAAGAGTTGGTGCTGGAGCTGGACACTGCTCTGGCCTCTTCAGGGGATGGTCCTCGCTTCCATTTCTCCATGAGTTAGGTGAAACTGAGGTCTGAGTCTGCAAGTCTGCATTTTAAGGGACATGTTGGGATCTCAGAAACGTACACACTTCTAGTTTCTTTAGTTTTAAAGGAAATGTGGATCTCTCAGGCCAGGGTTTAGTAACTAATTTTTACTGAACTGGTTAATACCTAGAGCCCATTTTAAAAGAAAACAGGATTAATGAAAACTGGCTAGGTTTGATGGGTGTGTAACCTAATCCCAAAGCATGGATGAGTGTTCTCGATAGGAAAGAAATCCTTTTCTTATGATTTGTAGCTACCTACTGTGCCTGACTTGGTGCCTGTGTGAAGATTAAGTAAGCCCTTAGTCTGCTCTTGCAATTACTCAAATGACTGAAGTTTAAAATTTTTGTTTTGTAACAATAAAATTGTCATCTTCCCTTTTGATGTGCTTGTGTCTGTTTATAATCACCTTGCTGTACTCTGTGCTACTTTCTCTATAATATTTTTGTATCAGGTATTGGAAATATCTAACAGACTTGTTGGATGGACCTAACAGGCTGTTACCTCAGAATCTAAAAATGTGTTTTGATTGGTGTGTGAGGCTTTTGTATGGTTATATGGTGACCTTACAGAACAAAAACAGCCCTCTAAGGGTTATAAGAGATCCTTGTTAATAAGTAACATCACAGTGTGTGGTTTTATGTGAACAATAGAATTGGAGAAATATTAATGATTATTCTGTCCAAGCTATGAATCTCTAAAAATTCAGGATTTTTAATAAAGATCAAGAGACCAAATGGCACGTGCCTTTTTTGGGGGGGCGGGGAGAGGCAAGGGCGAGTAATTTAGCAAATCTAGTATAAACTGTGACTAACTGGATGACAGCAGTTATGTTTCTTTGAACACTCATCTTTGGTGAAGGAAAGTTGTGGCAGGATCTGAGTATGCAGAACAAGCTAGCCCCTGGAATTAGATGTGTAGCACCACAGCCTGGCTCATGCACACAGCTCATCCATGAAACAGCAAGTTCCTGCTTCAGCTGTCCTCATGTGAAAGGTCAGAATTTTGGTTAATAAGTCTGGTGTTAAGCCAGTTTTAGCTTAAATAAAAATTTTAAGCAAGGCTTGTAAAGCAGGGCTCCTAAAGTTCTAAATATGGGCTAGAGAGATTGAAAAGGAAGCACTGACTTCAGAGGACTGGAGCTTATTTACACCAAGTCCGACTACTCACCTGCCTCTGCCAACAGCTCCAGGGGACGACACCTCAGACACCACACACACACACACACACACACACACACACACACACACACACACACAAATAGAAAATTCTCAAGAATGTGATACTTCACCACAATTACATTTTTTGTTTGTTTTTGTTTTGGGGACAGGGCCTTTGTATCCCTAGTTGGAATGGAACTTGGTAAGGAGATCTGGCTGGCCTTGAACTCAGCAGACATTGTCTAGCTCAGCTTCCCAAGTGATGGGATTTTTCTTTTTTTTTTTTTTTTGGTTTTTCAAGACAGGGTTTCTTGTGTAGCCTTGGCTGTCCTGAAACTCACAGAGATCTGCCTGCCCCTGCCTCCTGAATGCTGGGATTAAAGGCATGCACCACTAGGCCTGGTATTTTTTTTTCCTTTTAAGGATTTAGTTTATTTATTTATTATATATACAGTGTTCTGCCTCCATGTAACCTCTGCACACCAGAAGAGGGCACCAGATCTCATTATAGATGTTCTGAGCCTTCATGTGGTTGTTGGGAATTAAACTCAGAACCTTTGGAAGAGCAGCCAGCGCTCCACCTGCCTCTGAGTGCTGGGATTAAAGGCATGCATCACCACGCCTGGCTCAGCGCTCTTAATCTGTAAACCATCTCTCCAGCCTCTCTCAACAACTACAACCCCCAAACAAAAATAGAACCAAGACTGTGCAGGGGGCTGGAGGGTAAAACTGAAATCACTTTAAAGAATTTTACTACAGAAAGACAAAAAATGTAAAATTGTTGCCACACAAAGATTAAGAGCTAAGAGCTGGGTTGTTATGAAGTCTGAGACCACCAGGAAAGGACCACAGACTCAATCCCTATTCTAATTAGATAAATATATTAAAAGTGCTAGTAGGATGACAGCCTTAAATCCAAATCAAAGGCTTGCAACACAAGAAGGGCTTTTAAAGGCAAAATCCACAATTACTTAATTTGTCTGGGGAATATGCAGCTATGTGAGAAATTGCCTCATTCCCTGCATACAAAAGCCTGAGCCAGCAGCTAATCCTTTCTTAAGTCACACCATTCTGGGGAGGGGGCAGGGTGTCAGGAGCTTATCTTTCAGGACTTTAGTCAGAGGACAAAGCCAACTAAAACTAGTGCCTGGTACAAAATGGAGTTTCCTTAGCCATCACATTCCCCACTTGCTCTTGATTGTATGAATCAAATCATTAATTTGTGCTGAAGCACAGACTGATACGAACCTGTAGGGCTCATAGTTTAGCAGAGTTGATTCTATTTAAGTGTAGGTCAGTAACCAATTTAAAATGCAGGGCCAATTGTGATGCCAAGGAGTAGGAAGAGAATAGGCCCAGCTGTGGCCATTAAAAGGGTGGTAAGCATTGGGGATGAAGGACAGCAGACCAGTCACCATCAGAAGCCTCAGCCCACTCGTTTGCCCTTGTTTCTGAGTTTTTCTGAACCACACCTTGTGTTTCCCATAAACTCCTGAGTTATTGGCACCAAAATGATTTTCACCTAAGGCAGCACAAATAATGTTCTTCCTTCAGGAGTAACCAATCTAGTCCTTAATGGTTCTGTGAAACCATTTCTTCTCGGGAAACTACTGTTTTTTTCAAGTTGCCGGGTGGTGTCCTTTGGTGCTATATACCTTGGTTTATTAGCATTTTAGTTCTGGTCTTGAGTAATTAGGGCTGACATTCCCAAGGCATCTGTACTAGGAGAGCAGAGATCTCTCTTGTCTTTGGTTTTGATCTCCTTTTCTTCGGGGGTTAGCAGGCCCTGTTCCTGGTACAAGGCACCATGGACATGTGCAATGGCAAAGGCATACCAGCTATCAGTATGGATGCTACTGACAGTGTGGCTACTTCCTCATCTTAGTCCATGACAAAGGCTATCAGTTCTACCTCTGGGGCTGATGGCCCTTGAGGCAGAGATTGAGCCCAGATTTCTCAGTGAGTGTCACCACAGCCCCTCCTACACGTCTCATCCCATCCTGTATATACCTGCTTTCATTGGTGAAGAGGATTGCATCTACATTTCTGAGAGGCTAATCTTACAGGTCTAGTCATCCATCCTGTAAATGGTCAATAGCCTAGGTACAGTCATGGACTGGCTGTTCTTCAGGGTCAGAAAGAAGGGATTCTGGGTTTAACACTGCCGAAGGTGAGAATCTGATCCAGGGTGCATCTAAAAAAGAGCCTGACACGAGTAAAGCATGTGTTTGACATCCAGTACTCAGAGGCTCCTGAAAGGAGCACTTCAACTGAGTGGGGGGTAGTGACAATCAACTTCTGCCCCATGGCCAGTTTATCAGTTTCCTGAGTAACGGTGGCAGCAGTGACCTGGGTGCAAGCTGGCCATCCTGCTGCAACCAGGCCTAGATGTTTACACAAATAAGCTGCAGGCTTTTCCATCGTCTCCAAAGTTTGAGTCAATACACCCTTCACTCAATTCCATTTATACACAATCAAGTAGAAAGGTTTAACAATGTGAGGTAGCCTGAGCACTAGAGCTAACATCAAAGCTTCCTTGAGCTTTTAAGAGGCCTCTTTCTCCTATCCTTCCAGCTCAAAGGGCCATTTCCTCCTAAGCCATGGTGCAATGACTTTGCTATTTCTGCAAAGTTAGGTATCCATAGTCTACACCCAAGAATTCTCTCACCTGCCTTTTATCTTGTGGCTCAGAAATATTCAAGATAGCTTAAATCCTGCTTGAGGACAGGGTACTGCAAGCAATATCCGATAAGTTACCTTATTGGAGCATAACTGGGCCTATTTGACAGACAATCAGTAGTTCAGCTGCTGAAGCATTTCAAGCCATTCCTTGTTAGCGTGTTGGTATCCTTTCAGGATGCATGCAGCAATGGGGTCATCCACACTGCAGGAGGGTGATGTTCAGGTGCCCTCGGTGGTATTCAAGCAGGTCCACAGTAAGGCTCATCAAGCACAAGCACAAGTTCTTTTGGGAGAGTTCTTTTTTTTTTTTTCTTTCGAGACAGGGTTTCTCTGTGTAGCCTTGACTGTCCTAGACTCTCATTGTAGACCAGGCCAGCCTTGAACTCACAGCAATCCGCCTGATTCTGCCTCCCGAGTGCTGGGATTACAGGCATGCGCCAACACAGCCCAGCTTTGGGAGAGTTCTTAACCCTCTGTAGTACTTGAGTCCAGTTCAATTGGTCTTTGACCCCTGACTCGGGATCTATCCATTCAAAAGCAAATATAAGTTTATAAGTTGGTTCACAGTCATTGGAGGCAAAGAGAAAAAGGCTTCTTTCAGGTCTAAAATAGTATTTACTATTTTTTCCTGGACCTAATAGGCTGAGAAAAGTATAAGTCAGGTGAATATTTTCTACTCTTTTATTTACTTCTCGTAAGTCTTTGGTGCCTGGCTTAACAACAGGGAATAACGGAGAGTTCCATGGTGAGTGGCAGGGCACCAAAATTCCTGCACCTTTAAAGCAGTTGATATGTTTTCTTTGTTTTAAAGATTCATTTATTATGTATACAGTTCTCTGCTTGCATATATGCCTGCATGCCAGAAGAGGGCATTAGATCACATTAGAGATGGTTATGAGCCACCATGTGGTTGCTGGGAATTGAACTCAGGACCTCTGGAAGAGCAGTCCATGCTCTTAACCTCTGAGCCATCTCTCCAGCCCCAGAATGCCTTTAACATGGTGATGGTGATAAGTTTTGTTTTGTTTTTTTCTTTTTCTTTCTTTTTAAAATTCTGTCTGCATGCATGCCTGCCTGCCAGAAGAGGGCACCAGATCTCATTATAGATGGTTGTGAGCCACCATGTGGTTGCTGGGGATTGAACTCAGGACCTTTGGGAAAACAGCCATCTTTCTAGCCCTGGTGGCAAATTTTCTTAATGAGTCCCTACTAATCAGGGAGTATGGACAATATGGAATAAGAAGAAAAGAATAACCCTGTCTAAAAAAAAAGAAAGAAAGAAAAGAGTGAGTCAGTCACAGTACCTTGTTCAAAACTCACTTCTCAGTTGGTGGTCCAGGAGTAGATGCTGGTTTTTGTGGCCCCTTGGACGGTGGTTCTCCTTAGTGATGGGGCCCAGGGGCTGGGTCAACACTGAACAGGCTGTACCTGTTATTTACCAAGAAACAGAGTGTTTTCTTCTGTTTTCCTGTGACCTGGGGGCTCACTGGTATGATGCCCTGGCCCCATCAATCTGACCCAGTTAAACTGAAGATAATTCTCTTTTTCCTTGTCTATGAAAATTTAGGCGTTTGTTGTTCCCTTTTCTCTTACAGCAGGTGCACTGGTCCTTTACCCTGGCTCAGCACTGATTTGGTTGTCTGGGGCACCTTTGGCTTCCTCCAGGCCCTTCTTTACATGTGGCTGTCATTGTCCTGGCCAGCCTTAGATCTTTCTTCTCATCTGGATCTCTGTTGTTAAGTCTTCTAAGCAGCAGCGCACAGTGGCGCAGGTCTATAATCCTGGCACTCAGGGAGGCAGAGGTAGGCGGATCTCTGTCAGTTTGAAGCCAGGACAGCCAAGGCTACCCAGAGAAACCTTGTCACGATAAAACCAAACCAAACCAAAAACAAACAAACAGGAAAAGAAAAAAGAAAATGGGAAAAGTCCTCTGAGCTTTCTCTAACAGCCATGACCTATTCATTCCTTCAAACCCTTCTAACTTTTGTCACTTTCTGCAAATATCTGGGCCAATTGCAGTTGGGTAATGAAAGCAGTGTTAACAGGCCACTGGATTTCTGGGACATCTGGGTCAATGGAGTAAATTCCCAGTAAGCCTCTTGGAGGTGCTCCAGGAACCCAGCAGATGCCTGAGTTCCCCAAATTTCTTCAGATACCTTTGGAAGGTTAAATGGCATTGTGCTGCTCTCATTCAGGTCAGCAGGGCCTAGTGACAGGTTTCAAGAGCCCTACTGCCTTGATCAGTGTGGGATTCCAGTTTGATAAGGTTGAGGGCAATATTCACTCAGCTCTTTTCTGTATCAAACCCTGTGGCTCCTGGGCCCTCTGCAGCCTTTAGGGCCTCAGTTATGATCCAGTTCCTTTCCTCAGCAGTAAAAACGAATCCTAAAAGCTGCTTATAATCAGCCAAGGTAGGCTGATAGGTAAAGAAAATAGTTTCCAACAGACTGGGGAGAACCTGAGGTTTCTCAGATAAGAAAGAATTCTGGGTCATTCAGTTATATAGATCATTGGCTGAAACGGGCATACAAAAAGTCTGGGCCTCTATCCCTTCCTCCAACAGGGTTTGGGGCTCACTAAGGGGTGCCTCTATGAGACACAGCCAGGATGCAGCACAATCCCATCCACTCTGAGTGTGCAGAGGTGAGAGCCAGTCGGGTAGGGGTAAGGAAAACTCAGGATACACTTTTGGGACTGGGGGTGTAGAGTCCCCTTCAGACGCAGTCAGGCCCTCAACTAGCTGAATGTAAGGTGGGGGCACATTCTCCTCCTCTCCAGGGGCTGGAACAGAGTCCAACATTTCATTAAAGTTTTTACTCACCCTTCCATGGCCTCTGTTCCAACATGCCTCCAGGTTTCTACCCTGTTTTAGTTCCTGTCCTGACAGAAGCAAAAGCAAAATAAACCCTTTGCTCTCTAAGTAGCTTTGACCATGGTACATCATTACAGCAACAGTAACCTTGACTAAGAAAGGAACTTTGCTCATCTTATTTTGTCTGAAGCAGTAAAAGTGCAAGGCAGGTGCAAATCCAGCCCTATGGATTTAAAGATGAGGTCACTACCTTGAAAAGGTTCATTTTAGGGCTGGAGAGATGGCTCAGAGGTTAAGAGCACTGGCTGCTCTTCCAGAGGTCCTGAGTTCAATTCCCAGCAACCACATGGTGGCTCACAGCCATCAATAATGTAATCTGATGCCTTTTTTTTTTTTTTTTTTTTTTTTTGAGACAGGGTTTCTCTGTGTAGCCTTGACTATTCTGGACTCACTTTGTAGACCAGGCTGGCCTTGAACTCACAACAATCCTCCTGCTTCTGCCTCCCAAGTACTGGGATTAAAGGCATGCGCCACCATGCCCAGCTATGATGTCTTCTGGTGTGCAGGTGTACATGCAGGAAGAGTACTGTATACATAAAAATAAATGTTTTTTTAAAAAAAAAAAAGGAGCCAGGAGGTGGTGGCCCACGCCTCTAATCCCCCTCAGTGGGCGGAGGCAGGTGGATCCCTGTGAACTGGAGGCTAGCCTGGTCTACAATGCGAGACCAGGACAGCCAAGGCTACACAGAGAAACCCTGTCTCGGGGGGGGGGGGGGCCCAAAACAACAAAACCAAAAACCAAACAAACAAAAAGGAAGAAAGAAAAGGCTTATTTTGAACTTGGTGGTAAATGCTTTTAATCCCAGCACTCAGGAGAAAAAGGTAGAAATATCTGTGTGAGTTCAACCTGGTCTATGTGGTGAGCTCTAAGACAGTCAAGATTATAAAAAAGAGACTCTGTCTCAGATAGATAGACACACAGATTTTTTTGGGGGGTGGGGTGGGGAAAGTGCTTCTAAGTAATTCAACAAGTACTATGTACAGGACTCAGTGGGCATAATGCTTGCTGTGCTTGTGTTTGGAGTCTCGACTCCAGAGCTACAAGACTGAGACAGATTGTTACCAGAGCCTTGCTGGCTAGTAGGTCTAGATGCAACCACAAACTTAAGGTTAAGAGACTTTGTCTCAAAAAATAAGGTGAAGAAGCAACTGAGAAAGAGATCTATACTTTTTTTTTCTTTTTTTGGTTTTTCGAGACAGGGTCTTTGTATGTTAGCTTTGGCTGTCCTAAAACTCACTCTGTAGACCAGGCTGGCCTTGAACTCAGTGATCCTCTTGCCTCCCCAGAGCTGGGATTAAAGGCATGCACCACTACACCCAGCTCCGTCCTTATTTTTTACTGCTGTGATAAAACACTGCTCAAAAAGAATGGGGGGAGGGCTTGCCAGGCAAAGATGATACATGTCTTTAATCCCAGCACCTGGGAAGCAGAGGCAGAGGGGTCTCTGTGTTTGAGGCTAGCCTGGTCTACAGAGTGAGTTTTAGGACAGCCAAGGCTACAAGGAGAAAGCCTGTCTCAAAAAAAAAAGAACAAAAAAACAATAAGAAAACAAACAAACAAAGGAGGATGGGGTGAGGGTTTAATTTCATATTACAACTCTCAGGTTATACTCCATCACTGAGGTAAATCAGGGCAAGAACTCAAGTCAGTACCCTGGAGGCAGGAACCGGAGCAGAGCTTATGGACTGCTCATTGCCTTGTTCCTCCTGTCTTTTTATACAACCCAGACCCACCTGCCCAGGGGTGGCACCAGCCACAATGGGCTGAGTCCATCCACATCATTAATCAAGAAAAAATGTTCCCCAAAAGCCAATTCAATTGGAGGTAGGTATTTTCTCAGCTGAGAGTTCCTCTTCCCCAATGACTCTAGCTTACATCAAGTTGAAAACTATGACACCATCTTAGTCAGTGTTCCATTGCTGTGAAGACACCATGATCAGGACAACTCTTATAATAATGGAAAACATTTTATTTTATTTTTTTAAGAAAACATTTTAATTGAGGCTGGCTTACATATAATTTCGGAGGTTCAGTCCATCATCCCCATGGCCGGCAGTGTGGCGAATTGCAGGGAGACATGCTGGAGAAGCAGCTAAGAGTTTACACCCAGGCCCAGAGGCAGCAGGAAGGCAAACCCTAGGTCTGGCTTGAGCCATGTCTTCCAATCCTTTCAAACAGGGCCATTGCCTGGCGACCAAACATTCAGATCTATGGAGGCCATTCTCATTAAATCCACCACCCCAACCAGCATAACACCCACTATCAGCCTCCTCAGACACTGCCTCACATTTGGAGCACGGCACAGTCTTGTGCTGGTCTGTGCCCCACCCCCATTTTCTCTATGTAGACTCGGCTGTCCTGGAACTCACTCTGTAGACCAGACTGGCCTCAAACTCAGAGATCTACCTGTGTCGCCTCTCAAGTGCTGGGATTAAAAGTGTACACCATCAACACAACTGGATGTTTTCAACCATTTCTGTTTCTTTGCTCTTTGTTTCTAATCCACAATTAAGGATTTCTATATGGCTCTTTGTTGTTTTCCTCTCTGTATTACTTGCAATCTCATCTATTTCCACAACTGTAATTATCCCTATGAAGATGATGTCTAAGTTTTCTTCTTTTCTCAGAAAAATCTTTCTCCACACCCCAGAATTACTTAGATATAGCACTGGAACTTGAAATAGGGGGGAAAACTTATAAATGATCTTTCATTGCATTTTCTTACATGTGTGCATTCCTGTGGGCACACTTTGCTATGGCTCATGTGCCAGAGTTCACATGTGGCGATCAGAGGGCAACTTGCAGATTGCAGGTCTGATTTCCCCTCCCATGATGTAGGTTCTTTAAATCAAACTCAGGCTGCCAGGTTTGATGGCAGGTATCTGTACCTGCCGAGTCATCCCACCAGCCCAGAAGAATCCATTCCAACAGCCTCTGTATCTGTTCTTTTTTCTTCATTTTCAAATTCTATTAATAATTAGTGCCCATTTGTCCAGTAATTTTGGCTCAGGAATTTGGCAATAATCTAGGTTTCCATGTATCTCCAAGGTTTTGTTTTGAGGCAGGGTTTCAGGGAGCTGGTCTTTGTTTGTTTGTTTTTTGTTTTTCTAGACAGGGTTTCTTTGTGTAGCCTTGGCTGTCCTAGACTCACACTATAGACCAAGCTGGCCTCCAACTCACAGCTATCCACCTGAGCTATCCACCTGCCTCTGCCTCTGGAGTGTTGGGATTAAAGGCGTGCGCCACCACGCCCGGCTTGACTGGTCTTGAAATTCCTAATTCTATAATTCCAAGAGCTTGTATTAGGGGTGTGAGCCACCAAACCCACACAGCACACTAATATTCATCACATTTAAGGATGAAGAGAAAAGAGTTAAAAATAATTCTCATATTTGTCTTAGCAGCACCCACTACTGAGAAGGGAAAGACAAGAAGAGAAGCAGGCTAAGGGGATGATGCTGAGTTCACAGTAAGACTTGGTGGATGTGAGGTTCAAAAAGTCAAAGTTACATAGTTGAGAATATGTAAGTGGGTTTAAAGCTCTGAGGACTATAAATTTCTGTCAAATACCTATTGATAGAGAACAAATCACCCCAATTTGTTAACCTGATATAAACAAAGGCATATTCAGTTTTTGTGAGAAAACTGGAAACAGCACAGGATGGTTCTGACTTGCAGTTCTTTCATGTATCTGCAAAGAAGGCTCTATTTCCAGCTTCATGCATGTGGAAACTAGATGGTTGTCAAAGTGGCCTCACAACATAGTGTCTGGCTTCCTTCTCTCTAGGGCTGCCTTACAAATAAGTAAATAAAAAAGGGAGTTGTAAAGAGAAAAATTATATAGCAATCATAATTTCAGAAATGACACTGAGAAAGAGTATTGCTCTGTAGCCAAGACTGGCCTAGAATTTGCTGAATTCCTCCTGCCTCCGGCTCCTAAACACTAGGATTACAAGCACCATGCCAGGCTTGACATCCATCATTTTTCTTTCTTTCTAGTCTCATTTCTTCAATCTCAGAAAATTCACATGGTTGGCTGCAAAGACTGTCACCATCCTTAATATCTACCTGAAAGTTCCTAAATAAACTACAGGTAGCTGTGCCACTACAAGGTGGGAAAGGAACTCGCTCACTCTTGTAATCATAGCTCCTGCGACTCAGAGGGGCTCACATCAGGTTTCAGACCAACCTGGGCTATACAGCAAGATCGTGACTAAAAAAAATTAATTAATAGAGGTGCATTGACAAATGCTTTTCTTTGGTTTTCTGAGACACAGTTTCTCTGTCGTGCGTCACCATGTCTGGTTTGGGGAATGCTTTTAATCCTAGGACTCAGGAGGCTGAGGCAGGAGGATCTTCGAGGACAGCCTAGTCTACCAGAGAGTTCCAGAACTACCAAGACAAAAGAACCAAAATAAAATAAAAATTAATGGTATCTACCATTCAGAGCTCCCTGTACTGACCGAAAACAACCTCAAAGACAGTGTGTGAGGCATTGTCAGGGTATGGGTCTGTACAATGCGTATGTTTAGCAACAACTTTAGGGGGTGGTAACCTCTGCAGAAGGGGGGGGGAGCAGGGGAAGGGGGGAGGAGGAGGAGGGGGAGGAGGAGGAGGAGGAGGAGGAGGA
>OU015755.1:52938420-52975763 GCA_907169655.1 Acomys percivali
GGGGGGGGGGGGGGAGGAGGAGGAGGAGGAGGAGGAGGTGGTGGTGGTGGTGGTGGTGGTTCTGGTGTGGTCCTCTGCGCGTTATCCCACTTTTACACTCACAGGTAGTCCAGCCCAGGCTCTTACCTAGATGCTCCTGAGAGACCGCCTCTTTAGCGGACAACGGGGGGTTGAGGACAGAGCTTCAGTCTCTCCCCTCAGGCCATTCTTACACTGTCTTCCATGGAAGACCAACAGGCTTTGCGAGGCCTGGCAGCTTAGAAAGATGGGGGACGCAAGGAGAGGTCCGCCTCAGATATGAATCTGGCCGCAGTCTAAATACTCAACATCAACCACGTCAAAGGAAAGCCCGGGTATCGAATTCCGCGCCTTCCCGGAAATGACGCAACGAGGCCGCTGCGGTCCTACCCTCTGCTTTCCGGTTCCGGTCCTCGGCCTGCGCTTGCGCAAGCTTTCCTGCTCTAACACGAGGAGACATGGAGGATTCAGCGTCCGCGTCTCCCCCTCCCTCAGCCGCCAAGGCGACCACCACCGCGGTGCAAACAGCCCCGACCGCTCTGGAACAGCTGGACAAAGAGCAGGCGAGTGTGTTTTGGGGATAGCGATTCGGAAGCAGGGTGGTTAGGGCCCGCGTGGGGCGCGGAGTGGGGTGCGAGAGGGATGGAAATCCAGAATGGGCACGCGACGGCGTGTGCGTCCCGGAGCTCGGAGGAGGTCGCTGGAAACGCCCCCGAGCGGGTTCGCTTCCCTCAGGCTTATGGCCTGTTTACTGCCTGTTTAAAGTGGGCTTCTGCGCACCGCTCTGCAGGATTGCGGGGCATTTGTTCGTGCACGTGCCCAAAGCGTTCCGCGCAGGGCCCGGCGCATGATGCGCTCCCAGTCCCGCGCCTTTCCTGATTGTTCTCGCCGAGATCAGGAGAAGCTTCCGGATAGCCCTGTCTCCTAAGTAGAAAGAACACCTGTAAACAGGAAGCAGGTACTTGGGTGTCATTAATGGATTCTTTTCTGCTTTGGTTTTTCGAGACAGGGTTTCTCTGTGTAGCCTTGGCTGTTCTGGACTCGCAGTGTAGACCAGGCTGGCCTCAAACTCACAGCGATCCGCCTGCCTCTGCCTCCCGAGTGCTGGGATTAAAGGCGTGCGCCACCACGCCGGGCTTTTAATGGATTTTAAAAATTGCACTGGGTACAAATTGTAGGATTCTAATATGGTGAGGAATAAAAAGATGAGCAAAGAAACGTATGTGTATAGATTGAGAAAAGTAACTCATTTCTGTGTTTCTGCAGATCAAAAAGGCTGTGGAAGTTCTGTTCGCACACTCCAAGTCCAGAAAAAAAAATAATGAATTGCTTTTGAATGAGAACGAGAATTTATTTTTAATGGTGATATTATGGAAAATTCCAGAGAAAGAACTTCGGGTCAGAGTGTAAGTTCTAATTTATCTGTTCGAGGTGTTTTGTTTTGGGGGCTGGTCTGTTACTAAGGCTTGCCTGGTCCCAATCTACCTCTTGAAAGTACTCACTTAGATTGTGTCTGAGTATATGACTGTGTAGCGCAAGTGTCCACCGCTTGCAGAAGACAAAAGAACATGTCAGATCACCTGGAACTGCAGAGATGAGGTTGTGAGCAGTCCATTGTGGGTGGGTACAGACAGGGAACTGAAATAGATCTTTTGGGAAAGCAGCAAATGCTTGCTTTCTTTGTGTGTGTGTGTTTTGTTTTGCTTTGAGACAGGGTTTCTCTGGGTAGTCTTGACTGTCCTGGGCTCACTTGGTAGAACAGGCGGGCCTCGAACTCACAGCAATCTGCCTGCCTTTGCCTCCCAAGTGCTGGGATTAAAGGCATGCACCACCATGCCCAGCGGCAAATGCTTTCTAACCGCTGAGTGTGCTCAATCCTGGACACACACTCACACGCACTCTCCTCCCCATCCCACCCCTCTCTCTCTCTGGGTGGGTGGAGAGGGGGAGTTAGGTGCACACATGTGGGAGATGGAGAGTAAGTATCATTTTTCTCCTACCATGTTAGTCCTGGAATTGGAACTCTGGTTGTAAGGCTTGGCATCAGGCATGTGTCTTTATCCACTGATGCACCTGGCCTGCCTGTATAAATTGTGTATTCCTTCTGTTTGGTTGGTTTTGTTTGTTTGGTTTCCAAGACGGTTTCTCTGTGTAGCCTTGGCTGTTCTTGACTCACTCTGTAGACCAAGCTGGTCTCAAACTCAACAATCCATCTGCCTCTACCTCTGCCCCTTGAGTGCTGAGATTAAAGGTGTGCACCACTATACCCGACTCATGTACTGTGTATTCTTGTTAGCGATCCTGGGTCAGATTCCTCTGTTGTAGAATTGGTAGACTAAGAACTAAGAAAGAATATAATCATATTAGTTTAAGTTGTTCCTGTGCAAGATTTGAGAGCCTCTTATATTAGTTTACGGTCATTGTGAAACTCATGAACTCAAACTATTATGACATTGTATAACAACCAGCTCTGCTTAGCAAAGTATGGAGGAGGATAGCTGATTTTCTCCAGAAGATAAGGGCAGTGGGAGGGGTCCTTTCCTTTTCTTTCTTTTTTTTCCCCCCTTCTTTTTGAGACATGGTTTCCCTTTGTAGGAAAGCCTGTCCTGGACTCGCTTTGTAGACCAGGCTGGCTTCAAACTCACAGTAATCCACCTGCCTCTGTTTCCCTGGCACTGGGATTAAAGGCTTGCGCCACCATGCCTGCAGCAGTGGGAGGTTAAAGAATGTTTCTGTGTATGCATGCACAGGTGAGTGTACTGTGTGTGCAGAAGCCAGTAGGGATCAGAAGAGGATTGGATTCCCTGGAACTGAGTTAAATAGGGTTGTAAACTGCTCTGTGTGCTGGGAACCAAACTCAAGTCCTCTGAAAGAGCAGCCAGTTCGCCTGACCACTGAGCCACTTCTACAGCCCCCAAATTACTTTGTAGAATCTTTGTGTGTGTGTGTGTGTGTGTGTGTGTACCGTTGTTTTGCCTGTATATATGTCTGGGTACCATATGCCTGTGGAAGTCCAGAAGAGACCATTGAATTCCCTGGCACTGGAGTTACATTCATTGTGAGCTGACAGGCGAGTGCAGGGAATCCTTGTGTTCACCCTGAACTTTGCAGGGCAGAGCTTTTCCTTCCCCATAACCATATAATCCGGACATTTTGTTGCTGTTGCTTTTCTCTCTCTCTCTCTCTCTCTCTCTCTCTCTCTCTCTCTCTCTCTCTCTCCCTCCCTCCCTCCCTCCCTCCTCTCTCTCCTCTCTCTCCTTTCTCTCCTCTCTCTCTCTCTCCTCTTACATGGCAGCCAAGAGCTGCTTCCAGTGAACCTACATTTATATACTCTAACTTACCTTGCATGAAAGACAATCCAACGTCCTCCTTTTTTAAAAGAGAGGAACGTTAGCATAGAAGTGGCCTCCCCCAGGTTGCTTAGCAATCTCTGATGTTCTCACCTGCCACCACCCAGTGCTCTCTTACTATTTGTCTCTTTGAATTTTTTTGAGACAGGGTTTCTCTGTGTAGCCTTGGCTGTCATGGACTCGCTTTGTAGACCAGGCTGGCCTTGAACTCACCAGCGATCTGCCTGCTTCTGCCTCCGCCTCCGAGTGCTGGGATTAAAGGTGTGCGCCACCACGCCCAGCACTCTGTCTCTTAACTTTGTCTCTGTGTTTTTGTCTCTACCCCTAAGGCGCCCTCCTTCTTTCCCCATACTTCAGCAGTACATCTGATGATACCATACTTAACAGCTTGTTTCGAAGTACACTGACCACTCTAGCTCCCACATTACTTTAAATCATGTGTCTTTATGTGCACACCTTTTCAGATTTGTGCACACAGGTATATGAGCACGTGAGTGTGAAGGACAGAGGACATCCTTGGGTGTCTTCCTTGGGAACACAATATCCTTTTTTAGGCAGGTCACACATCCTTGGAGCTCATCAGGCTCATCAAATGGACTAGTTGACCACTGAGCATCATGCCTTCATTTTCTCCTAAGATAACCAGAGCTCATCACCAGCTTCCTCTTTCATGTACATTCAGGGATGTACACAGATCCTTGTGTTTGTATAATGAACACACCAAGCTATCTGCTTGGAGAATGGAACCTGTGTCTTGATTGTGTGAGGTAGCTCTTCTAGCAGTGAGCTACATTCCCAGCCCTCTATTGGCATCCTTCACACTCATCTTTGCTCAGCTTCTCACCTTGGTGATTTTTGTCACTTGTGGGAGGTTCTTTTTTTCTCTCTGCTCCTCTCTCACCTGTCTTCGCTGTGGGTTTGTTTTTATGGGCTAGCCTGGTACTTTTGACATTCTTTCCCTTCGTCTCTTTAAAGCTGGAGTTGTAGGTACACATCACCAGACCTGGCTTTCCTTAAGTGGAAAAAAAAAGTGAGTGTGGCTAAATGGGGCTGACAAGATAGTTCCTGGAGCTGGAAGGAGGTACAGATGGTTGTGTCACTGTGTGTGCTGAAAATCAAACCCGGGCCCTCTGTGAGAGCAGCCAGTGCTTTAAAGCACTAAGCTCTCTCTCCAGCTTCTTTTTGTTTTGAGATAGCAACTTGCCACCATCCTAATGACCTTGGTCCACATGGTGTAAGGAGCCAGTTTTCAAAGGCTGCCCTGTGATCTTATGTATGTGCCATGGGATATCCCCCCAAAATAAATAATCAGATATGTATATATTGTGGGTAATAAACATATTTTATGGAATAATGCTTTGCTTCTTGGTTTTTGTCATGTTTTCCAGGTCTTTGCCTCATAGTATTCTATCAGATTCATCAGAAGTCTGTTTGTTTACCAAAGATGATTGCGAATCACCTGAACAGACAGAAGGTTTCTATAAAAAGCTTTTGAAAAAGCATGGCGTTAACAGTGTCTCTCAGGTAGGAGTCATGATAATACTCTGAAGTCCTTTCAAAGACCTAATTGAAATGAAATATGATACACTACTGGTTTTTGTTTTGTTTTGTTCTTTTTGGTCTTTTAGGTCTGTTTTTCTCTTTAATTTATTTCTTTATTGGGTATGTGTGTGTGTTCCTAATGTTAGCCATATGCACCATGTGGGTGCAGGTATTCTCAGGCCAGAAGAAGGTATCAAATCTGGAGCATGAGTCACAGGTGGCTGTTCGGAAATGAAACCCAGGTCCTTCAAAAGAACACCAAGTGCTCTTAACTGCTAAGCCATTTCTCTGGCCCATTTTTCTGCTTTTAATCTAATTGTCAATGGTTTATGGTTAGCTGTATTCCATTTTGCTTGTCCTGAAGATGCTATTCTGATTTGTGACTGAAAAGTTAAATATAGGTCAGATTTTAAATCTTATTTTGAATTGTCTTGAGTCCAGTGCCTAAGGAGGCTAAAGAGGGCTTGGGATTCCCTGCAGCTGGAGTTGTAGGAAAGTTATTTCCATAGGTGTTAGAACTTGAACTTGAGTCCTGTAAGAGCAGTTAGTGCTAAACCAGTGAGCCCTCTGTAGTCCCATCACAGAGTATTTAAAAGCTTATTGTTTGTGTAAGTCCCACTCTCTGTACTTGTAGAGCATTGAGTGTCTACCTCTTGACTGTTTTGTGATTATCTGTATATTTTTGTGCTCTCTGGTTCTTTTTATTTCTCCTGGTACTGGGAATTGGATCAAAGCCTTACCCCTGGTAGGCTAATATTCTACCCCAAACTGGCAACGTAGACCAGCTTGGCCTTTAACTCAGAGACCCTCCTTCACGCTGGGATTAAAGGCGTGCGCTGTCACACTGGGTGCTGATTCCCCACTGCCACCCCGAAGAAGACACTTGTTTTTTTTAAAACGTGCCTGGGTGTTTTGTCTGCGTACAAGTACCTGTGGAGGCCAGTAGAGTATCTTGGATTCCTTGGAGCTGGAAGGAGGTACACCCATGTCCTCTGTATGAGCAGCCAGTGCTTGTAAGCACTAAGCTATCTCTCCAGCTTAATTTACTTCGTTTTGACATAGAATCTTGCTCAATTGCCTGGCCTAGCCTCAAAGTTATCCTCCAACCTGAGATGCCTGTTTTCATCTACTTTGGTGCCTCCTAGCCTACATACTATGTTGCTTTTTTTTGTTTTTGTTGTTGTTTTTTGAGACCGGGTTTCCCTGTGTAGCTTTGGTTGTCCTGTACTCACTTTGTAGACCAGGCTGGCCTCGAACGCACGGTGATCCGCCTGCCTCTATCTCCAGAGTGCTGGGATTAAAGGTGTGCGCCAACACTACCAGCTTTGTTTCATTTAGGTTCGTAACATTTTATGGTTTTGCTCTTGTTTCTGTTTTCCAGATTATCCCTTTTAAAACTTTAAAAACAGAATACAAAGCCTATGAAGCCAAGCTCCGTCTCCTGGGTAGCTTTGACATCTTCATTACTGATGAAAGAATTAGACGGCATTTGCCCTCACACATAGGAAGGCATTTCTATCAGAGGAAGAAGTGAGTTTAATTGTAGTAACTGGGTGTCAATGGTATGGGTTTCTCTGTGTGTGCCTTCTTCTGATGCCTATGTGCTTTCAGAGTTCCAGTACCTGTAAACCTTTTGGCCAAGAATCTGTCCAAAGAGATTGATCGCTGTGTCACAGGGACCATCTTAAATATCTCCAAACATGGTTCTTGCAGGTAACAAGAGGAATATGTGTGCTTTTTTAAAATTTACATGTCATCATGATGGAATCCAGTTTTTTTTAACCTTAAAGGATTGTATTAATGAAACCAGGTCCTTCTGTTAAAACCCTAAGAAGGCTTTTTTTTTTTTTTTTTTTTTAAGATTTATTTATTATGTATACAGTGTATACCTGCAGGCCAGAGGAAGGCACCAGATCTCATTATAGATGGTCATGAGCCACCATGTGGTTGCTGGGAATTGAACTCAGGACTTCTGGAAGAACAGCCAGTACTCTTAACCTCTGAGCCACCTCTCCAGCCCCAAAGGCTTTTGTTTTTAAAGATTTATTATTTATGTATCATGGAACAGTGCTCTGCTTGCTTGGATGCCTGTGTGCTAGAAGAAGGCAACAGATCTCATAGATGGTTGTGAACTAGCATGTGGTTGCTGGGAATTGAACTCAAGACCTTTGTTTTGTTTTTTATTTTAGAGACAGGGTTTCTCTGTGTAGCCTTGGCTGTCCTGGACTCATTATATAGACCAGGCCGGCCTCGAACTCACAGCGACCAGCCTGCCTCTGCCTCCGGAGTGCACTACCATGCCTGGCTTTGAAATCAAGATCTTTGGTAGAGCAACCAGTGCTCTTAGCAATCTCTACAGCCCTGTTTTTGTTAAGACTTCTAGGAAAAAAATTTTTTAGAAGCAACTATAATCCCCTCATTAACAAGTTCAGTGTCTTTGTTGTCTGATTTTCCTGGAGAGAGTTGAATAAATGTGTGTTCACTCCAGGTAGGGCACAGACCATAGACCAAGAAAATGATTCCACGGGTCTATCTTGATGAACTGAGTTTATTGTGCAGACTTAGAGTGACACAGGTGATCTTACGTAACAGAAATATGTTTAATCTAAGCAGCTGTATCACTGAAGGGGCTGCCCGAGCATGGGTGATGTCATGAAATAGAACAGGCGGTAATATCATGCAAAGTGTCTGCTGCCTGCATAGCCTTGGGGAGGGGCCTCTCAGTCCCTTACCCATTTAGTAGACCTGTTGTCCTCCCCTTTCTGAGGAATGTTTCAGCTGGGAGGAAGTCCTTAGCCCTTCTGTTCATTTTCGATCCTGAACTAGGTTAAGCCTTACACCTATGCTAAGGAAAAGACCTTTGGATTAACAAGATGGTTCTAATTTAAGTTTAAGGCACCTAGCCACTAAGCATGACAACCTCTGTTTGGCCCCTAAGACCATCACTGGCAGAAGGAAAGAACCAATCCTGGGAAGTGTTCACACAGAAAACATGCACACATGAGATAAATACAAACGAGACTGGAGAGATAGTTCAGCTATTCCAGAGAACCCAATATGGTTCCCAACACCCATGTTAGATGTGGCTTACAGCCTCCTGTGATTCTACCTCTAAGGAGTCAATGCCTCTGGGCCAAAGAGCACTCCCATGTACATATGCACGCGCTCTCGCTCTCTCTCTCTCTCTCTCTCTCTCTCTCTCTCTCTCTCTCTCTCTCTCTCTCTCTCGCTCTCTCTCTCTCGCTCTCTCGCTCTCTCGCTCTCTCGCACTCTCTCACTCTCTCACTCTAGGTTTAAGCCAGGCATGATGATACATTCTTTAACCATAGCATTGGGAAGGCAAGACAGATGTATCTGAGTTGGAGACAAACTTTGTCTACATAGAGTTCCAGATCAGCTAAACGTCTTTTTAAGAATGTAATAGTTTCTGTTTTTACATAGAGAATCAGTGTATATTTTTGGCTGGCCTGGAAATCTGGCCTCTACCCTGAATGTTGGGGTTTAAGGCATGTGCGCTACCATGCCCAGCTTTAAGAAAATGTAAGGATGTCGGGCGTGGTGGACACACCTTTAATCCCAGTACCAGAGAGGCAGAGGCAGGCGGATTTCTGACTGCTTTCCAACTCCACGTGGTCAAAGATAGTATCACTGTATGCCTCCAGACTTGGAGAATAGGTGATATAAATATGTTCCTGTTGCATCCTGCCTACAAGAGGAAAGCCCCTTGATTGGTTCAGATAAATAACTAAGAGTTGTCACTGGACCAGGGCTCCTACTTCTTCCTTGGTTGTAGATGATATAAGAGAGTCGCAAGGAAGGTTGGAGAAAACAAATATTTTGGTTCACTTAATCCCATCAGAGGAGAAACTGAGCCAACAAGGCGAACCAAAGGAAATTGAAAATTTTGGGCTTGCAACGATGGTAGGATTGTATAGTGTAATGTTTTACCATAGATAGATTAATAAATTAGAGTTCTGTTGATCAGTGTCAACACTGAACAGTTAATACAACAGTAGCCTCTGGCCTGAGGTGGCGCACACCTGTAACCCCAGCACTTGGGAGGCAGAGGCAGGTAGATCTCTGAGTTAAGGCCAGCCTGGTCTACAAAGAATCCAGAAGACCCAAGGCTACACATAGCCCTGTCTGTGGGTGGACGGGACATAAAACAAAACAAAAAAAGCCCTTTTTTATTACATCTATCTATCTATTGCCTCCTAGTACTGTGCGAATTGGGCACACTGGAATGGAGACTCAACACATCGTAGAAAACATCCTGACTGTCTCTGAAATGCTTTCAGAAAAATTGCCAGAGGTACAGTATAGCAAGTTGTTGAGTCTGTTTCTATTTAAAGGAAGCACTGTGTAGGTGACATCATTTCTCTGTTTCAGAAATGGCAGAGTGTGAAACTCTTGTTCCTGAAAACTGAGAAGTCGGTTTCTCTGCCCATCTTTTCCTCGTTTGTCTCGGCTCAGGATGAAAACACCATATCCTTCCGTAGCATGAAGAGAAAAGTTAGTATAAACGTTCCTGTTGGTGGGCTTAATAATTAATATGTAGCCAATAGAGATCACAACAAATTCAGAACTAACTTGAGTTTTCTAGTAAGACTCTGTGTTAAATACATACAAAGCTCAGTGGTCAGGCTTGTGCTTAGTGAGTTCATTCTGAGGAGGAAAGTTGAGGCTTATTTATGTACCTTTGTGTTTTGCCTGCATTTATGTCTATGGTGTCAGATCTCCTGGAGTTGGTGCTGGGCGTTGAACCTGGGTCCTCTGAAAGCAGCCAGTGCTTTTCACCACTGGGCCATTTCTCCAGCCCCAACAAGACACATTTTAATTTTGTGTGCTGATCAACATTGAACATCTTCCCTGGTTGCTCTCCATATTAATTTGTGGGCTGGGTGGGGGAGATTTTGTTTTGTTTTTTAAGAGACAGGGTTTCTCTGTGTGTATCCCTGGTGTCCTGGAACTTGTTTTGTAGATCAGGCTAGCCTTGGACTCAGAGCTCTGCCTGCCTCTGCCTCCCAGGTGCTAGGAGTAAAGGCATACACCATAATGTCCAGCCTCCACCTTAATTTTAGTACAAGATCTTTTTTTTTTTTAATTTATTTATTATTTACACAGTGTTCTGCCGCATGTACACCTGCAGGCCAGAAGAGAGCACCAGATCACATTGTAGATGATTGCTGGGAATTGAACTCAGGACTTCTGGAAGAACAGCCAGTGCTGTTAACCTCTGAGCCATCTCTCCATCCCAAGACAAGATCTTTTGATGGAGGTCACTGATTGGTTTGACCAGTTGGCCAACAGCTCCAGGGGTCCCATCTATGCACCCACCCGCCCACAATTAAGATTGTAGATGCTGTGGGCTGGAGCGATGGCTCAGTGGTTAAGAGTGCCGCTTTTTCTTCCAGAGGTCTACTTGTTTCTGCCTCCCGAGTGGTGGGATTAAATTTCTATCACCACTCCTTGGCTAAAAATTTTATCAGTCCTTTACATTTTTTACTTTTATTTTTTGTTTGTTTTGTTTTGTTGGTTTTTTGAGACAGGGTTTCTCTGTATTGTCTTGGCAGTCCTAGACTCACTTTGTGAACCAGGCTGGTCTCAAACTCGGAGAGATCCACCTGCCTCTGCCTCTGGAGTGCTGGGATTAAAGGTGTGTCACCACACCCAGCTTTGTTTTTGTTTTGTTTTTAAGATTTATTTATTATTACGAACACAGTGCTCTGTCTGCATGTACACCCGCAGGCCAGAAGAAGGCATCAGATCACATTATAGATGGTTGTGAGCCATCATGTGGTTGCTGGGAGGTGAACTCAAGATCTTTGGAAGAGCAGGACCTCTGGAGGAGCAATCAATGCCCTTAACCTCTGAGCCATCTCTCCAGCCTCTTGTTTTTGTTTTTTTAAGACAGGGTCTCTCACTGAATAGCCACGATGGCCTTGAATTCACAGAGATCTACTTGCCTGTCTCCATGATGCTAGGATTAAAATTGTGTACCACCACCATGCCTAGCTTCTCATCTAGCTGTCTTTAATTCTTTAAAGCTCTTTACGCTCAGTCTAACAATACAAAGAAAAAGTGTTTTGATGCTACACTGGATGTTTCTAGCCATAACCAACTAACATTTTATCTCAGTGTAACAAGTTATCACACTGGAAAGGCTAAAAACCCAGTAGTTGTTTGGTCCACTAGCCTGTGTGCTTCAGTACTCTCAACTTGGTGAGTAAGGCCTGAGGGATATTTGGAGGATTCCAGACATCAAACAATAGCAGAAACAATAGTTGGCAAAATCAGGCAGAATCACGCCTCTGTTAGAGCACAAGGCAAATAAGTTCTATCAGCTGCTGTGGACAGTCTCAGGTAGTCCCATACTCCACACCTGGGATTAAAATTAAAGAACATCCTTAATATTTGTGTATTTTTTTTTAAAAACCCAAGATTCTCTACAACTAGGTAAATCAGCGGCAAGAGGGAAAGAGCCAAAGGCAGTCCAGTAACCTTTCTTCCTTTTTCATGCTCTATTATCTGGCCTGCTGCTAAGGATGTACTGCCTAAATTTAGGGTGGGTTTTTCCACATCTATTAAAGGAATCAATCCAGTTTCTCATTTCAGGGTCTATAAAGAAATATTTAAAGGTATAGGAATAGTTGACATTTTACCTGTGAGGCAGGAACTATGGAAGTACTCTGAATCCACAACTACCCAGAAGACTGGAGGTTCAAGTCTGGGCTCAGTTGGTAAAAATGCTCACTCTCCAAGCATGGTATCTGAGTGTGATCCAGTTCTGGGGAGGTGGAGAAAGATGGATCCCTGGGGCTCTCTGACAGTCAGCCTAGTGTAGTCTGATCATCAAGCCCAAGGTTCCAATAAAAGACCTTATCTTGTAAAGGAGTGGTAGCTCCTGAAGAATACCCTAAGTAGACATGATGTGCACGTAAGACACCACACCAGAACAGGTGGTTCAATAATGGGATCCACTGGGCTAACTAGCCAAGGCCTCTGCTTCCTCTCAGTTGCTTGTATGCCTTTTGATGGTGGGTATTAAACTGTTGAACTCATGCAGGGCTTTGGGTGTGGTAGACGTGCTTTACCACATGTCTGGATAAAATTCAAAGTAGAAAGCCAGGTGTGCTGGTGCATGTCAGTAATTGTAGCAGATAAGTAGGAGAGGGTTAAGTTCATGGCCAACCAGCATGAGCTACAGATTGAAGTACTTCTCAGCCTCCAAAGGAGACTGAGGTTTAAGTATTTGGAGATAGAGTATTCTGTTTGCATGGGTCAAGGATGTTTCAGGGAGCTTATCAATGCAACTGCAGTTTCTAAATCTGTGCTGTCTGTATCCGTGGCTTTTTCCCCCCTGCTAAACTTTCATCTGGTATTTTGGTAGGAACTAAAGATAAAAAGAAAGCATGAAAAAGAAAAGTTGAAGAAGAAAATCAAAACTTTAAGGAAAAAGTCCAAGAAGGCTCCATCTCCTTCAACTCAAGATGACTTAGTATGTAAAGCCAGCAGTGCTCCAGTGAAGGGCCCAAAAACTGGGAAGAAAAAGATCAGCAATGTAAACACACAACCAAAAATGACAGAAGAGTGTGAAGAAACAATTCCACAACTGGTACCAATAGGAGAAACACTAGATAAAGAAGATGTGAAGGTATTTTTATTGATATCAGTAGCTGCTGTGTGTCAGGCAAAAAGTTCTAAGTGGTGCAAGGTGCGAGGCGTGGTGGCACTCGGAAGGAGTCAGAGGCAGGCTGATCTAGAATGACTTCAGGCTACACAAAGAACCATTTTGAAAGAAATAAGTAAACAAAAGGTGCTAAGTGATGAAAACGTTAGAGTTGACCCCAGCATCTTGAATAACGGGAAAGGTTTGTGTCACTGTATGGTAGAGCATCTTGTAGAAGTGTACCTCATGTGTTGGTGTCACTAGAGGACAGATAATGAGGTCAATCCATATGGCCTCTCAGTGCACCAAGATGTCAGCACAGGACAGCATACTGGTATAAAAGACTGAGTGCCTGTAATCCCAGGCTGAAGCAGGAGCATTATCAGCCCCTGATCCAGCTTAGATTACATAATGAGTTCCAGCCAGGTAAAACCCTCTTCATAAAGAAAAAGACAAAACAAACATCTGGTGATAGAAAAGGCGGCTCCTCATGCCACTGTGTTGCAGGCATATATACAGGGTTGTAAGTGCAGTAGTGGCTTCTTGATTCTGATAGTGAGATCTTGATCTTTGTTGCTGTAGACTTAATTTTCTTTCTTTGTTTTTTTTCAAGATGCAAGAAAAGATCACAGGGAAAAAATCTCCAAAAAAGAGATCTGATCCAAATATGCTTCAGGGCAAGAAAAGGAAAGCCCTGCCAGCTGCAGGGACACCAGAAGCTTCAGGAGTTGGGACCCCAGGGAAGAAGCAAAAAAGAGATGTGCGGGAACTCAGAAAGCCAGAGGCCAAGCTCTTTCCTCCCAGGAAATCTGTAAAGAAAGCCTCTAACATACCCAAAGACCAAAAACCCTAGGGGGCCCATTAAGATTTGTGCTTTGGCCTGAAGGACAACAGAGTTAACATAAGCTTTTCAAGAGTAAATAGGCAGGGTATGATGGGAAAAACTGGGGGTTGAGGAGGCATGCTGGGGAGATTACGCAGAAGTTAAGAGCACTGGCTGTTCTCCCAAATATTGAGTACAATTTCCAGGAACCACATGGTGGTTCATAGCATTCTATAATGAGATCTGGTGTCCTCTTCTGTGTGTGGCCTGGAGGCACACACGCAGGCAGAATACTGTACAAATCTTTGAAAAATGAAACTGGGACAAAGAGATGGGCAGATATGTGTGAGTTTGAGGTCAGCCTGGTCCTCTACGGAGATGATTGTATTGGGATTTTGTCTCTGCAATGTTGCCCAAAATCTGTATATACCTGCATGTCTATCACTCAAGAAGCCAAGGCCAGAGAGTTGGGGATTTGGAGGATGTTTGGGATGAAGCAAGTGGCTATATTTACAGCACGGCAGTCCTGGGCTTGGTGGTATAGCACTTTTCCAGCATATGTAGTGTCCTGCCCTCAGTACCCAGAGCTGTTAAACAAAAACAGAAAAACACCTCACACAGCAAAAAGTACTCTGGTCATGAGTCCATCACAGCTCCCTTTTTTGGTTAGGTTCTTCAAGACAGTTTCTCTGTAGCTCTGGCTGTCTTGGACCCTTTGTAAACAAGGCTGGCTTTGAACTCACAGAGATCTGCCTGCCTCTGCCTCCCAAGTGCTGTGATTAAAGTCATGTGCCACCATGCCCAGCTTATCACAACCTTTTCAATAACGAATCCTAAATTTAAATGTTTTTTTGTAAAGTTTCTATGGGTGACTGAATTAATATTTGTAAAAGCTAGGCGTTTAAGGCCAAAAAGAAAAAAATCTATTTTTAATTGTTCAGTATATTCGTTGATAACTGCTTCTCTATGTTCAGTGTTTTTTTTTTAATTAAAGTTTGAAACCTGCCTCTGGATAAATGTACTAACTGTTGGTGTTTTACATCTCACATGAGTAATTTGAAGACATAGCAGCAGCTTTCTATCTGCATGGGCGTAGGCAGTGGTGCTGCTAAACTAATATTCCTTAGTGGCCAATGAAAGGCTAAAGAATCTTCACTGGATGGCCGGCGTTGGTGATGCGCGCCCATGATCCCAGCACTCAGGAGGCAGCGCTAGGCACATCTCTGAGTTCGATGTCCGATCTGATCTAGAAAGGGAGTCTAAGACAGGCAAGGCTACACACAGAGAAACTCTGGGGGTTTTGGGGGGGGGCATCGGGAATCAACTGCAGGGCTCCAGAGATGGCTCAGACAACCCTACTCTTAAGAAGACCCAGGCTCAATCCCCAGCAGTACAGATGTGTACTCATTCAGACAAAACACCTAAACGTAAAAGAATTCAAAAATCAAATCTGTGATGGAGCAGAGAGGTTTCTTTCCCTGTGTACCTCAGATGGCTTCTGCTGGTTGGGTTTTGGTAATGAGCTAGCACATACACCAAAGGGTGTTAATCATACTACATGCTTTTAGTCTTGCAGATAGATCTAAGGCAGGGTGCCAGCTTTGTTACATAGTAAGGCATGGTCAAAAGAATATGGGTGCACTTAAAAGGGTACCAAATGAACACTGGTTCGAAATTATGTATCTCAAGCCTTCCTGTTTTTACCCATATATGTCATCCTGTAAGTAGGCATATATGTAGCAATGAAAAGATGGGTATGGAAAATTGAAGTGTTTGGTAAAGTTGATGCAAGTATATTGAGGTGTGGTACATGAAATTTGGTTTTATTGGGATGGAGTTGCAGCAATTGGGAAGGAGCCCAGAGCATTGTACAGGGTAGGTAAGAGCTGCATAGTTGGGCTTCCTGTCCAGCCCAGTAACTGGTTACAGTCATGCATCTGCAGACTGAATATTTTAAGGCATGTTTCCAGAATCTCTACATGGTGCGATTTCCCAGGGAGTGATAAAGCATTTTTTTGTTTCATGGTGGATTCTCTGTGCAGCCCTGGCTCTCCTGGAACTTGCTCTATAGACCAAGCAGGCCTCAAACTCAGAGATCTTCCTCCCAAGTGCTGGGATTACAGGTGTGCTATCACTGCTCAGCTGTGATGCAGCCTTTTAATCCCATTTTCTAAGTAGCATTTAAGTATATGGCAGCACAGTGACTTTGGCTTGTAATTTAGGTACCATGCCCAGCCTTTAAAATAATTTTTATTTGTACTTTTTAATGTTCCAATTTAAAAGTTCAGGGACCCGGGATATCAGTATGAAATTACATAAGGTGCTGGTCAATACAAAAGTGTAGGAGTCACATAAGGAGCTCTCTGCCCTCCTTGCCTCTGGTGTGTCAGGTTCTTGTTGATAGGCACAACTGGCAAATAACTGAAGACAATAATAAGGCCTGCAACTATCATACACATTCCAACAGAAAGGCATGGTGGGAGGAGTCACAGGTGAAAATTCAGAGCTAACACTCCCATGAAGGAGACCAGTGTGTACTATGAGCAGCATTAAGAGTGACAGGCAACAAACAGGCAGCTCCTCAGCCGCCTCCTCCCTTAGGAGGCTGCTAGTAACATCCATTTGCAGAGGTTGTTATGCTGTGGTTATTTTCCTGATGGGGGAAAAAGTACTGTTCAGAAACAGCTTAAGTTTATGTAGAGCACGGTGACTGGGGTATGCTTGGGAGGTTGCAGCCAGAAGGTCCAGAATTCCTATGAGCTTCAGGGTTTATAGTGAGCTTGGGGCCAAGGTTTATTTGGTGAGGATGTCCTTCAAAGGGATGGTCTACAAGAGCCTCTAAGAGTGTCTTTCAAGGGCTGGAGCCGTGGCTCGGCTAGTAGCACTGGCTGATCTTTCAGAAGGCAGGTTCAATTCTTAGTACCCGCCTGGCTCATAGCCCCCTGTAACTCCAGTCTTAGTGAGTTCAGCTCCCCTTGTCTGACCTCCAAGGACAGCAGGCATGCATATGAATCATATATGGGCAGGCAAAACTTACTCTAAAAAGTACCATTTAATAATAGGGAGAAACTAAGTTCAAGGTCTCAGGCCCTAGAGGATGCTGACCTGAGGACTTCCAAGAGCTGAACAGCTTCTGTAGTAAGGAGACATTTGTGTGAATCCAGCCATTTCAAAATATGATTGGACAGTGCTATAGCCCACCGTGCTCCCCCTCACTTTATAGTTTCATCCTTTAAATATGCTATACAATGACCTTACAGTGTCCCAGTTCAGCTCCTGAGTGGCTCTAATTGATCAGTAGCAACTTGATTACAATAAATTTTTGTCATCTGCATTGGCCTGGCATTTGAGTTATGCTGGATCTAAGTGGACTCAACAACCAGAGAAGTCCAGGACAGCTAAGGCTCCACAGAGAGATGCTGTCTGAAAACACCAAAAAAGAAAAAAAAAATTTTTTTTAGTCTGGGCATAGTGGTGTAGATTTTTTTTGTTTCTTTGTTTTTGTTTATCGAGACAGTTTCTTTATGTAACCTTGGCTGGCTGGGCATGGAGGCATATGCCCTTAGCACTCGGAGGCAGAGGTGTATCACTGAGTTCCAGGCCAGCCTGGTCTACAAAGTGAGTCCAGGACAGCCAAGGATACAAAGAAAAACCCTATCTGGAAAAACTTTAAAGGCGGGGAGGGGCATCATATTCCCTGGAATTGGAGTTATGGGAAGTTGTAAACAGCCATTGGATGGTGGGAATAAAACCTGGGTCCTCTACAAGAATAAGTGTTCTTAGCCACTGAGCTATCTCTTCAGCCCTCAGAATTCAAGACTCTTAGTATCTTAAGAAAAACAATCCCGGAAGGCAGAGGCAGATGGATCTCTGAGTTCGAAGGACAGCCAAGGCTACACAGAGAAACCTTGTCTTGAAAAACCAAAAAGAGAAAAAACAATCCAGGGAAATGGGCAAGAATCCCTTCCCCAAAATGCAAATTGTAACTTTCTATGTGTATGTTTACAAAGCTGTGAAGCTCAGCAGTGTCTTCAAAAGCACCTTCTGTTGGCACTAAGCAAGCTAGGTTTATGGGGGAAAGAGCTTTTTTTACCTGATATGATGTGTAGCTTTTAAATAAGCCAACAAATACCTGGAAGCAGTGAGATATTCAAGAGAAACTACTGCTCAGTGGGGAGGCAGCAGGGCTGTGCCTCCTTGTTGTGCTTAGGCCCTGGACTCTCATGGCGGGGAGTGAGGAATCCACGAAACACAGTATTTCTTTTCAGTTGTCCTACAGAAACTGAAGAAAGTCCTAACACGAAGTGCACAGTATAAAGCAGCATCTCAACGGACTATCCTATGTAAAAGAAAATGCTAACATTAGCAGAGGCTTTACACTGACCAGGCTCGCCTCAAACTCAAAGATCGCCTCTGCCTCCCCAGTGCTGGGATAAAGGCGTGCACCTCCACCAAGCTACTATGTATGTATTTATTGGTTTCCACACAGGGTTTCTCTTATAGGCCTTTCTGGTTGTCTTAGACTCACTTTGTAGACCAAGCTGGCCTCGAACTCACAGTGATTTGCTTGCCTCATCTCTTGAGTGCTGGGATTACAGGCGTACACCAACTGCGCCTGCCTGGCTTTTTTTATATTTAAGAGACAGGGTTTCGGGGCTGGAGAGATGGCTTAGAGGTTAAGAGAGGGCTGGCTGTTCTTCCAAAGGTCCTGAGTTCAATTCCTCGAAACCAGATGCTGGCTAACAACTTCTACAATGAATAAGATCCAGTGCTCTCTTCTAGCATGCAGGCAGAATACTATATAGATAATAAATTTTTAAAAAAATAAGTGAAAAATGTAGAGGAATTTTAATCCAGCAACATCACATCTGAAGACATTTAGGTCTATGTGATCCAAAGTGCCTGGATCACAGTATGATCTGGCTGGGATACATACATGCCCTTAGTATAATCTCAAAAAATGAAGGTAAAATTAGTTTCTAAAAGGGCTTCCTTTTAGAACATGGTTGCTTAACCATGTTTGAAAGTGATGTCTAAGGGGGAGAATCAGATTTGACAGAATGAATCAGACAGGATACATGGAACTCTCACGATACTTAACATCAGAGAGAGAGAGAGAAAGAAAAAGAAAGTTAGAAAGGTTGCAGAGAGAACAAGCTAGACACAGGTGAAGACAGAGCAAGCCAGAAAGAGAGAAGGAAGATTAAAAACTATTATTGCTAAGAGCCAGGCGTGGTGGCGCATGCCTTTAATCTCAGCACTCCGGAGGCAGAGGCAGGCGGATCACTCTGAGTTAAAGGCCAGCCTGGTCTACAAAGCCAGTCCAGGACAGCCAAGGCTACACAGAAAAACTGTCTTGAAAAACCAAAAGAAGAAGAAGAAAAGAAGAGGAGGACGAGGAGGAAGAAAAGAGACCAAGTCTGTTGTTTTTTAACAAAATACCAATAAAAACTCAGGAGCCAGATGCTGGGGTGAAAACCTGCTAACCCTAAGAGGCAGAAAAAGCACCCAGCTGACCTTCCAAAAATCCCCTTCTCCACAATGTCTTAAATACCCTTCAACTCAATGTCCCTCCTTCTGTGTGTTTTTTACGTTCACTCCCTGTTAACTGATTGCTTGCTCAGCCTCTTGACCTATGAATTATTTTATTTAGCTCATGTTTACAGAATGCTCTTGGATTAAAGGTGTGTGCTAGGGCTGAGCCATAACACAACTAGAAACATGTTTTTTCCAGTCCACAATCTCTGGGTTCACAATATGATCAAATATGCTTATGAGAGTAGATTTACTCAAAGGATGGGGGAGAGAATATTTAGGAATCAATTGGACAGATTTTATATTTTACTTATCAGAATTTTACCCAGCAATTAATATGCCCCCACACTGATGATGGACCAGGCTGGTCTCGAACTCATAGCTACCTGCCTACTTCTGCCTCCCAGAGTGCTGGGATTACAGGCGTGCACCACCATGGCCAGCTCAGATTTTTTCTTATGTATTGACAAATGGCTAGCTTGCATTTAGTTACAGGTATAAACTGATGTTCAGTCAGTCTGCATGTAGGCAGATTATGTTGTTTTGAGAGAGGGTCTTACTCTGTTGCCCTGACTAGCACTCTACATAGACCAGGCTGGCCTGAAACTCATAGAGATTATGTGATATGACAGTATGTGTCCCAGGCCTGTGGACGGTACTAGAGGATAGAAAACAGAATAGGGGCTGGTATGGTGGTGCACTTTTAATGCAAGCACTTGGAAGGCAGGGACATAAAGCAGTTATGTACCTATCTGGTGCAGCACCCAGGAAAGAAACAGGACACTTTTCCTCCTATTATAGAAGGCAAAGACAGCACAGACTCTTCGATCACATAGTATTTTCCAAGGCTAGAGAAGGTCCATTCATGCTCAGCTCTCCTTTTCCTTTGCTCCCTATAATACGTATGATGGGTTCCCAAATATATGGATTCTCTATCCCCAGCAACCAGTGACTATTGCTACCTCACCGTTAAACTCACCGGGAAGCTCAAAGTGTGAGCCAGGACCACCATGGATTGTCCACCTGGCTTAAATACAGTCGCCAGGGCTCTTGTGAGGAAAAGCAGAAAGGAGGACAGCCAGAGGGGGTGTGGTGATGAGACAAAGGGGCCACAGGAGGTTAAATGCTGGGGGGCGATGGAGGAAGGGCAAGACCTAGGGGCACAAGTGGCCTCTAGGAGGTAAAAAGGGGCAGGGGCTCTTCACTAGAGTTTCCAGGAGGAACAAGCCCCTCTGTGCCCTGACTCAGCCCAGTGAGACACCTACTGCAGACTCTGGTCCTCTAGAACTCTACATTTACTTTTGTTTTTGTTTTTTCGAGACAGGGTTTCTCTGTGCAGTCTTGGCTGTCCTAGACTCACTTTGTAGACCAGGCTGGCCTCGAACTCACAGCAATCCACCTGCCTCTGCCTCCCGAGTGCTGGGATTAAAGGTGTGCGCCACCACGCCTGGCTATTTACTTTGTTTTTAAGGTAATATAAATGTAGTCCTTCGTTACAGTAACCACAGGAAATCCCTACAATCTCACCAAGTTTCTTTTTGTACTGAGCAGTACTGCCGTCTTCCTGGGCTTTATGGTAGCACTCGGGGTCAGTGTCCATGTCAGGGTTTTCTAGTGTTAGGTTCTTTCCTCTGTCTCCATGGTCCTGTGGATGGGTTATCTTCTGCTTCATAACCAAAGAAGACCTAGAACTCCTCTCCCCATGCTGCTATTGCAAGGATGTGACACCACACCCGGCTTATTTGGTGCTGGACATCAAACTCAAGGCTTTGTGTATGCTAGGCCAACTAAGCTACAGCCTCAGCCCCTTTAACTTTTCTGCTTGTTCCCTTGTCCCCCCCCCCTCCACACACACACACACACACACACACACACACACACACACACAGGGGCACGAAGAAACTTTAACACACATACAGACAGACAGACACACACACACACACACACACACACACACACTTTTTTGGTCTTCCCTGTCCCTCAAGCTACTGAACCTCAGGATTCTTGCTTTCCTCCCTGCCTGGGAGCACTCTGCATCCTACAGGTCCCCCACCCCGACTCCAGTCTGGGAGCACTCTATTATTCTGAATGGATGTCACTTCTCCAAAATCTTCCTAGATTCTTTCCCTTTAAAGCAGCACTCCCACACTCCTGAATTTTGTTTGCTTTTGGTTTTTGAGGCTTGTGGATCCACACTCCCCTTCTGCATTTTCTGTCGCGTTCTCAGCCTTACACAATGCTGTGTCTGGGCTAGTGTACACATAGCACTGAAACAGATGAATGCAGCGACATCTAAGTTGAGTGAGACCTGAGGGCCAGGGAGAACCAAACTCACTATGGAGGCAGCATTGGCTCCAGGATCCGCGCCTACCATTCGTAAAACCAGTGCATCTTTTCAAGATGATAAAAACAATTGTTGTGTGTAGAGCAGAACTCACGGGATAGGGAATTGGTGAGAACAGGCTCCCGAGAGTGACAGCCCGGCGCCCGAATGAGTTTAGGTCACCTCCCTATTCCACGCGGGTCCCTATGACTGCCATCCATTTCAAAGGACGCGGCCGTTTAGCTGTTTTCAGAGATAAGTTACTGCGGGGGACAGATTCCCGGGAAAGTGACACCTTGGTGCCTGGATGAATCTAGGTCGCTTGCTTCCCAACCCTACTCTGTTCCCCAAGCGGCGGAGGAGAGGCCGCGGACACTTGGCTCACAGACTTGCGGCCCCACACCCCCTTCCGTGTAGCAGTCTGGGCTTCCGCCTATCGCCGCCGCTTCCGCAGCCTCGAGGCCCCGACGTGGCGCCTCCATTCCGGCCTTGACGCTGGCAGCGCAGCCAATGGTGGCATTTGCGGGGCGGCGCGCCAGGCCTCCGGCCGCCAGAGGGCGCCGCCCCGGGCGTCACTAGCCGCCGCGGGTCGCCCAGGGAAGCTGCGAGACTGAGAGCTGAAACGGGTGAACGCAGATCCCGCCGTCGCCTCGGAGCCCCGCGCCGTCCGCGTCCCGGGTGCCGCCCCGCAGGTGAGGGAAGGGCGCGCGGGCATCGCGGGGACAGGCGCGCTCTCCTAGTCTCGCGCGCGCCGCCGCCTCGTGCTCACGCGCGGCCGTTAACGGACTCCGGGCGGGGGGAGGGGCGCGGACCCCGGAAGCCGGATGCACGGGATCCTCAGGGGTCGTGCAAGCCGGGCACGCGCGGCGGCCCCTGCCACCCGGATAGCCTGGCCGACATCCGCGCACTCGCCTTTGGGGGTTTAGCATTTCGTTATTCCCGGGTGCTGGGTGGCCCGGCGGGAGGCAGCCGTGTTAATACGTGTCTCGGTTTGGGGGCGCGCGCCAAGCCTGCCCAGTGCGCTCTTGCCGGTGTTCGCCCCTGCGGGTTTTTTTTTTTTTTCCGCGTATGGGTGGCGACTTGTTTCCGGTGTTCAGCGCGGGTTCGGAGACTCTACGGGGGTTCTCAGTTTTTCTTTCCCCACCCTTATAAGAATGGAGACCTGTCAGTTCCCATTAGCGGGAATTTCCGGTTAAGGGGTGGTCAGCGCAGGGGTGTGGTCATGCTGGAAGGTCCTGGCTGGGCCCAAGGGGTGGTGCCTGTGCACTGATTGGGTAATTTATTCCGGGGTTGGGCGTTTTCGGGTCCCCAGATGTTAAGGGATTATCAGAGAGGGTCACAGTGTTAGGTATTTAAGACCGAGGGGTTCTGGTGACTCTAGACCTGCGCTGTCTGTCCACTAAGGTGGCCACTGGTCATGTGGGGCCGTGGAGCACTCGAATGTGGCAAGACTTGACACTTCTAGTTTCAATTTTGGTTTTTGATTTTTGTTTTGTTTTGCTTTTTGCTTTTGTTTTTCGAGATAGAGTTTCTCTGTGTAGTCCTGCCTGTCCAGGAACTCACTCCGTAGACCAGGCTGGACTCGAGCTCAGAGATCCGCCTGCCGAATGCTGGGAATTAAAGACCTGCGCCACCACCGCCCGGCTCTGGTTTCAGTTTTAAAGTCTGATTTGAATGATTTAGTTTGGGAGAAAAAAAAAAAAAAAGAACGAAAAAGATCTCCGTAAGCTCTTATACTTAAATCAGCATGTGTTTAGCAAGCAGTGTGTTACATAGTTACCTTAGGCGATACCTGTTGTGGCCACATTAGGATAAAAACAAGCTGGCCTGTTTCTTTTTTACTTTTTTTAGTATGGCCACTTGGTAATTTAAAATGGCACTTACGGTTGGCATCGTATTTCGATTGGACAGCGCTCAACTGAAGTGTATGAGTGGGGGAGGGGCTGGGAGCCCCTGCCATCTGTTCTTTTTCCTGCTTCTCTGGAAGTGGCTAACCTTCCTGGAGGTCCTTAAGGAATGGAAGCTTTTCACCCTCAGTTGAACTGCTCTGTGGGGAGGGGGGCGGGGTGGGGTGGGGTGGGGTGGTTAGGCGTTCTTCATCCGTGAGCTAAATCGAGTGCACAGATAGTTTTTTCTGTCCCCTTTCTTCTGTTAGACCAGCAAGCTGCACTTCAGTTGAGAATCAGAGCTGTTGAGTTTGAATATTGTCAACCTTTGGAGAGGGCTGTTGTGCAAAGAGCGGGTTGATTTAGAGCCCTCCTGATGATCCGGGCTACCTTTTTCCTTGCTCTGTGTTCTTGTGACTTTTGGTTGGGGGTTATATTCAGACCTAACCCTTGTGTTCGTTGTCAGTCATCAAGCCTGCAATTGTTAATATTGGCTGATTTTTTCAAACGGATTTGGGCGTGTTAAATCCATTTGTAAGTGAAAAAATTGGTTGCTAGACAGTCAACTGTGAAAATAGTTTGAATTGCCAGTTTAGAAAGATAGAAATCAAAAATATGCCCCTACTCTATTGTCACGAACGCTTTAGAATGTATTTCCAGTTAATGAATGGCCTTTGTGTATTTTGTCTCAGCAAACCCACATTTTTCTCCGTGATCTTCAAGTGAAGTGCGTATCATGTGGAGCATCATCTTGGTGCTGTGGCCTGCACCTGTAGTCTGAGTCACTTGTCATAGTGAAGTGGGAGGGGACCTTTGAGCCCAGGAGTTCCAGACCAGGCTGGGCAGCAGAGAGTCCCATCTCACAAACAGCAAAACTATTTGAACACACACTTTTTTTTTTTTTTTGAAATATTGTCCATAAAGTCGGGTGGTGGTGGCACACGCCTTTAATCCCAGCACTCGGGAGGCAGAGGCAGGCGGATCGCTGTGAGTTCTAGGCCAGCCTGGTCTACAAAGGGAGTCCAGGACAGCCAAGGCTACATAGAGAAACCCTGTCTCAAAAACCAAAAAAAAAAAAAGCCCACTATGTGATCTGGACATCGGGCTTGGCACTGATGACTTAACCTGCTGAGCTTTCTTGTCACCCTCTCAGTGCTTTCCAGGCGATTACACTGATGTTAAAAATAAAAAATAAAAAATGAAGTTACTTAACCTTGCCAGGTTTTGCCCTAACAAGAAATTTGCAAATTTGCTTTAATTCTACAAGCTTAGCAATGTGTTGTCTAGTTAATTTCATAACATTATGAAACTTTATGAGCCGTGGAATGGTGAGAGGCATAAGGTTCTGTTCCATGAGTAAGACAGGATATGAATTTGGAGCTGGGGTGGGGGTGGCGGTGTTGTCGTGTTGCTCAGACATGTTTGGTGAGAAGGCAAGAAATGTCTTGAGCTGGAGGGCCTCCTGGAGATCCGAGGAAGACTGTTGGTGACTCAGGCAAATTGTCTCAATGATTTTTTTTTTCTGTTGAATAATCCCAGGTTTGTATGCAGGATCCAGGGTTTCCTGTGAGCTGCCATGTGGGGCTGGAGGCTGCTCCCCTCACAGAGGCTGGAATCTTTTGGCTGTCTCAAAGTGAGCAGTTCGTGGTGGGGAAGGAAGAGCTTCGCCCAAATGAGGAGTTACCTTTCTGGTGCGGTTTGGTCTAGCCTCCTCCAATGTTCAGGAAAGGGCATTGTCTCAGGAAGGGAGACACTGTCTCAGGGACCGAAGAAGCTGTTTCAGGAAAGAGACACCTTTTCAGAAAAGGGAGAAGCTGTTTATCAGGGCTTGTCTACCTGGATTGCAGCAGGCAGGGTGTGGCCTTTTGCCCTCTTGCCTAGGGCTGGGTAAGCGTTTCAGCTAGTGTACATGGTTGCAAGAGGAGGCTCACCTTACGTTACTTGAACCACTTGGTTTTGCTTTTGGTTTGGTTTGGTTTTGGCCCCTGCAGGCCAAAAGAGGGGATCAGATCACATTATAAATGGTTGTGAGCCACCATGTGGTTGCTGGGCATTGAACTCAGGACCTCTGGAAGAACAGTCAGTGCTCTTAACTGCTGAGCCATGTCTCCAGACCTGGGATAGTTTTTTTAAAGCAACAATGCAATAATATTGGACCACTTTTTCTTATACTCTTCAAAAACTATCCTTTTAAAATATTTTGGCAATGTCATACAGGTAGATCTTGTATCTTGATCATATCCACATCCTGGATGCTTTGCCAGTCCCACCAGAGCCACCTGGTGGTCCATGTGTCCATAAAGAAGGTTGCCTCAGCTGGGCGGTAGTGGTGCACACCTTTAATCTCAGCACTGGGAGGCAGAGGCAAGTAGGTGAGTCTCTCAGTTGGAGACCATCCTGGTTTACAGAGTGAGCACCAGGACAGCCAGGGCTACACAGAGAAACCCGGTCTCAAAAAAACCAAAAAGAGAAAGAAGATTGTTTCACATGAGTATTTGTATCTAATATATTCTAGGCAAGCATAGCCCACGGAGTGGTTTTCTTGGGAGATCTTCGGGCCCCTCAGCCTGAGTCCCCTTGAGTGTGTCTGTGTGGCACATGTGCACATAGCATGCTTATTCTGTTCCTCTTGAGTGACCATCACGTGCCCACCTGTGCCTGGCCCCAGGCCGTACCAGGTCGCCTGAGGGAGGCGCTGGTCCTGCAGGAGCCTGGGACGCTTGCTGCAGAATAGTGGGCAGCATGGGAGTCAAGCTGGCTTTGAAATCTAGCTCTGCCACTTCCTAGCTCTGTGGTCTGGGGCCAGTCCTGTGTCCAGGGTCCCTAATTTGTGTGCCCTCATGGCACTGAGATCAGATGACTTGCTACTACAGGTGTGGCTGCTGAGGGTGTCAGCCGCTGCTTCTGTCTCCGTGTGTTATTGTAACCTCCCACCTTTCTTGGGATCTGTTCGTGGGAGCTGGTGTCTCCACATGCTGTGAAAGGTGAAAGGTCGTGAATTTCACCAAACTGGGCTTGTACTAACTAGACTGAAGAACAGTGCCTTTCACCTAACGGACACTGACTGAACAAGGGATTAGAATGCGGGATTCAGGACTGTTTTTCCCCTCCTCATATAACTTCCGGCCAAGTAACAAAATTTAAGACAGCTGGTCTCTGAAAGGGATCAGAGAGTTTAGCTTGTTAGAGTTAATGAAACTAATTCCTACTTAACTGAGTCTCCTGATTGGGAGTGTACTACTAACAGCCCTCCCTCAATTTCTTCTTAATCAAGGAGAAGTGTTGGTGTAGGAAATGCGTGTCATACTCCTTAGAGGCGGCCCTTATGGTTTTAGGCTCTTGGTGGCTTTCTGTATGTTTCTTTTTCTTTCTTTTTTTCTTTTTCTCTTTTTGGTTTTTCGACACAGGGTTTCTCTGTGTAGCTCTGGCTGGCCTGGACTCACTTTGTAAACCAGGCTGGCTTCGAACTCACAATGACCCATCTGCCTCTGCCTCTGGAGTGCTGGGATTAAAGGCATGCGCCACCAAGCCCAGCTCTATATCTGTTTCTCCCCCCCCCATTTATTTATTTTTAAAGATTTATTTATTTATTGTTGTGTATACAGTGCTCTGCTTGCATGTATAACTGCAGGCTACAAGAGGGCATCAGATCTCATTATAGATGGTTGTGAGCCACCATGTGGTTGCTGGGAATTGAACTCAGGACCTCTGGAAGAGCAGCCAGTGCTCTTAACCTCTGAGGCCCTGTGTGTGTTCTCATGTTCTGATGCTGTCATTGGTGGGCTTGAGACTTGGTAGGATGTGGGATTGTGAATGAAAGAACAGTCTACACTGAGTTTTTGGATGGAGGAACTGGCTAGGTTTGAAAAGAAAACTTAAGTTAGTGGTGCCAATTAGTTAATTCGCTCAGGAGTTAAGAGCCCTTGATACTCTTGTGGAGGACCCAGGTTTGGTGTGTAGCTTCAGTTCCACAGCATCTAATTACCTCTTCTGACCCCCAGGGGCACCAGGTATGCACATAATGCATGTAGATGGATGCAGGCAAAACACTCACACACATGCAATTTTTTAAAAAAGAATTTACAATTAGAGTCATCAATAAAAGTATCAGCAACCCTAGAATTTTGTTAATGAAAAAGATGACCTTTGGACTGGAGAGATGGCTCAGCAGTTAAGAACCCTGGCTGCTCTTCCAGAGGTCCTGAGTTCAATTCCCAGCAACCACATGGTGGTTCACAACCATCTGCAATGAGGTCTGGTGCCCTCTTCTGGTCTGCAGGCGTACATGTAGATAGAGCACTGTATATATAATAAATAAACAAATCTTAAAACAAAAAAAAAGATGACCTTTACTGTGTCACTGTGGAATAGATGGAATTTTTTACTAAATGATTACAGTAAAATGGTATGTCACATTTTATTTATGATTTAATGATTGTGGAGGTCACAATTGATATCAGTTGTCCTCAACTACTCTTTACATCTTTAAAAATCATTATTTTTACTTTATGTGCATTGGTGTTTTGCCTGTATGTGTGTATCTGTGTGAAGGTGTCAGATCTTGGGGTTACAGATAGTTGTAAGCCGCCATGTGGGTGCTGGGAATCGAACTGGCTCCTCTGGAAGAGAAGTCAGTGCTCTTAACTGCTGAGCCATCTCTCCAGCCCCCTCACCTTTTTTGACTAGGCTAGACTGACTAGCCAGCAGGCCTCAGGGATCATCCTGTCTGCCTTTCCAGACTGGCATTACAGGTGCAATTCCTGGACCTGGTAATAAATACTAGAAGAAAACATTTAAAAAGTACTTTGCAATTTTAGAATGAATATATTTTTGAGTACACCCAACTCTAGTACTTGCTTCAAAGCACATACCCTAAAATGGAAGAACATCAAGATTAGCCTGGCTTCTGTGCACAGATGACATAGATTCATGACTGTGTCAAATTCCAGATGACACGAAGGAAAACATCGACAAATGCTCAGTGTAGGAATTCTGAGGACAAAGAAAAAAATTGACTTAAAATCAGGAGACCTCCTGAGGGTATCTTAACATGTATCTTAGGTATTCTGACTCAATATAAGAGTTCCTAGCCAGGCATGGTGGCGCATGCACTCCCAGCACTCAGGAGGCAGAGACAGGCAGATCACTGTGGGTTTGAGGCCAGCTCTTTATTTTGTGAAGGTGAGAGATGCTGACACATTCTGTGGTGACCTGTGTGCCCAGTAAACTTGCAAGGCTGTTAACAGCAGGATGTGCACACCAGGGCTTTGGGTAAGTTGTGGTACATTGTGGAGCATTGTGTATGGTATGTGTGGATAGATACCCAATGCTCTGAGATTTGGTGCTTAGTGCAAAAGGCCAAGTGGAGAGTATGCTAATAGCCTTTGAACAAAGAACCCATGCAGAAAATGGCTTTTACTTTAAGAGATAATTATAGTGTGTGGCTACACAGAGAAACCCTGTCTCGGAGTGGGGGACGGGGAGAGAGAAGAGAAAGAAAATGAATTATAGATTCACAGGAAATCACAAATGGAGTATGTAGAGTCCCATGAACCTTTTATTTACCCTTCCCTCTCTATTGACAAACACATTACAAGTAGGAAGAAGCCATGGGTGTAAGGCTTGCCCATTCATAACGTGCTGGCTTTTCATTAACACTCTCTGCTTGTGTGTGTACATGTGCCATCTGTTATTCTGTGCTGTTTTGTCTATGAGGTTCTAGTTGGGAACTAGCATCTAAGTTGAGACAAGGAAGTTTTGTTGTTGCTGTTTGGTTTGGTTTTGTATTCTTATAGACAGGGTCTCATGTAGCCCAAGCTAACCTGAATGCACTGTGTAGCTAAAGATGGCCTTTCTGCTTCCTCCTGAATGTTGGACTTATAGGTGTGTGCCACCAGGCCTGCTTTAGATAAAGAGTTTTCTGTAAGGTATCTTTGGCAGGACACACAAGAGACTGGAAGCAGTGATTGGTTGGTTGCCTCTGGGGAAGGCAAATGGGGTGGGCAGGTATGACAGTGTTATTGGGAAGGAGACATTTCTTTTTACTAACATAGTGCCTTAACAATTTAAGACATCTGTGTGACACCCAAGTGGAACTGTCAGAGGCAGATAGCCACCTGCAGCTCTCAGATGGATGGTGTGGTCAGTAGTCAGGGGGCCTAGCGGGTGTCATTAACATCTGGACGTTGCTAGAGGTACTCTAGGGAAGAGGGTAGAGTGGTCTGGAAGGGTCCAGATTAAGCTCAGGTGCTCCCCCAAAGGGAGGACAGGTGAAGACAGAGCTTCAGGCTGTGAAGATAGAGTGGCAAGTGAGTCGGATGGCCTAGGAAGGGCCATGAGGGAAGGTGAGGAAGAAGTGTCATCAGTGACATAACCAGATAGCTTAGCGTTTGCTCTGGGTGAGAGAAGTAATGTTGGGTTTTCTTTAAAGAATTGTACGTATTGGGCAGGGGAGATTCCGTGATCTAGAAGGTGCTTTTCCCAGGTGAGGTTCATCGTTGCACTTGGCTTGTGTTCACTCCCGAGAGTTCCCCAAATTCGGGCAGTAAACTGCATACTTTGCGTCAGTGGGGGATTGTATTAGTGTTCTCTCTGTAAAGAAAAAAAAAAAATCTCAACTGGACATGGTGGCCCATACCTTTAGTCCCAGCACTTGGGAGGCAGAGACAGGTGGATTGCTGTGAGTTCGAGGCCAGCTTGGTCTGCAAAGTGAGTCCAGGACAGCCAAGGCTACACAGAGAGACCTTGTCTCAAAAAAACAAAACAAACAAACAAAAAGAGTAGGGTAGGGTGGGGTGGGGGCTGGAGAGATGGCTCAGCAGTTGAGAGCACTGACTGTTCTTCTAAAGGACCAGGTTTAATTCCCAGGACCCACATGGCAGCTTACAACTGTCTGTAACCCCAAGATCTGACACCCTCACACAGACATACATGCAGGCAAAACACCAGTGCATATAAGATAAAAGTAAGTAAGTTATTACCCCTCTCCCCCCAAAAAAAGTTGAGGCCAGACTTTCACAGCAGGGTCAAAGAGTAAGATGGGTGAGCTGGGTGTGACGGGCAGCCAGATGTCACACTGTTTGCCAGTTCAGGGACTTTGGGGTTTATTCCCCAGCACTGTAGATGAGTACATAATAAAACCACAAACCAAAAAGAACTTGATAAACCAAAATACTTTACTTTCTTTAAAAATGGAGGTGGGATTATTTTCCAAGTAAAATTAAATCTGTGGTGGGACCCTATATACCCTTTCCCCCTCTCCTCTCTGTTTTAAAGCCATCCATCTATCTAATATTATTTATTTATTTGGTTTTTCAAGACAGGGTTACTCTGTGTAGCCTTGGCTGCTCTGGAACTAGCTCTGTAGACCAGACTGGCCTCAAACTCATAGATCCTCCTGCCTCTGCCTCTTGAGTGCTGGGATTAAGGGTGTGCTCCACCGTCTGGCTAAAGATTTTATTTTATTTTTATTTTTATTTTTTTGGTTTTTCAAGACAGGGTTTTTCTGTGTAGCCTTGGCTGTCCTGGACTCGCTCTGTAGACCAGGTTGGCCTCGAACTCACAGTGATCCACCTAGCTCTGCCTCCCAAGTGCTGGGATTAAAAGCACATGCTACCACACCTGGCTAAAGATTTTATTTTTATTTATTTGTGAGTCTGTATGTGTATACGCCACTTGTGTTCAAGTGCCTCAGAGGCCAGAAGAGAGCATTGGGTCCTCTGCAGCCGGAGCTCCAAGTGGCTGTGAGCCATTGGCTATGGGTGTGGGGAACTGACCTTAGGTCCTCTGCAGGAGCGGTGTGCACTCACTCTTAAGCTTTAACCACAGAGCCATCTGCGCAGCTCCACCACTTAAGTCCTCTCTCCCGCCCAGGACCTCATGCATCCCAGGGAGGAGATCCCGTTGAGCCTGAAAGGTTCTGACTCACAAACAGTCCTGATAGGGCTTGTGGTGTAGTCTGGTAGACTACATGTTTGGCCTGTGTGAGCTCTTGGATCCAGCTACTGGCACTCCGTGCCGCATTCCCCACACATATAAAACAATAAGGTAATTGGCCCTATTCAAATGAAAGAGAGAAAAGTCATATGGTCCCTGAAAAGCCTCAGAGGTAGTGCAGCAAGTGTTCTTTCTTTCTTTTTCTTAAAAAAAAAAATTATTGTTAAATTTATTTTTATTTTATGTGTATTGCATGTATGTCTGTGTGAGGGTGTTAGATCCCCTGGCACTGGAATTAGACAGTTGTGAGCAAACATGTAGGTGTTGGGACTTGAGCCTGGGGTTTTGGAAGAGCAGCCAGTGCTTTTAACTACTAAGCCGTCTTTCCAGTCCCCAGGATCAAGGATTTTTAAAATACCTTCTGGAAAATTTCAAAGACATGAAAATAAATTCTTGAACTTCCCACCCATGGGTATCAATGTTCTGCCTGTTCATCCTGATCCCCTCTTATGAGTTGGGGGAATATTTTATTTTTATTTCTTAAAACATTTTATTTATTTTATGTATATGAGCATTCTATCTGCATGTACACCTGCATGCCAGAAGAGAGCATCAGATCTTAGTGTAGATGGTTGTGAGCTACCATATGATTGTTGGGAATTGAACTCAGTTCCTCTGGAAGAGCAGACAATGCTCTTAAATGTTGAGCCATCTCTCCAGCTCGATTTTTATTTTATTTTAGTTTTTGAGACAGGGTTTCTCCGTGTAGCCTTGGCTGCCCTGGACTCCCTTTGTAGACCAGGCTAACCTCGAACTCACAGCCATCCACCTGCCTCTGTCTCCCTGAGTGCTGGGACCACAGATGTGAGCCACTGTGCGCAGCTTATTTTATTTTATTTGAAACAGGCTGTGCCTTGGTTGTCCTGGTACTTGCTCTGTGAGTGTTTGCTGCCAGGCCCTGCTTAGTTGGGGAAATACTTGAAAGCAAGTGGTAGATCTTTTTTGAGTACCACCTTTGCAGTAACACATATTTACAATTGACAGTGTTGGAAAGACCAAAAAGATGCGTGCCAGTCAGCCTCCAGTCCTATGTATCTTAAAATGACAGTGATGGTCATTAGTGAAATCAATAGTGAAACCAGAACCTTCTAGCTGCCTGCTGGAAGTATCAGGTCTCAGGTCTAAACACATGAGTTTTGTGTTAAGCTATCAGTTCTTAGCGGAGGGTGATTGGAGGCCCCCTGCCCTGCTGTCCCCCCAGGGATGGTTTCTGGTAGCTGGGGATCTATGTGATTGCCATAAATGGTGGCTAGAGAGACTGCTAACCTCCAGCAGTGTAGACGACACCCTACTTGTGAGCAGCCATCAGACACTGATGCTTAGAATCTAGCTTGGCAGGGGTTGAAGAGATGGCTCAGCTGTTAAGAGCACTGTCTGCTCTTCCAGAGGTTCTGAGTTCAATTCCCAGCAATCACATGGTGGCTCACAACCATCTATACCCTCTAATCCCCTCTTCTGGCATGCAGGTGTAAATGTAGATAGAGCACTCGTATACATAAAAATAAATTAAAAAAAAAAAAAAGAATCTAGCTTGGGGATCATTTTTTTTGGTGTTTTTTTTTAAAAAATATTTATTTATTATGTATACAGATCTCATTATAGATGGTTGTGAGCCAACATATGGTTGCTGGGACTTGAACTCATGACCTTTGGAAGAGCAGTCAGAGCGCCTAATCTCTGAGCCATCTCTCCAGCCCCTTTTTTGGTGTTTTGAGACAGGGTTTTTCTGTGTAACCTTGGCTGTCCTGGACTAGATTAGACCAGGCTGGCCTCGAACTCACAGAGATCACCTGCCTCTGCCTCCTGAGTGCTGGGATTAAAGGCATGTGCAGGGAATCCATATTTTAAATTTTTATGGGTGGATGTTTTTTCTGCATGTGTCTGTGTACCTCACGCATAAGGTGCCTGAGAAGGGCTAGGAAAAGGCACCAGATCACCTGGAACTGTAGTCAAGATGGCGGTGAGCTGCCAGCGTGGGCTTGGGATGTGAGTCCACATCCTGGAAGGTCAACCCGTTCTCTCACCCACTGAGCCTCCTCACCAGCCTCCAGAAGTCCATCCTCGCGCTCAGGTCCCCTCTCAGGGTTGTCTCAGGAGCATGACGTCACTGTGTTTGGAGCTGTCTGGACTGTCAGTAAGGGCTAGCTCAGGAGCCCTGGCTCTGCGTACTAGGAAGTCAGGGCCCTCCAAGGCAGGCAGATGCAAAGTTTACATTTCTGGAGATCTTCCAGAAGCTAAGCAAGGCCTAGATTGTTCTTGTGGAGTCATGTATGTGGGTGACCTGTGTGAGGAAGGGAGAGGGCTTTATATGGAGACCGTGTAGGAGGAGCACATGGGATTGGCAAGGTCATGTACAGTGTGCTGTGCACACAAGGCCACGGGGACCCCAAAGAAAGGCCTAATGGGCTCCTTGGTGTCCAGGACCTGTGGAGGTGGGCGTGTTCTGGCCTAAGTGAAGGGCCTAGGGTTAGGCCTGTTTTATTGGGAATCAAGAATTGCTGGCAGCTGCAGTAATTTTGTGTCTTGTTTCTTTGCAGATTGGTCATTTAGCAAGTGGATGTGCGGGGTAACATGTCCAGTGTGTCCAAGGAGAGAAGAAAAAGGCAGCACAACATTAAGGAAGGTCTACAGTTCATTCAGTAAGAGCTTGACACCTCACGGCCCATGTGCTTGTCCAGCAGTCACCCTGTAGTACGGAGTCCACACATGTGGAAAGTCAGAAAACTCTTGTTTTTTTTTTTCCCCCAGGCTTGTGTTCTGTTTTGAGATAGAATCTCACACTGTAGCCCAAGAAAGCCTTATACTCCTAGCAGTCCTCCTGCCTCAGCCTCTAGGCATGAGCCACCATACCTAGCAAGGCTAAGAGAAATTTCACAGTATTCAGGCTGGGTTGGAAATGACACATTTCCACGCTGGCGTTTGTTTTCCTTATCCTTTTGGATATTCTTTATTATATTTATTTAAGTATACAGTGTTTCACCTGCATGTACACCTGCAGGCCAGAAGAGGGCACCAGATCTCACTATAGATGGTGTGAGCTACCGAATGGTTGTTGGGAATTGAACTCAGGATTTTTGGAAGAGCAGCCAGTGTTCTTTTTTTTTTTTTTTTTTTTTTTTTTTTGGTTTTTCGAGACAGGGTTTCTCTGGTTTTTAGGGCTAAAGCCCTGACGTTGCAGCCTCTTCCCCTAAGTTAAAGGATTGGGATGTGTTCCCATAAGAAGCATGCTGGTGAATTAAACATCTGCAGCACAGAGGGCTTTTGCCGTTAGACATTACTGTTAGGAACAGCACTAGTGACGGACAGCTTTTTCCCTGGGGACATGTCTAGGTAGAAGGGGCTCTTTGTTCCCTCTGGGGAGGAAACGCCGACCTGCAATGAATCAGATCAGGAAGTTTCACTAGTTCTGTAGTATTTTTAAAAGAAGTGTTTGACTTAAGGAGACATCCCTGCCATGGTGGCCAGTGCCTGAAGTCTCAGCTCATAGGAGGTAGTGGCAGGAGGATCAAAAGTTCCAGGCTCTGTAGACCAAGCTGACTTCAAACTCATAGGTCCACCTGCATCTGCCTCCCGAGTGCTGAGATTAGAGGTGTGTACCGCTATACCTGGCCAGCTTTCTTTTTTTTAAAGATTTATTTTTATATGTATAAGTATTTTGCCTCCTTATATATATGTGTACTATATGTGTGCATGGTGCCCTCAGAAGCAAAAAGAGAGTACTAGATCTTTGAGCTGCCATGTGGCAGTTGGGAACCAAATCAGGGTCTTTTATAAGAGCAGTGAGTACTCTTAACCACTGAGCCGTTTCTCCTAAAAAACACACTTTAAGATAACTTCTGGCTGAATCATGCTGATAGGGAGCCAGCCTGCCATGGTGGGGCAGTCTTTTTTTTTTTTTTTTTTTTTTTCCCTTGAGACAGGGTTTCTCTTTAGTCTTGGCTGTCCTGGACTTGCTTTGTAGGCCAGGCTGGCCTCAAAGGTCCACCTGCCTCTGCGCTGTTACGCCCCTCTGGTGGATCATGGTCTTGCAATCCCAGCACTTGGGAGGTGGAGGCAGGTTTATCTCAGCAAGTGTCATGCCCGTCAGGGCTACTGTCTCAACAAAGGAACTTTTAGTAGAACATGGTAATTACAGTGGATCTGTTTCTTCTTCTCAGGTCTCCGCTGTCATATCCAGGGACCCAGGAGCAGTATGCGGTAATGCCTTGGGAGGGGCTGTGATGGTCACAGGGGCTCGGAAATGTAATCTGTAGCAGGATCTGTCAAACTCTGGCCTTGTGTATCACACCTGGCCAGCTGCCCTCTTTACAAATATGGATTCTGTGTTACTTTTGTGACATGTGGCAGAACCTAAATGTTTCACAGTGCCTTAAATATTTACTTTTTGGCATTTACAGAAAAATCTTGCCAACCTCTTCTGTGTAGGACAGCCTTTTGGGACATGTTTGGACAGTTGTCCTGTACTTTCAATCCTGTGTTTTATAGTTTGAGTTAGCATGCATTTTGAATCCTTTCCCAATTAACTAACATTGTATCAAAAACAAGTGAGGTGAAATTCAAGAGAATGTGGGTGTCACCTTTTTATTTTTGATAAGTCCTGACAGCAGTGAAAGAGGATTGGCGAGATAGCGGGAGGGAAGACCTAGGGATGAACTGGCCAGACGCAGGGAGACGGCGGCCGCTCGCAGCTAGAGCACGTGGCTTGAATCTCTGAGGAGGTGTGTTTCTAAGTGCCCATATTCCTCCTCTCTCTCTAGTAAGGGTACTCATGAAGTGAGCTGAAATACTGCGAAGAACCCTTATGTTTTTCCACATGTGGAACTGGGGCCCACAGAGATTAAGTGACATGTCACAAGCCGCATGTGGCATCAGTACCTGACTTGTTCCTCAATAGTCCAGTCAGTTCAAACACATGGTTATTAGGCCAGAAAGGCCATCTCATCTTGTGATAGAAAAGGTCTTTTAAAGTAGCAAGCCATTTTTGTACTTATGATAAAGTGGGACTAATAACTCAGTAAGCAAGTTACTTAGCCTCATCCTTTCCCTGAATCAGGAAATGATCTAAACAAATAGCTTATTAAAGAAGAAATACAGGGCCAGAGAGATGACTGAGCATGCGAAAGTGCCAGGCCCCAAGCCTGATGCCTGGATTCCTTCATGGGTTCCTCATGGTGGAAGGAGAGATCTGACCTCCACACATATACAGTGGCCCACATACAACCACTCCTCCCAGCCCCCCACAAGAAATGTAATGTTTCTTTAAAGAAGAAATATAAATAAGCCATAACCACATGGAAAGGCTCAACCTTACTAGCAAAGACATGCAGATACTAAAGGGCATGTGTGTGTACACACCTGTGTGCACATGCTCCCTAGTGCGCCGCACAACAGCGCGCTGAAAACATTTACTACTATTGCTGTATTAGAACTACTAGCCGCAGGCTGGGTGTGGTAGCTCCTACCTGAACTCTCAGCAAGTGGCAAGCAGAGGCAGGAGATGGCAGCAGATTTGAAGCCGTTAATGTTAAATGTACTGTCTTGACCAAGGACTTGAACCAAGTGCCCGTTATCTGCACAGAACCAGAGACATACACATACAAAGTACTTTTGGCCTGATTTTTTTCATTAAGGAAAGGGCGTTTTCCCGTGCTGAAGGAGGCAAGGTGAACTTCTCAGCAGGGTAGCAGTGGCAGGCTTTCTCACAGCAGTGCTGCCCTCCTGTCCAGCAGTGCTGTCTGCAGTTTTAGGCATAAACGTGATATTTACTTCTGTCTTACCTTGTTTTGGCTTCAAGAGACAATTTTCTCTTTTTAGGTATATTTGCATGCGCTCGTGAGAAATCTTTTTAATGAAGGAAATGATATTTATCGGGAATGTAATTGGAGTAGCTCTCTAAGTCAGTACTCGGAAGCTTTGAGTATAGCTAATTATGCAAAGTCTGAAGAAATTGTAATTCCTAAAGAAATCATTGAAAAACTTCATATAAATCGTATTGCCTGCTACTCTAATATGGTGAGTTATGAGTTTTAAAAATAACTCTATGGAGTTTTCTTCAGAGATGTAGTACATTAATAAAAAGTCATTTTCCTGATTTTTTTGCCCTGGACTAGGTGTAGACCTGAGGGCCTTGTGCTTTAAGGCCTAGCATGACAGTAGGACATCTACCAGTGAGCCGCACCCCTGCCCTCTAGCTCTGTCAGCA
>OU015755.1:52975773-52987098 GCA_907169655.1 Acomys percivali
CTAGCTCTGTCAGTATGACATAGGTGCCCTATGGAAGTTATATGATATTTTCCTTTTAAAATTGTCATATTAGCACTGGAGATTATGGGGTACCATATGGTGTACCAGTGATGTGTATGTACACTGTAAAGTGTTCAAACCAGGGTAAGAGTCATTTGTTTGTAATGAGAATATGGGCAATTCCTTCTTTTTTATTTTTATTTTATTTTTTTTTAATTATTATTTTATTTTTATTTTTACAAAGAATAGCTGTTATAGCTTCTATGCTCTTGAAGGATTTCTGGGTGCCAAGATAAGTCTACAATATTTTGTTGTTTATCAACAAGAAGTTTTGGTTTGGTTTGGTTTGGTTTTTTGGGTTTTTGAGACAGGGTTTCTCTGGAACTCTCTTTGTAGACCAGGCTGGCCTGGAACTCAGATATCTGTCTGCCTCTGCCTCCCACGTGCTGGGATTAAAGACATGTGCCACCATGCTTGGCTTTATAATTTTATGTACGTGGAATATCCTAACAGAATCAATCAATTGAAATATATCATTGTTAACTTTGACTTGAAGTTGAGGGTCAGAGAATGGGGTTATAACATTTGTTGTCATGTATGAGACAGGCATTGGAGTGAGACATTTTGTGATTCTGGCTTTCTCTTTTGACCTTTGCCACCAGGGTTTCCCTGATAAAGTTTTAGAAGACTGTAATGCTGTCCTCAGTGTTAATGCTAATAACTGCAAGGCACTGTATCGGAAGTCTAAGGCTCTAAGTGACTTAGGACGTTACAGAGAGGCCTATGATGCTGTCGCAAAGTGCTCCTTAGCAGTGCCTCAGGTATGGAATTGGTACTGTAGTTCATTTGTTTGCATCCTAAGTGTTTTATTGCTCTCGTGTGGAGAAATGGCATGTTTTAGAGTCAGATTTTCATGCAACCTTCAGTTGCTTCAGTTGAATGTAATAGCTAATAAAGCAAGTGCCTAGGTGGGAAATGGCATGGCCCTGTTTGCGTGTTTCACTGCACATGTATTCATGAATGTTGGCTTTTTCTAGGATGCACATGTAATAAAACTAACTCAAGAATTAGCTAAGAAGTTGGGATTTAAAATAAGGAAAGCATATGTTAGAGCTGAGGTGAGCAAAAATTCTCTCTCAGAATTGTTCATTTTGATTTATGATCTTGAGTCAGTTCTATTTTGAAATTGTATTTTCATTTTATTTCAGCTCTCACTGCAACCAGTTACTGGGGATGGAGCCACCAAGGTAGGGTTATTATCTGTACAAGAATCAAGTTTCTGAGAAGAGGAGGAATGGAAGTTTTAGCAGCTGTGCTTTTTGTATTTTTAGTGTGTGTCACTTTGATGCCTCAAACATGAAATTGGCCATGGCTTCCTGTCACTTTAGAGAACAAAACAATTGAAGTATTGTACTTTAGTCTTAGCTAGTATTTCCTGCAGGCCACCAGAGCATGTGACAGGACGTGAACAGCAGATACTCAGTAGTTTTGAGAGACGTTGGGGTTTAATAAAAGCAGTTAAGAACAACAACAGAGATGGTTCTGCAGTTAAGAGCACTGTTGCTCTTGCATAGGACCCAGGTTCAGTTCCCAGCACCTATGGTGGTTCATAATCACCAGTAACTCCAGCTGCAGAGGATCTGATGCTATCCTGTGACCTTCCAGGGCACCAAGTACACACGTGGTGTATATACATACACAAGCCAGCCAGATAACACAAAATGAACAGATCTAATTTTTAAAACGTAAAGAGAGAAAAACCAAAACTTTGTCTGGAATGACTGGAGATGCCATTAGCCTCAGGTCTCAGAAGGCAGAGAGACACAGGAGGATCTCTGTGAGTTAAAGGCTAACCCAAACCACAAGACTTTATTTAAAGTTTTTAAAAAACCATTGGGACAGAGTTTTGCTGTGTAGTCCTCACTGGCCTGGAACTCTCTACATAGGCTTTGTGGTTTGGGGGAGGGAACTAGCCGTTGTGAAGGGCTGGTGGACAGTGACTCCATTAGCCGTATTCCCTTCTAAGTGTCCTTTGAGATATGCCTGTCTGTTAGAAGCACACAGTGTTCCCCAGTGTGGCTGCATGGTCCTGTGATCCCAGGAGTGTGGAGTGAGCCAGGACAACACAGTAGGATCTGTCTTCAAAAGACAGTAGAAATGCCTATGTAATCCCAGATACAGAAGCAGGAGAAGGTCAAGGCCATTCTCGGCTTTCTCTTGAGTTTGAAGCAAGCCTGGACTACATGAGAACCCTGTCTTAAAGGGAAAAAAAAGCAGGGCATGGCAGCATATGCCTTTTAATCCTAGCACTCAGGAGGCAGAGGCAGTGGATCTCTGAGTTGAGGCCAGCCTGGTCTACATAGTGAGTTCCAAGCCAGCCTTGAGACCCTGTCTTGAAAAAAGCACCCAAAATAAAATAGGAGATAGTACATGGTGTTTCTGCTGGTTTGAGTGTTCCTTTGATTTCTTGTATCTTAGTCAAATGTCTTTGCAAATCTGCAGCATTCTTTTAAAAAAGTTTATTTATTCATTTTCATCCCAATCATAGCTCCCTCCCCCATTGTGTCGCTCTTGTAGGATGAGTTTTACAGGCTGCTTTACAGTTTTGCAACCTGAAAACATGACTCACTGTTGGTTTAATTTCCAGGCTATGAACTGTTCTGTGGAAGATATTGAGCCAGGTACGTTTGTACTCACAATCTTAGCTCTCTGAACTGTGCCTGGCAGCTTGCTAGTGATAGACTGCATATTATGCCGTGTTGTGAAATGAGACTGCTGTGATGGACGTGAGACTGTGACTACATTCTTGCTTCACCCAGCTTTCATGTCCTCTGCTATTGGACATTAGCAGACACTTGCATTTTGTAAATATAGTGTCTTAGAGTGAGTAAATTTCTATTATGTTACAGATTTGTTAACCCCAAGGCAAGAAGCATTTCCGGTTGTCTCCCTTCCTACATCTAGTTTTCCTCATGACATTGGGAGTGAGCTGGCCTCAGCTCCTGCAATGCCTGCTGTGACTTCTGTTTTGCAACTGCAAGTGGATGAGAGCCCTCTGCCCTCCACCGTCTTTGCAAACGGAGGGAAGATGCCCTTCGCCATGCCAGACGCTTTTGTAGATGATGGAGACATTGTCCTGGGGGATGAACTAGATGATCTCCTTGATTCTACCCCGGAAACAAATGATGCTGTTATGGTGAGTTTTACTCTTTAGTTTCTCTTTAAGAAAACACTGAAGAGGCCACAAGAGGGTAGCAGATCCTGTAGAGTGGAGTTACAGGCAGTTAGTTGTAAGCCACCTTGTTATGTGCTGGAAGCAGAACTCAGTTTACTTTCCCTCCCTCCCTCTTAAAATTTTTCTTTTCTTTCTTTCTCTCTCTCTCTCTCTCTTTCTCTTTTTCTCTTTTGAGACAGAGTTTCTCTGTGTAGCCTTGCATGTCCTGGACTCACTTTGTAGACCACGCTGTCCTTGGACTCACAGATCCACTGCCTCTGCCTCCTGAGTGCTGGGATTAAGGGCATGCGCCACCACACCTGGCCTATCTTTTTCATTTTTTAAGTCTTAAGTTTACTCAGCGGGTAAACTGCTTGCTGTGCAAGTACAAGGACCTGAGCTGGGATCCCTGGCACACACACGAATGGTAGACCTGTGTGGTACCTGCCTGTAGCCTCAAAACTAGGGGATGCAGAGACCAGTGCTCCCCAGTGGCTTATTGGCCAGCCAGTTGAACTGAATCAATAAGCTCCTGGTTCAGTGAAGATAGCCTGTCTCAGATAAGGTAAAGAAATCGTGGATGATGCCCTGAGACCAGGCACTGGCCTTCACACACACCCACGTGAATAGGCACACCTGCACACACGTGCACAGACCACACATATGACTTTTCACTTTTTTTTTTTAAGATTTATTTATTTTATTTATTGCATATGAGTACTTTATGTGCAGAAGAGGGTATCAGATTACATTATAGATGGTTGTGAGCCACCATGTGGTTGCTGGGAATTGAACTCAGGACCTCTGGGAGAGCAGACAGTGCTCTTAACAGCTGAGCCATCTCTCCAGCCCCTGACTTTTACTTTTAACACATACTTATTTGTGCACATGTGTATGTGTGTGGGTAAGTGGGGAAGTGAGAGGAGAGCTTGCAGGAGTCAGGCCTTCTCTTCCACCATATGGGTCCCAGGATCAAACTTAAAATGTTGGGGTTGACCTTGGAGTCATCTTGCTGTTCCCATTTTCCCTTTTAAACAAGTTTAAAAATAAATGTGTGTGAGTTCAGGGATAAGAACATAGTTCATGATTTGCTAGCATACATGAAGGCCTGGGTTACATCCTCAGTACTGCTTGGTGGCACACACCTGTAATCCTACCACTTGGGAGGTAGAGGCAGGAGGATCAGAAGTTCAAGGTCATCTATGGTAACATAATAAATTTGAGATCAACTCGATCTACATAAGACCCTGTCATTAAAAATGTCTACCAGCCGAGCAGTGGTGGTGCACGCCTTTAATCCCAGCACTTGGGAGGCAGAGGCAGGCAGATCTCTGTGGGTTCGAGGCCAGCCTGGTCTACAAAGAGAGTCCAGGACAGCCAGGGCTATTAAACAGAGAAACCCTGTCTGGGGGTGAGGGTGGGAGTCTACCAAGACTCAGCCTAATCTTAGTTGTGCACTGGAGTTTAGAGGATTCGGTTGGCCACTGTGGGTGGGCGTGGCGGGGTGGGCAGGGAGAAGGATGTGCAGAGGGCACTACTATCACGATTGTTGTAGCAGGCCTCATTTGGATGCAAGCACGCCTGCGCAGCTCGGTCCCTTAATTTGGAGGTGCGGTGGTGGGGTGGTGGTGGCTGTTTTGATGTGCTAGTGGTAAAAGCAGGAAGCTAAGCTGATGAGAGAGGGTCCTGAAGCTTGCTGCCATTTCTTTTCTTCAGTCCTCCACTCTGGTCAGAGGAGCCCTCTCCACAGCCAGCGTGCCTCCTAGCTTGCCCTTCAGGACACCGTCCCTGCTTCGAACCTTGCCCATTGGTTCGAGGTATGCGCCTCAACCTTCCTTTGCAGAGTTGTATCCACCTCTGACTTCATCCTTAGAAGACTTTTATTCTTCTTTAAATTCATTTTCAGTGACTGAATCCAAACGAGGTAAGACTTTCTCTTAAATTAAATTATAGAAACCACAGTCAGTTTTCTAAAAATGAAAATGCGTGTTGCAATTTTGTAAAGCACTTTTAGGTGGTAGTTTGTTGAATTGTTTTTATTGTGGCTAAACTATAAAGAGGGAGCCTTCAGGTTTAACTTGGCTTGTCTTAACTGTGCTGTTCTGAGAGTAAGAAGCAAGGCTATCTGGGTAGGCATGGGGGTGGCTTTAGGTCGTATGAGTGGCTAAACTGGTGTTCATTGTTTTGGGGTAAATGACTTGAAGTGTATTCTGCAGTAAAAGTCTATCCCATCTTAAAGCAGGTGAACTGACAAACCATTAAAACTAGCTTCATGTCTGGGTTTCTATGATAGCATTTAGACCTGGCTCAGTAACCTGTGCCCTCACTTTATCATGGAGAACTGAATGAGGTCTTGGTCTGGCCAGTACTAGGCTGAATACCTTGTTTGGGGCTATTTTTGTTGTTAGTTTGCTTTTGTTTTTCTGGGGTGCTACCCATACTACATAAGGTGCTCTACTGCTGAGCTACCCCCTGGATCCTTAGTACAGACTATAAATAGTGAGAAAAGCCTTCATAGTTTTTGAAGCTACTGTTATACAGTTAAAGGGTAAAATCTAAATTACTGTTTCAGAGATTTCACAGTGAGGAGACTGGAAAGGATGGGATGCAGATGGCAGAGGGGAGTAGCTGAGCGGTGGACTAATAAGATGCGCTGCCCATGTTACTGTCAGAGAGGAGGTGCCTTTCTCGGTTGTTGGAATATGGATATGACTTCCTTAGACTTCTTTTAGTCCTACTCAGGCCTTGCTGTAGATAATTTCTCCAGCAGTGGCTAAGGTTTATTTATGCTCTTGGCTTCTAGAAGGAAGACCCTCAGCCCTCTTTTGTCAGTGGCTAGTAAGAAAGCTTGTAGGATTGGGATGGGAGAGCTGTGCGAAGCCATAGCCAGGCAGCTGCAACGCCCTTGTGTGCTGATTCCATGATTAGAGTGAAAAGGTCTGTTGAAGTCTTTTTATTATTTTAGATCTGTCCACCTCAACTGCTAGAGAGGGAACAACGCTTAACAACAGTAATTCCTCCCTTTTACTTGTAAGTGTCACTTCCTCTTTTGTGAATACGTCGCTTAAATTGAACATAGGCCTGTACTTAAGTAACTGAATTATGTGACTGAAAATGATGGTCTCCTTGAGTTTTCTGTGTGCTGTGGGGATTAGTATCCTAAGAGTCATCCAGAACATCCAGTGTAAATGTTTGAGTGTGGATCTGTTGGAGCAAATTAATCACCACACAGATAGTGCAAGCATCAGTGCAGCCTCATTGACCAAAGAGACATGAGAGCAGAGTGGGAAAGATGTGTGTCCTGTGGAAGGAGAAGAGCTGTGTGCTAGGAACAGCCCATAGAGGGTCACTAAGGGGCCCAGAGTCCAAAGAACAGTCTGCCATAGAGAAGCGCACTGGAATGGGATGGTGCCAGCTTGTTTTATCCTCCACAGGAATTCAGTTCTTTCTTTAGTGATAGTACAATATTTGTTGCCTGTTTCTGTTTTGTTTTGTTTTGTTTTTGTTTTCTTACTCTTTTTGCAGATGAATGGACCAGGTAGTTTGTTCACCTCTGAAAATTTCCTGGGACTTCCAAGTCAGCCTAGAAATACCTTTGGAAACTTTTTTGGAAGTGTGATTGCAAAACCAGTTTCATCAGGGACTCCTAGGCATCCCCTGGAAGGAACCCATGAGCTGAGGCAAGCTTGCCAGGTCTGCTTCGTAAAGTCAGGTCAGCATCAATACTGGTGGGCAGCAGGTGTGAGCTGTGAGGAGCCTGTGGCCGGGTGGAGACAGCCCTGGCTCTGGTGGCTCGCTGCTGTGAAGGAAATGTTAGAAAAGAGGCAGCTAAAGAAGCGGGCAGTGTCCGCTCCAAAAGCAACTCGAAGTTTTGCCTGTTTTTCCTTTGATGAGCGGTTAGAATTCCGTTCAGACTGTTTCCCTAGTGAGACACTGGGGCAGGGCGGCTGCTGACTAGAGCGTCGTGCTCCCTGATGGAGCACACATCTACTCAAGCAGCCTATTTGCTCCTGATGAGATGTGGGGCAGTGGTAGTCAGTGCCTACCTGCTCATGACTGCTTATCAGCTGCCTGTGTTAAACTGAAAGGTGCTTTGCTGCTCAGACAATGAGCAATCTTCTTTATGTCTTTTTCAGGCCCTAAGTTAATGGATTTCACTTACCATGCTAATCTAGATCACAAGTGTAAGAAAGATATTTTAATTGGTAGGATAAAAAATGTTGAAGATAAATCATGGAAAAAAATACGTCCAAGACCAACAAAAACAAATTATGAAGGACCATATTATATATGTAAAGGTATTTATTGTAATTACTTAATTAGTGTATGTTGTATAACTAAACTTTTGGGAAGTCACTCTGCTAACCACCAGGCCTTGTCCTCTGTATCTGTTGGCTGCATTTGTTCCAATCTTTCCTGTTATTAAAAATGGTTACATGAGCAGGATGTATGACGCACGCCTGTAATCCCAGCACTCGGCGGCAGAGACAGGTGGATCTCTGTGAGTTTGAGCCAGCCTGGTCTACAAAGCAAGTCCAGGACAGCCAAGGCTACACAGAGAGACCTTGTCTCAAAAAACAAACAAAAAACAAAACAAAACAAAAAAATGGTTTCACCAAGAGAAAAGCAGTACCTTGAATTAGTCAGTTCATATCTTTATTTTTGTTGTTTGTTTGTTTGTTTGAAACATCTTGTAACTATTTTATAGTTTGTGGAGATAAGGCCTAGACTGGGTTTTAAATAGTGAACTCAGTTCCATCTGCACAGACTCACACCCCAGCTGAAGCTCCGAGGGTGCTTCTGAGAGCACTTGCATTCTCCTTGTGGTCTGAAACTTCATCTGGAGGGAGCTTTGTTTTTTGTTTTGTTTTGTTTTGTTTTGTTTTGTTTTTCGAGACAGGGTCTCTCTGTGTAGCCTTGGCTATCCTGGACTCGCTTTGTAGACCAGGCTGGCCTTGAACTCACAGCGATCCACCTGCCTCTGCCTCCCAAGTGCTGGGATTTAAGGCGTGCGCCACCACCGCCCGGCTGGAGTGAGCTTTGAAAGCCACTAAAGAAAAGTGAGAAAAGAAAAGAAAACCACTCAGATGATCTTATAATTTTTGTTGTCTTCATTTTTATTTATTTATTTTATATATGAGTGTTTTCCTTGCGTATATGTCTGTGCACCACATAAGTTCAGGACCTGCAGAGTCCAGAAGTGTACTGTACCCTTGGAACTGCACGGTCTGAATGGAACCTGAATTCTCTGAAAAAAGAAGCCAGTGCTCTTGACTACTGAGCCTTTTTTTTTTTTTTTTTTTAATAAGAGTATTCATTGCTCAAAATGACATTTTCATATATCTGTAACACATGCTTTGGTCACATTTATCCCCATTTCTCTCTCATGTCCCACCTACCCCATAAAATGGTTTTTAACTTTGATGGCGCACATGCAAGTATTGAAGTGTTATCTTCCCATTGCTGTCCAAACTGCTGCATCTGGAGGACTGAGTCCCACCCCGTCCTGCCAGGGATGCCTGTCCTTGCTTGAATTACCTGAGTTATCAGTCATGCTCAGATGCTACTGTAACTGTGCTCGCCATTCCATGGCCTGGGAGAACAGGCGTCTCTGTGTCTTGCCTTTCCAGATGTTGCTGCCGAGGATGAATGTCGATATTCCGGCCACTGTACATTTGCTTATTGCCAAGAAGAGATAGATGTGTGGACCCTGGAAAGAAAAGGGGCATTCAGCCGAGAGGCATTTTTTGGTGGCAATGGAAAGATCAGCCTTACTGTGGTCAAACTTCTCCAAGAGCATCTTGGAGAGTTTACATTCCTTTGTGAGGTGATCTCCTATGACTCATTTTGTGCTGTAAAATGTGGTGACAGTGGTGGGGAGTGTAACTTCGGAGAGCACTTGCCTGGCATGCACTAGGCTTAGCACTGTGGCTGCCTGCTGTGGTACATGTCTTTAACAGCACTTGGGAAGCAGAAGCAGATCTCCATGAGCTCCAGGCCAGCCTGGTCTACATAGTAAGCTCCAGGCCAGTCTGGTCTACATAGTAAGCTCCAGGCCAGCCTGGTCTACATAGTAAGCTCCAGGCCAGGCAAAGCTACGTACTGAGACTACTGTCTCAAGGAAAACCAAACAAAAGTGCATCCAGCTATGGTGGCATGCACTTTTATAACCCAGCACCCTTGGGAGGCAAAGGCAGGTAGATGTCCATGAGGTTTAAGCCAGTATTGTCTACAGAGTGAGTTTCAGGCCAGCCGGGGCTGCATAGTGAGGCCCTTTCAAGAAAACAAAACCCTAGAACATTTTCTGACTTGTAAGCCTCCTTGTATAAAGTGCCCAACATACCCTGCCATACTGTAAAGTTACTCAGTGACCAGCAGCCACTACTACTGCATGAAAGACTATTGGAACGCTGGGCTGCTGGCCCTTGCTGTAGTCCCTGTGCTCTGGGGCTTGAGGGGGAGGATCACTCTAAGTTCAAAGCCAGTGTGGGCTGTGGAGATCACGTCTTGGAACAGCCAGAGCAGAGTGGATAGAAGTCAGGTTTCCGGAGGAGCATCAGCTAGCACAGTTGTGTAAAGATACTAAACTAAGGCAGTATTTTGGGCACAAAACTGAGACTTATGTTGATTTGTGTGATAATCCTCTTTTCTATTTCAGAAATGTTTTGATCATAAACCTAGAATGATAAGTAAAAGAAATAAAGATAATTCCACTGCTTGTTCTCACCCTGTTACAAAGCATGAATTTGAGGACAATAAGTACGTTGGTGATTTCTAATTTTTACTTTTTTTAAATTTTATTTTATTTTTTATCTTTCGAGTCAGGGTTTCTCTCGTAGTCCTGCGTGTTCTGGACTAGCTTAGTAGACCAGGCTGGCCTAGAACTCACAGAGATCCGCCTGCCTCTGCCTCCCGAGTGCTGGGATTAAAGGTGTGCACCACCACACCCAGCTTGTGATTTCCAGTTTTTATAGTGACAGACAATAGATGTTCTTAGATCCAGTAAATGCAGTACTGGACAAGATAGAGAGATGCCCAGGTTAGCACAGCAGAGGAGGCCAAGGCAGGTAGAGCTGGGAGCATCATAGCAGCTTGGGCTCAGTCAGACCACACTGCCGCAACAAAGAAAAGAAAAGTCAGTACAAGGCATCCCTTCTGCCCTTCTGCTGTTTGAGAAGTAATAACTTTTAAAATGTCTTTTAGCTGGGTGTTACAACACATGCCTGTAACCTCAACACTCAGAAGGCAGAAGCAAGAGGCTCACAAGTCTGAGTCTAGCCCGACTTATGTAGCAGGCTAGGACAGCTAGTGTTACATAGTGAGAAACCAGGCTCAAAAAACAAAACAGTGGGGGCTGGAGAGATGGCTCAGAGGGTAAGAGCACTGGCTGCTCTTCCAGAGGTCCTGAGTTCAATTCCCAGCAACCACATGGTGGCTTACAACCATCTATAATAAGATCTGATGCCTACTTCAGGTGTGTAGGTGTACATGCAGGCGAAACACTGGATACATAATAATAAATCAATAAATCTTAAAAACAAAAAACAAAAAAAAAACAAAACAGTGAGCTGGGCAGCGGTGGCACATCTCTTTAATCCCAGCCATTGCAAGGCAGGCAGATTTCCAGGTTTGGGGCCAGTCTGGTCTACAGAGCGGGTTCCAGGAGAGCCAGGGATACACCGTCCTTATCTTGGAAAACAAACAAACAGCAAAGCAGTGAATCAGTGAGATGATTTAGCATCATAGATTTACTTTCCACCAAATATGATGGCCTGAGTTTGATCTCCAAGACCCACATAGTAAAAAAAATAGAAGAAATTCCAAGTTGGCCTTTGTCCTCCAAATGGCACCATCAAGCACGTACGTGTACACACACACACACACACACACACACACACACACACACACACACACACCCCTCATAGAGCATGCACACACACACACACACACCATAGAGCATGCACACATGTACACATGCCATGGAGAAAGTATACACACACATATATAACATAGAGCATGTACACATACACACACAATGTAGAGCATGTACACACACACACACACACACACCCTATAGAGCATGTACACACAAACACAAAGCAGAGCATGTA
>OU015755.1:52991894-53014427 GCA_907169655.1 Acomys percivali
CTTTCTTTCTTTCTTTCTTTCTTTCTTTCTTTCTTTCTTTCTTTCTTTCTTTCTTTCTTTCTTTCTTTCTTTCTTTCTTTTATTATTTATACAGTGTCCGGCCTACATGTGAGCCAGCAGGCCAGAAGAGGGCACCAGATTTCATTATAGATAGTTGTGAGCCACCATGTGGCTACTGGGAATTGAACTCAGGACCTTTTGAAGAGCAGACAGTGTTCTTAACTTCTGGGCCACCTCTCTAGCCCGGAGTGAGCTTTCTTGGAGATGGACGTTTTTTCTGGTTCATTTTCCTAGTGCTTCCCTATCTCCAGTGTTAATTAAGTTCTACATAAGCAGAGGAGTGCTGTTTGAAAGCCTCCTAGCCCCCTGACCTGGTTAGTGCTACTAGTAGGAGTCTTCAGATACACTGTATCTAATGACTTGTGCCTAAGGTTAGCTCTCAGTATAGGGTCATTGCCACTGTGAGCCTGGAAGCTTCCTAGCACTGTGTCTAGTGGCCTCTGGAGCATGCTGAGTTCATGGGAAGAGGGCAAGTGGCCACCTGACAGGGAGGGCATCAGATGTTCACTGCAGAGTTGAGGTAGATCCCCAGTGTGTGATTTTGTAGAAAATCTTCACTCCTTAATTCTCTGCTTTGCTTTCTTTGGGAAATGTTCTGAAGTAAAATGTTTGCTATCATTATCATGTATTTTGGGCTTACAGCCCATTTAAATAGAATTAATCTTAAAATTTGTACTGCTACGTATTAGTGTGGATAATAAGACTTTGTTCTACTGTAAAAATTAGTTATACTAAGCAGTGCCCTGTCTTTAGTTGTATATATGTGTGTGCATGTGTGTGTACATGTGTGCGTATATATATGTGTGTGTGTGTATTATATATATATTTTTTTCTTTACACAGCTATGCAACCATATTGCTAATGGAAAAAAATGTCAGTTTGTTGGCAATTGTTCATTTGCTCATAGTCATGAGGAACGAGAAGTGTGGACTTACATGAAGGACAACAGAAGTAAGTCATGTTCTCTGTCCGTGATCTCTGTGAAGTTTAGCTTTCCATGAGCACAGCAAGCAGCTTGCACAGCTTGGGTTTGGTCAGGCCACATTTGGGTGTGAATCAGTAGTTCTGCATCCTGCGTAGAATAGGCATCCTCCCTAAAAGCTGTCAGGATAGCTCAGGTCCTCTGCAACTTTAAACAAGATCACTTCAGTTGTGATCCATTAGGTAGGTAGATGGGAGTTTGAGAGGCACTTCAGACAGTATTTCATTTTTGAATCTAAATAATTTTACAACAAAATGTTTTGTTTTGGTATTTTGAGACAGGGTTTCTCTGTGTATCCCTGGCTGTCCTAGAACTCACTCTATAGACCAGGCTGGACTCAAATTCAGAGATTTTTTTTTTTGCCTGCCCCTGCCTCCCGAGTGCTGGGATTAAACATATGTGTCACATCCATTTTGCAAATATACCTACTGGGGCTAGAGAGATGGCTCAAAGGTTAAGAGCACTGACTGTTTTATCCAGAGGTCCTGAGTTCAATTCCCAGCAACCACATGGTGGCTCACAACCATCTATAATGAGATCTGATGCCCTCTTCTGGCCTGCAGGTGTACGTGTGGGCTGAACATTGTATACATAATAAATAAATTTCAGAAAAAAAGAGAAGAAAATATACCTACTGATAGGAAATACACATGTTCGTGTATGTATTTGAATGGCATCTTGTGATAGTTGCTGAACACAGTTCCTTTTTCTTCAGTTCATGATATAGAGCAATTTTATGAACTCTGGCTAAAGAATCAAAAAAGTGAAAAAAGTGATGATGTAGCCAGTCACTCTAACAAAGACAATGGGAAACAGATCCACATGCCCACAGATTATGCTGAAATTACTGTAAGTACCATTGCTCACTCACTTGTGCTTCAGGGCGGCCCATGCAGCCTTTTCCTTTCCCACCTTCTTCAGACTGGCTCTGCCACCTGCAGTCTGTCTCTGTTTTTTTCTTTCCTCTGTGCTTTTTTGCCATTAGCTTAAGTCTCCTTGTGCTGAGACATTCTTGCTTGAAGTCTTAATTTCAAAAACATAAAGAAGGTTGGTTGGGATGTAGCCCAGTGGGTAGAGTCCTTGCCTAGCATGCATAATACCCTGGGTTTAACCCCAGCATCATAAACTGGGTGTGGTGGTGCATTCCTGTAATCCCAGCATGCTTGGAGGTCAGAACTGAAGGACCAGAAATCCAAGTCCAGGATGGCAAATTGGAGGCCATCCTGGACTTCATGAGAACCTGTCTCAAAAACCAGAAAAGCCACACGTGATGGCACACACTTTTAATCTCATCACATGGGAGTCAGAGGCAGGTGATCTCTTGAGCTTGTGGCTGGCCTCACCTCTATACAGCCAGGGCTCCACAGTGAGACCTCGGGAAAAAATAAAGAAAACAGGAATGGCTCAAGCCTATCACTTCACTCCAAGTTAACTGATGCTGATCTTTTGTGTCTATAAAATAAGTACCACAGATAAAGTTGGAGGCATGTCTGTTCTTCCCAGAGGAACGAGATCTAGTGGGTGTATTTCTCTATGCTATGTTTATTATCAGTGATGTGGCTTTTTTCTTTCTTTTTTTTTTTTTTTTTTTTTTCTTTTTTCTTTTTTAAGGAAGTGAAAGGCATGGGTTCACTCTGTAGCCCAGGCTGTTCTTGAATTTGAGCAATCTTCTTGACACCAGAGCACTGGGATCATGGCGTCAGCTCCCCATGCCTAGCCATTATTATGTGGTTATCCTTCATTTGTAGTCAGTGTGGTGTATTTAGTACCTGGCAGGAGTGCGTGTGTCCTGCTGCCACTTGTTTTTGCTTTATTCACCTCACCCATGTCGGTCAGCACTGCGGGGCTGCCTGTCCTGGTCTTGTGTGTGTCTCTGTTCAGACACAGGTGACTTTGAATCTCTCAGTACTTCAGCCTTCTGTGCTATCCTGCTCTGTCCTTGGAAGGCCAGCAGTATCTTTGCTTTCTGGGCACCTGGTGCAAATCTGGTGATTGGGGCTCACTTGTGTGTGGGCGTTGTTGCTGGTCCTTGTAGAGCTGGCCTACTCCAGCCTTGTGCAGTCCTGCTTTTTCTCAGGGTATTGACTCTGCCCAGAATCCTTGCTGCCTTTGTACAGCAGCTTCTCTGCCGCCCCCTCCCCCCAGCCCCCCACCTCGCCAGAACTTCCCACCCACTCCTCAGTTTCCTGTGTTGGCTTATGTTCCCATCCTGTAGTTGACCCTGTGCTGATACTACATCTGGTTTTGGGTTATATGTCCCCTTGTCACTTCCCCAGAGTGGAGCCTGGCCTGAGCTCAGGCAGCAGTGGGAGGTGCAGGCTCTCAGGCAGCCCATGTTCCTGTACCCTGTAGGTGGACTTCCACTGCTGGATGTGTGGGAAGAACTGTAACAGTGAGAAGCAGTGGCAAGGCCACATCTCCTCCGACAAACACAAGGAGAAGGTCTTCCACACCGAGGACGACCAGTACTGCTGGCAGCACCGCTTCCCCACCGGCTACTTCAGCATTTGTGAGAGGTACGTAGGCGCCTGCAGGCTCCCTGGGAAACAGCTGAGCTCACGTGCTTCTGTGGTCATTGTGTCTGCAGACAGCGGAGGATGCGGGTGGTACAGTTTCATAGTGGTGGCATGCCCAGGTAGGCCCTGGAAGGATACGCAGCCATACCTATCCAAACTCACTCTTACTGTCTGTCTTTGGATTCTTAGGTCTTTTGTCACAATGTTTCCTCACAATAAACGGTCATCAAATTAGAGGTGGCCTTAAAGTTATATTTTAAATCTAAATTTAGAATGTAGCATTGTGTTGGAGGGATGGCTCGGCAGTCATGAGCACCTGCTGCTCTTGCAGAGGACCCAGATCTGCTTCTCACTACACACAGCAAATGGCTTACAATCACCTGCGACTTCAGTTCCAGGGCTTTTCCGGTCTCTGTAGGCACTCTCTTGCACATGGTACACATACATACTCAGGTATATTCACACACACATAAAACTAAAAACAAGTATTAGCCGGGTGGTGGTGCACATCTTTAGTCCCAGCACTCAGGATGATCTCATTCCTAGGTCTCAGTAGCTGGCTGCTGTGATGCTAACTAGGCTATATTTACTCTTCCCCAGGAACTGGCCTTTCCCACCACTTACCTTAGAGAACAGTAAATGCTCAGAAGAGCAAACAAAATTACTGTTTGCATTTAATTTCTAAGAGCCTTTGGCTTGGGGACACAGCTCAGAGGTATAGCATCACAAGGCCCAGTATCACAAGAAAACAAAACAAAACAAAACAAAAAATGTTGTCTCATGAAGTTTTGTTTTGTTTTCTGAGACACGGTTTCTCTGTAGCCCTGGCTGTCCTGGAACTCATTCTGTAGACCGGGCTGGCCTTGAACTTACAAAGATCCTTCTGCCTCTGTCTCCCAAGTGCTGGGATTAAAGGCGTGTGCCCACCACCACCCATTTGATGAATTTAAAAATCATAAGATCGTTAAAATCTTTTTCTTTTAACACCTAACCCTCCCACCCCAACCCCTACTCAGAGCCTGGGAAGATGGTCTAGCAAGTATGAGCACTACTTACTGTTGTTTTTAGCAAAATCTCAATCATCGATTAATAAAGACTTGGAAGCCAGATGGTGGGGTGAAAGCCTGCTATCTCAGAGGGGCAGAGAAATCACCCAGCTGACCTTCGGACTCAGCCACTTCCCAAAAAAGAATGAAGAAGCCTCTTTTCCCATCTTTTCTCTGTTGTTAAATTACCAGTATTTCCTAATAATGTTTATTATTAGGCCTATTATTATTACTTCAGTAAAACCTGCTAGCAATCAATCAAGACACAGACACCCATTATATTTTTAAACAACCTTAGTTAACCTGGGGCAGGGCAGACATCAATCCTCTCAAGTACTTCCCATAGTGGGGCAGGTATGGGATCCTTGCCCCAATCCCATGCCATCTGCTTCTAATAATTCCTATCAAGCTACCTCCCACCTATAATCCCAAATACTTGCTAATGTTCTTCATCTGGGCCGGATTCTCCATCCATGCCAGCCATGTGCTCCTCCATCTAACCCATGATGGCCTCCTCCTTCCTCTTCTCCTCAAGTCTCTCTTCTTCCTCTTCCCAAGGTGTTCTCCCCCACCCCAACCTTAGCCACACCTATCTCATTTGCCCTGCCCAGGTGATGGCCTTTTATTGGTAAAAAGTTTCATCACAGAGACAGCAAGCAGTAATTAGCATCAAAATACACTGGACCATCCTCCAACACTTGTCAGAAAACCTGAAAGTGCGCGTCCCTTCTATCTGCGCCCCTCACTTCCTCCTACTCTGCCTTTCCCTATATTCACTCCCTGTCAACTGGTTGCTTGCTCTGCCTCTTGACCTATGGTTGGTTGATTTAACTCTGTTTACAATGTTCAGACAGAAGGCTCTTAGATTAAAGGTGTGTGCTGGGTCTGAACCACACTACAACTAGAAACAACAGAATCTCAGGGTTCACAGTGTGATCAGACATCCTGCAATAACAGTGCACAGGTATGAGGACTTGAGTTCAAACCTCCAGAACCCATGTAAAATGGCAGACATGTTTGCATGTAGGAAGGATGGGGGGCGATTGCTGGAGCTTCCTCCCCACCAGCCTACCTTAGGTTCTGTGAGATGATAGAGCAGGGTACCCAGCGATCCTCCTCTGGGGTCCACATGCCGGGCAAGCACTGTACCCCGGGCCTAGTTGGCACTTTCTGATGAATGCTTTTAAATAGTTTACAGTACTAGTTTCCCTATTGGGTGTATTGTGCCTGTAAAAGATTGATTTCCCAGGCTTAAGCTTCCTAACTGGGTCTGGATGCAGCTCAGTGGTCAGAAGGAACATGTGCTTAGTAGACAGGAGGCCCTGTGCAAAACAGAGGGAAACAACTTGTGACTGCAGAAGATGTGTGCAGGTTGGCCACACGGCTTTCAAGAATCCTGACACTTTTTCCAACCATGCTGCCTCCTCCTAACAGGTATATGAATGGCGCCTGCACAGAAGGAAGCAGCTGTAAATTTGCACATGGAAATGCTGAACTTGATGAATGGGAAGAAAGAAGAAAGGCCCTACAGATGAAACTCAAGAAAGCACGAAAAGATCACTTAATTGCCCCAAATGATAATGACTTTGGAAAATATAGTTTTTTGTTTAATGATTTAAAGTAATTCGCTGGCTTTTATGTAACCCAATCAGAGCACTGACCAGAAAACTTAGAAGTGTTGAAAGGCACGTAGCAGAGGAGCCGCAGAGTTTCTGCTGGATTGGCATCTATCGCTCCTCCTGAGCAGCAACCCACAGTAGATAGGAAACGGCTGTTGACAGGCCTGGCCAAGCTCTTGCGGAGCCACTGGCATCAGATGGAGAACAGACTTTTGGATGAGGTGTGTTGGGGAGGAGGATAAGGTTCCTAGGATGACGCTCTGAGAGAACAATGACGTGAGAGAGTGAGTATACACTGGGGTCGGAATACATGATGGATGAAATTCTTTATGTGTTTTAGTGGAATGAATTTATTTAATATAATAACGTTTGCTACTTATCTCTATGTAGGTTGCTAAAAAGGATTTTCTTAACTCAGATTTTTAAGCCAAATAACCATTTAACAATAGTATCCGTTAAATGGGGTATTTTCTGTATTTGTATGTTTCACTGTGATAAGGGAACTGATATCATGTATATCAAAAATATTTTGAAAATAATCAATTGACATAAATTTTATTTCTTGGTCTTTTGCTGTTTAAATGATGATTTTGAAAGATTAAACTTGTACTGTTGGTATTGTGTAGTGTATGGACCAATATTGCCTGTAATAAAAGATTTTATAGAGAGACGACTTTCATAGTTTTGTGTGGTCCTTTCTCCATAAAGAATATTTGGAACCAGGTTTTACAGGTTCTTTTTGATTTTGAGGCCAGCACCTTGTACATGCAAGGTGGACAGTGTACCTTTGAACTACACACCAATCTGTTTTTACGTTTTATTCTGTGGTGGTTGAACACGTGACCCTTCCACTGTTGCCACCTAAGTAACTGATTATAGGCCTCTATAGCTAGGCTGAGCTCAAAGTGTCTTTTTTGTTTTGGCTTGAGACAGGATCTTAAATAGTTCAGTCTAGTCTAGCTGTGAACTCCTAATTCTCCTTTCTCCACCTCTCAAATACCAGAGTTAGTATAGGCTTGCATCCCCAAGCTGGGTTCTTTTTCTTTCTTTTTTCTTTTCTTTTCTTTTCTTTTCTTTTCTTTTTTTTTTAGACAGGAAGGTCTCTCTGTGTAGCCTTGGCTGTCCTGAACTTGCTCTGTAGACCAGGCTGGTGGCCTCGCACTCACAGCGATCCGCCTGCCTCTGCCTCCCGAGTGCTGGGATTAAAGGCATGCCGCCACACCCGGTGGATGTGGGTACACAGTGTAGGCTGACAACTCTGCCATTAGGTCTCTCCTAACACCTTCACAGGGTTCTGTTGACTAAGTTGCTGGGCGTATACAACAGGTGCTTTTACCTCCCTAGCCATCTTGGGGATTTTGTGGGTTTTTGTTGTTGTTGTTGGTATGTTTTTTAGTTTTCTGAGACAGGGTTTCTCAGTGTAGCCCTGGCTGACCTGGAACTTGCTTTGTAGACCAGGCTGGCCTGGAACTCAGTGATCCATCTGCCTCTGATTCCCAAATGCTAGGATTAAAGGTGTACCCCACCACCAACTTGCCAATAAATCGTTTTTTATAAACATTTGGACAGTGAATGAATGATAAACTGCAAACTGAAGGCACAAGGAAATGGCTTTTCTCCCTACTCAGTTGCCTCAGGATTTAGACTAAGAGGCATGTTAATTGGCATCCTTCGGGGCTCTTACACATCTCACTGAAGGAAATCAGATTAGCTGAGAAGGAAGAGGTCAGCCTCTTCTGGAATTAGGAGCTGTGGGCTCCTCAGAGGCACTGTATCCAGCACCTTTCACAGGCCTTTGGCTTGTTGGCAGAGATTACTGAGGGCTTGTGTAAGATGAGACAGAAAGGGCTGAGCTTGTCTCTCTGCAGCCCACGTAGCTGTCAGAGGCAGGGGCCAGCTGAGGAGGGGGAGAACTAGCAGTAGCTGGTGGTGGGCTAGGGTAGGCGACATGCTGCCAGCGGGTAGGGGGTCCACGAGGAACTTTAAGGACAGGATCTAGGCTATGAGAGGCAATCCTTTAGTTGCCCAGTCAGAATTACTTCCTCAGGATGAATCTGAGGAGGTTGGATGCTTAGAAACCCGGAGAAGGGTCTGGGCAAGCTGCAGGTGGTTCAGGTGAGCAAAAGCTTTTGGAGGCAGCAGGAGAAACTGGTTTCCCCTACATAGGAGTCCTCAGAGACCTAGAAGTTTCCCTCCATCACTGGGGGATGAACCTCCGGCCTTATATATTAAGCAAGCATTCTGCACTGACTACGGCCCCAGTCCTTTCTTGTTACCTGTTTCTGCCACTGATAACAAGCCTGAGCCACTCTTACCTGCTACTTTTGTTTGCCTCTATCTTATCTATTCTTTTTTCAGAGAGAATAAGATACAATGAAAAGTCGTCCCTGCTTAAAGGCGAAAGAATTGGAGCCTGGGGACAGGGCTTTGTAGCACAACACTTGCCGATGTATAGTACAACCTTGGCATCACAGGTCAAAGAGAAAAAGTTCATTATCTTAAACTTTAGAATCTAGGAAACAAAGTTTAGGGCCTCATACAACTGACTTCCCCCCTTAAACTCTTCTTTTTTTGTGCCACCTGCATCTTTGCGGAAAATTCGTTTTCTGACTAAATCAGCCCGTTTCCTGCTTTGGTTGGCAGCCACAGCCTGGATCTCCTTATTAGGACATTTGAGGTTGATGATGCTGTGGGGAGACCACGCCCATCCTACTAGACAGAGAAGGTGTGTGGGTGAGATGAGAGCCACCTCCAGTCCCCTAATGACAGTTCGGAAAACAGTTTACATGTAGTGTTTTCCTGCAGTTACGCGTACCTCATACATAACTGTACATATGTAGACTTCTGTGATCCTCATGTAGGTGCTGGGAATTGAACTCTGATCCTCTAAAAGAACAGCCAGGGCCCTTAATCACTGAGGCATCTTTCCAGCCTGCCATGATGTGGCTTTTAAATGAACATTTAGGCTACTTTCCCCTCCCGACTATCCTTACAAGAAGATTTTATTTTTATGTATGTGTCTGTGGGTGTGTACCCATTAGTACCTTGGCGGGGATCTGGTGACCGGGAGCTGCAGTTACAGGTAGTTGTGAACAACCCTCTGTTGGGAACCAAACCTGGCTTTTCTGAAAGAGCGGTACACATTCTGAACCACTGAGCCATGTCTCCAGTCCCAACTAAGACCTTTTTAATTTTGAAATAGGGCCTTGCTAAATTGCCTAGGATGGCCTTGAACTCTGTGTAGTTGGGGTCACAAGTGTGTGCCACCAGACCTGGTTTAGAAAATAAATCACTTATACACAATCCATATAAACATATATAAGCCTCACTTTGGGGGAGGGATAAAGATAATTCACTCTGTAGTCTAGGCTGGCCTCTGCATTTTTAAAAGTTTTATTTATTATGTATGCAATGCTCTGCCTGCATGTACATACACCTGCAGACCAGAAGAGGAAATCAAATCACATCAGAGATGGTTGTGGGAATTGAACTCATGACCTCTGGAAGAGCAGTCACTGCGCTTAACCTCTGAGCCATCTCTCCAGCCCCCAGCCTCTACATTCTTACTGCTGGGATACTAGGTGTGAGCCAGACACTACGTCTAGTTTTATAATATTCTACTTACCTAAAAACAAAAAACCCCACCCTTTTACCCATCACTTCCCAGATCTCCTGATTCCCTTTGCCTCCCAAGCTGAAATCACGAATTTGCTGTTTCTGTGGATTTGCCCATCAAGCATGATTCACCGAAATAGAATCCTACAATATGCATTCTTTTTACTGATGTCTGGGTTCTTTTCTTTTTTTAAAATTTTTTTAAATTTATTATTATGTATACAGTGCTCTGCCTGCATGTACACCTGCAGGCTAGACGAGGGCATCAGATCACATTATAGGTGGTTGTGAGGCACCATGTGGTTGCTGGGAATTGAACTCAGGACCTCTGGAAGAGCAGTCGGTGCCCTTAACCTCGGAGCCATCTTTCCAGCCCCCCTGGGTTCTTTTCTTGAATGTAATTTACCATTTCTCTGTACTTGTGGCTGGGATAAATACCACAAAAACTACTTGGCGAGGAAAGGGTTTATTTTGCTTACACTTTCCCATCATAATCCATCATTGAAGGAAGTCAAGGCAGGAACCTGAAAGCAGAAACTCAAGCAGAAGCCATGCAGCGCTATTATTACCCCACTACACCGGATTCCGTCTCATTCCTGCGTCCTTGGGTCCTTCTCGCCTCGGCGCTTGTCCCCCACGCCCCTTTCTGAAAAGCAGAGATAACAAACTGCATCTATGCTCTGCAGGATCTGTAGATGAGCGCACTAGCGACAGTCATGGTACCGAAGTCCTTCCAGCAAGGAACCAACAGCGCACCGAGAGTACACGCAAAGAGCGACCAACGGAAAGACGCGATAAACCACAGCACCAACTAGCTTCCGGGTACGGCGATGCAGCGCCTGCGCAGTCCGCGGATGAGGGGCGGGGTCGAGCTTGGGTTTGGGCAAGCCAGCGCAGCGGGCGGGACCTGGGAAAGGATGACGCGGCCGCGAGTGCTGCGAGCACCTACGCAGACTCTACAGGCTCGGGGGGCGCGGCCCCGAGGGGCGTGGTTTCCGAGGGGAGCCGGCATTCGCGCAGACTCCGGGGCGGTGGGCGGGGCGTCGCTGAAGTGTCGCTGACGTGGAGAGTTCGGGTTAGCCGGCGCCGCTGGCTGCTGGGTCTGGGAGCGACGTGCGGGGCCGGGTCCCCGGGCCCGAGGAGGAGGCGGCGGCGGCGGTGGCGGTATAAAGCCGGCCACGGGGAGCATGTAATGTCGGAATGCGGAGGCCGCGGCGGCGGCGGCGGGAACAGCAACAGCGACGACGCCGAGGACGAGGGTGGAGGCGGCGGCCCCAAGGGCTCCGGCTCCCTCAGCCCGGCCGGGGCAGCGGCGTCCTCGGAGGGTCGGATCCGCCGCGGGTTGCGCGACGCCTCGCTTATGGCGCGCCAGCGGCCGGAGCTGCTGTGCGGGGCCGTGGCGCTCGGCTGCGCCCTGCTCTTCGCCCTCAAGTTCACCTGCAGGTGAGGCTGCCGGGACTCGGGCTCCGCGGCCGGAGCTCTGCCTACCGGGTTGCGCGGGGCCAGCCCCGGGCCTCCAGGCTCGGGGGGTCGTACGTCTCTCGCGGGGAAGTCGAGCCTGACCTTGTCTACGGCTACATGCTTGACTCTTCCTCCGGCTGGCCCCCCACTGACCTTGCTCCGCATGGAGAGCTTTCAGGGTGCTGCCCCTTAGCAATTATGCACCGAGGGCGTTTGGCCATGTGTCTGTGCTGCTTCTCACCTGTTGGGGTCTCTCGGGGTGCACATGTCAACTCTCACCTAGGCTATAATACTGCTTTCATCAATTCCATTTCCCTTAATGACTACACTGTAGTGATTCACAGGCCATGTAGGAGTCTTAGTTTTGGGAATCCAGATATGCATTTGCTCTAATGACAGAGTGCATTTTGTACTCGGCACTGCTTAACGCTGAAGACAAAAGTCCCAGTTCCCTCGAGTTCTCATTGAAGTGATGTATAGTAAACAAATACTTCAGAGACCTTAATAAGTGCTAGGCAGGGAATAGAAGGAATAGGGTAGGTCGAACAGAAAGGCCTTCCTTCATAAGAAAATGACATTTAGAAGCGTACACACGGAAAAGAACAGGGGACTGTTGGAAGAGCTAGGGTAAGAGTGGTCACTACAGAACAGTTAAGTGCAAAGATCTGGAGTCTGGGCAAGCTTGGCCATTTATTTTTTTATTTTTATTTTTATTTTTATTTTTTGTTGAAACTTGGGAAAGGCCTGGGTATGCTGGAGTTCAGTGTAGAAGCTAATGTGCCTCTTCAGGAAATTGCATAGATACAAAGTTTTTATTCCAATTACACTTCTAGATGCAGATATCAGTGTATCATTTGAGATTTCAGTTTATAAAATCTATAGTAACCTAACATATCCTTTTGGTGCTTCAGTCCAGAGTGAGATGTACCAGGTACTTATTGAGTGTAGTAAACACAATATGAGGCCCCTGTGGTCAAGATGGGTAAAAAGACTGGGGTTTCAGCGGAAAGAGACTTAATTTTTTTAGTGTTTGCCATGTGCCAGATGTTGTGTACTACCGGAATTAAAGGTACTAAAGGCATGTGCCACCATGCCTGGCCTGGAGTTTGAATTTTTTTTTTCTTGGGCAACCAGACTTTTATTGTCTTTACAAGGAAAGTACAGAAAGTATTTTATAAAGTGGAATATTGCAATTTGGCATTTGGATTCAAATTAAGAAAAGAGTCTTCCTCCCACCTCAAGGAATTGATCTACCTTAGTTTGTCCAGCTGTGAACACAGTCCTCAGGGTTTGATCTGAGATAAGAATATTATATTATGACTTAGTAGATAGGAATGACCTTTGAGATGCCCGGAAGAGCCGAGAGTCTCAGTCTAGCTTGCCTGCTTTTGGCCAGGAGAATGAGCCTGCAGGGTCACTTACTTAGGCATCTTTCTATGCCAGCAATGTGACAGCCTTTTTAATAAACTCAGATGAATTTTTAAAGAGTTTTTGGTAGACTGGTGTCAAGATACTGAGGTACAACTGACCCTGACATTTTTGTTCCCCTTTCCTTATTTTAAAATCTTTAATGAGGACAGAGGCTTAAGGAACAACAAATCAGGTCCTTCCCCCCCCCCCCACCAGATTTAATTTATTCGTAGGCCAGGTCTGAAATAAATGACCCTATCAGTGTTTCTTGTTTAGCTGAATTCAGAGTAGATGGTATATAAGAAGGTGGATTTTTGGGCATCTAATATTCATCCACTTTTACTTATAGGGATTCAGTCTCCATGCATTTCTTCTGCTTGTTTTCCTCATATCCTGTCTTACAGAAAGGTCCATATGTGTGTGTGTGTGTGTGTGTGTGTGTGTGTGTCTGTGTGTGTCTGTCTGTGTGTTTGAGTGAATAAGGGGTAAGGCTGTATGTGTGTCATTTTAGAAGGAGAGATTTCAAGGTATAAATTTCATAATAAGAATTGAATTTACAGGGGCTGGAGAGATGGCTCCGAGGTTAAGAGCACTGAGTGCTCCTCCAGAGGTCCTGAGTTCAATTCCCAGCAACCACATGGTGGCTCACAACCATCTATAATGTGATCTGATGCCTTCTTCTGGCCTGTAGGGGTACACACAGGCAGAGCACTGTATACATAATAAATAAATAAATAAATAAATAAATAAATAAATAAATCTTTTTTAAAAAATTGAATTTACAAGCTAGCGATCTGATTTAGTGGGCAGAGCACTTACTGTGTAAGCCTGACAGTGTGAGTTTGATTCTAGAGCTCACAGTGGAAGGAGAGTCACGCACAATGGAGTGTGCAACCGCATTAAAATGCTTTTTTTTTTTTTTTAGTTAAAAAAACCAGGCCTTTATTATTCATAGCCAACTCTTGTTTTTTGTTTTTCTTTCTTTTTTCTTTGCTACATAAGCTTAAGAGCTGTAGGAACTCTCTGACTTATAGACAGTTTTTGAAAAATGTCAACTACAAGTAGAACATTATGATAGGCAGATTTGGGCCAAGGGGTCCTGCTCAAACTAAGGCAGCAGCCAAGGACAATACAGGCGGTAAACTTTAAACCCCTACCCAGATCTAGCCAAGGGACAGGACAGTCTCCACACTTGAGTGGAGAGAGGGATATGACTTTCTCATGTACTCTGGTGCCTCACATTTGACTATGTCCCCTGGAGGGGGAGACCTAGTGGCACTCAGAGGAAGGACAGCAGGTCACCGAGAAGAGACTTGATACCCTATGAGCATATACAGGGGGAGGTAATCCCTCTGAGGAACAGTCATAGGGGAGGGGAATAAGGGGAAAATGGGAGGGAGGGGAGAATGGGAGGATACAAGGGATGGGATAACCATAGAGATGTAACAAGAATAAATTAATAAAAAAAAAAAAAGAAAGAAAAATGTCAAGCAAAAATTGAGACATACATGAAAAGGGTCTGTGATAAAGCAGAGGGCCATGTTCCTCCTTCCTAGCTGCTTATTTTTTGTTTGGTTTATAAGTTGGTATCACCTATACTTACCCCAGATTGCATTATTTTCTGCTAAGCATGCAATTTTTCTATTTATCTGCTTTTGAGACTGGGTCTCATGTAGTCCAGGGTGATTTTAGACTCCTGACTCTACTGCCTTCACCCCTCAGGTGCTAGGATTACAGGTATATATAACCACATCCGTTTTTTTTTTTAAACCCACTAGATTATGTGTATGTGTATATGTGTGCATCTGTGTGGATGTGTGCACATGAGTGCAAGTGCCACAGAACACCCTGGAACCTGAGTCTCAGGAGGGTCTGAGCCTCCAACATGGATGCTAGGAAACCAACATGGGTCCTTTAGGATCAGTATCCACAGGTAACTGCTGAGCTTTGTATGTGAGACAGATTCTCACTTTAACCCAGGCTAGCCTGGAGCTTCCTGTCCTGCTTTAGCTGAATGAGTGCTGGATCATTAGTGTATGCCATCATGCCCAGCTTAGCATGCATTTCAATGGTAGGAAAATAATTCTACCAATGAACAACCTTTAGAATCTCTTCAGAAGACAGCGCTTTTCTCCACAGAACCCTCTCCATCCCTCTGCGTGGTTGTGTGCTTGTCATTCAGACTTCATCTTCAGAGGTGATTACCACCTCATCAGAAGCCGACACGTCCAGTATTATATATCTCTATACTGAGTTCTCCCACAACAGTGGTCTTTTGTGTAGCTTTTATTGCTAATTGTTTATATACCTGCTTCTTTGTCATCTTCCTCCTCTAGGAAGAAAGGTCCTTGGCAGCAGCCTCTGCCTGTGTCTGAATCACAAGAGCAGTTGTTCAGGCAGTTTTCTGAATAGTTGTGTAAGGGATTGCACTTTTCAGGTTAGGAAAGTGTCTTCCACAGGCAGACCACAACAGGGAAATGTTTCAATAAGCAAGTTTGTTCCTTTGAAGTCTTTTTTTTTTTCTTCTTCTTCCTGTTTTGGTGTTTCATTATGGCCCCTAATATCTAGCATAATTATTTTATTCAACTTACAATATGTATTAGTAGGTTCTTGCTTGCTGTTTAAAAAATATTTATTTTTATTTTATGTGTATGAGTGTTTTGCCTATATGTATAAAGTGCACTGTGTGTGCATGGTATTGAGGCCAGAAATGGGCATTGGATTCCTTGGAACTATTGTCACAAATGGTTGTAAGCCAGCATGTGGGTACTGGGAAGTGAACCTGGATCCTTTGCCAGAACAGCAAGTGCTCTTCACCACTAAGCCATCTCTCCAACCCCTACTTGTACATCATTTATTTATCTGGGCAATGTATGGTTGCCAGAGAACAACTTGCCACAAGTTGGTTTTCTCTTACCGTGAAAGTCTCTGAAATGAACCCAAGTCTTCAGCCTGGATGGGAAGTGCCTTTTCCTGCTGAGCCATCTTGCTGGCCCTTGTCCTGTATTTTTTCCTCAGTCTTTAGTTGTATCTAATTGTAAGACTATTCACATGAGATGTCAATGCCAGCCGTTACGCTTTTAACTGACATTTATGTGTTCAGTTTTTTGAGGTATCCTTACGTGGCTCAGGCTAGTGCTTCCTGAGTGCTGGCTTCTATGGTTTCGTATTTTAAAAGGTATTTTTTAGGTGATGCTTAAGTGAGGTTTATTTTGTACTGGCAGTTACTTCTTAGTTAAGTGGCTTAATCTTTTAAAATTGTAGTTATTGATGCTGTTGAGTTTTCTTGCTACTTGTTTTCTTTGTACCTGATGGGACAGTTGTGGCCTCTCTAACTGTGGGAGACCATTCCAGTTAAGGCTCTTGCTTTATTCTTCATTTTTATTACCATTGGATTATTGTTTGTATGGAGAAGTCTATGTTATTGTTGCTTTTCCCTGAATGCTCTGCATAGATATAGGTCACTTCCTCTTAATAAAGTATATTTTCTAAAAGTTGGGTCTACTATGAGTGTCTCTTATAGGGACTGCACTCATGGTTGGTCTATAGGGTTTCCTCATACTTGTGAGCTTTGGAGGTGGTAGTAGCAATGCATAGAGAGCAGTCAGTGGCTTTTGTGGAGAGTCAGGCTGCAAGGAGGTGATGCTGGAATTCTGGGTTGTGGGCAGTGAGACCATGGATCATGCCATTTCACTGCACAGCTGCAAGGACCATACCAAACATCTGTATTGCCTTAGCCTGGTATTACCTTAGCACAGTGTATTACTTTTTGTTTCAGCACAGTGACTTGTGAGTTCTTATTTTCTTACTCAGAAAGGTCTTAACAAAGGCTTCTCTCTCCCCGTACAAACCTGTAATGGAAGAGGAAAGTAAGCCGAGAAATTTTGTTTGTGTTTATTCTTTTTTAGTCGAGCAAAAGATGTGATAATACCAGCAAAGCCGCCTGTCAGCTTTTTCTCCTCGAGGTCTCCGGTCCTTGACCTCTTCCAGGGACAGCTGGACTATGCTGAGCATGTTCGCCGGGATTCCGAGGTGGTGTTGCTCTTCTTCTATGCCCCGTGGTGTGGCCAGTCCATCGCTGCCAGGGCAGAGATTGAGCAGGCAGCCAGCCAGCTTTCAGATCAGGTAATGTGCACTTTCCACCTAAGCAGTGACTTTCACATCTGTGTCTCAGAGAGGACGGCCCCTCAGAGAAATTGTGCCAGATTGGCTGTGATGTCCAGGTGAACTCCAGGACCATGTCAGGCGCAAAGCCTATGAAGAAGCAGGAAGGGTCCTGTCAGGATAGTCAAGTGGCAAGAGTGGGAAGAAGCTCACCCACAATACCAGGCTCTGTGTTCCTGCACTGATGATGGGAGAGACCAAGAATCCCAGCTCTCTCATGACCAGCGTATGTGCTTATTATATGTTGTAAGCGGCACACAGGCCACGGTGCAGATGTGGGGGTTAGAGGACAACTGGCAGAAGTCACTTCTCTCCTCTGCTTTGTAGCCAGCTACGTAAATATTTATACAGGAGAAATTTGTGAATAAAAAGACTAAAGGTTGCTAGGTGTGGTGATGTAGTACACTTTGAGCCCCTGCACTCAAGAGGCTGATGCAGGCCAGCATGGTCTACAGAGTGAATTCTAGGACAGCAGGGGCTACAGTGACAGATGTGGAAGTGATAAGTTGATGGCTCAGATCCCACAGGGATATTACAACTGGCTGCCCACAATAGGAAGCAGTTCCTGGGAAAGTCCCAAATTAGATAGATTTCTACCTCAGTTTACACAGTAGTCTTAGTCCTGAGAAATTCCACGAACAAAGCAGCCATACCTTGGATTCACACATAACATGGGCTTAGATTCTGGCTTTGGATGGCAACAAACTAGACTTCGTCCAGCATCAGTACCAGGCAAGCATTTCCAACTACTGTGGGATGACAGGGTGGCTCTGGCCTATGCAGAGCAGTATTGAGCATTGCAGGACCTCTCAGAACGTTGCTCTCCATGCATAGTAGCTTTGCTTAACCATTGTAGCAAGTGAAAAGCACTCCACAGATTCCCAAGGGCCCATGGTGTTATAGAATCATGATCTGAGCTATCGTGAATGGTTGAGCCCTGAGCTGCAGAATTCATTCAGAACTCTAGTTGTTTTTCCTAGAAACAAGAAATATTACAAATTATGGTTAGGTGTCCTATCTAGTACCAATAGTCTTTTTAACTATTTTATACCTCTAAGTATACCAGGTACATTCCTTACGCTGTTCCTATTTCCAGAGAGGAACCTCAGCACTAGGAGGTAGTGACAGGAGGGTCTGGAGTTCAGTGACTACCTCTTCTACAAGCCTTTTGATACCCTGTCTCAAAAGAAAGACTGTGTGTGTGTGAATTATGTGTATACATACACACGTATATACACCCACATATATAAATATACAGCTGACAATCTGGCTTAATGAGTAAAGGCATTTGTGTCAAGCCTGATGATCTGAAAATTGAACTTTCCAGGAAGGAGGCAAATTCTAAGGGAGCCCTAGGCAAGTATGTATGTATGTGTGTGTATGTATGTGTGTGTGTGTGTGTGTGTGTGTGTGTGTGTGTGTGTGTGTATAAAAGAAAGCACCACTTTCCCACTTACTTTCCAGATCTCTGAATCTGGAGAACAAAGGTCTGTCTCCCATGTAGGGTAACATAGTGTTAGTTTGTGGCTAGTTTAAGCAGTGTATCCTGAGTAGTAACAACAGTATTCCTGTGTGCCAAGGACCGTGCTCATCTTCACAACAGCCCTTCAAGCTGGTGTTTATAGCCTTGGCTTATAAAGGCTGTGCAGTCTGCTAAAGTCCCACAGTGACCCAACCTGTCCTTTTCAGTTCCTTTTAAATTGAAAACTTACAGTTCTCTGTGCATGGTAGGGAGAAGAGTGAATTTATTTTTAGAAACAGGCAGAAATCATTTGAGCCATATTGCTTAGTCAAATTAGCAAGATGGTAGATTGTGCCCTATTTTTAAGTAAGGAAAATGAGACTTTAACCATGGGTAAAGATTGTTGCTTTTTCTCACTTAGAAATGGACTCTAAGGGGCCAGAGAGATAACCACTGACTACGGTGGTTATGGGAGCTTGTTGTTCTTCCAGAGGACCTGAGTTTGGTTCCCAAGACCCACATCAGGAGGTCACAAACTGCCTATATTGGCCTCCAGGAAAATGCACACTCACGTTAACATACACTTACACAGACATAAATTAAAATAAGAAAGCAAGAAAAGGACCCTAAAAACTCTAAAGAGTCCACACTGTGTTTGAGCATGAGTGCTATACTTGAAGATAAAAAGCATTTGAAGGTGTCTTTGCATTTGGTGACTTCATATTGCTTTCTTCATAACTTCTCAAGTTTTTTTAAAATTTTATTTTTATTTTATGTGCATGCATGTTTTCCCTGCACCACATGAGTGCTCACTGCTCACAGAAGCCATAGGGCATTAGATCTCCTGGAATGGAAGTTGAAAGTAGTTGTGAGCTGCCATATGGGTTCCAGAAACCAAAGCAGGTCCTCTGGAAGAACAGTTAACTGCAGTGTCATCTCCCCCCGCCCTCTCTTTTTATTTTATTTTGTTTTATTTTTTTGAGACAGGGTTTCTCTGTGTAGCCTGGGCTGTCCTGGACTCACTTTGTAGACTAGGTTGGCCTTGAACTCACAGCTGTCCACCTGCCTCTGCCTCCCAAGTTCTGGGATTAAAAGCATGCGAAGTGTTATCTCTTCAGATCTCTACCACCTCTTTCTCCACCCCCACCCCCACCTCCTCCACCCCACCCCAACCCTCATCCCCCAAGACAGGATTTCTCTGTAGCCCTGGCTGTCCTGGAACTTGTTCTGTAGACCAGGTTGACTTTGAATTCAAGCCTCTGGCTCTGCTGGGATTAAAAGTCTTGCACCATCACACCTGACCCAACATTTTGTGTTTGTGTGTATGGGTAGGTATGATGTGTAAATATGTGCTATAGCATACACAGAGGTCAGAGGACAGCTTTGGGAGTTTGTTCATTCCTATTGTGGGATACAGGTATGGGACTCAGATCCTTCGGCTTGGGAACAAACACTTTTGCCCACTGAATCATCTCACTGACCTTGAGTAGCTTATGAAAAACTTGGCACATACAGAAGTGTCACATATCTTACACATACCACTGAAGTCTGTGAATGTTGTCTTGACTGTTTTGTTATGTGATGCACCCCTCTGTAGTCAGGAGGTTCTCCTAGACGCAGTTCTGCTCCTGAGCTCAGGTCAGTGGAGACATTTGATTGTGACTCTTGACAGGGGATAATGGTGTCAGGCGGGCAGGGGAAGGAGAGCTGGAAGACACTGCTCTATCCTGCAGCCAGTTCTAGGTTCTTGTATTCACAGACCAGACACTCCTGATCCTTCAAGGTGCCCGTGTGCCAGTGTGGAGACACTGTTCTGTCCTTTTATTAATCTGTCTTAGTTTTGGTATATTTCAAAGTAAAGTACAGATAGGGACACTTTTCCCTAAATACTTAAACATCTACTTATAAATCTATATTTAACCATGGTTTGTTTCACTGTTTAGTAATACCTTCAAGAACATAGCCTAAAAATTATCTTTTTGAGCCGGGCGTGGTGGTGCACGCCTGTAATCCCAGCACTCGGGAGGCAGAGGCAGGTGGATCGCTGTGAGTTCGAGGCCAGCCTGGTCTACAAAGTGACTCCAGGACAGCCAAGGCTAACACAGAGAGACCTTGTCTCAAAAAAAAAACCGAAAAAAGTTTAAAAAAAAAAATAAATAAATAAATAAAATAAAAATAAAAATTATCTTTTTTATTTTTTAAAATAGTCATAGTGTGGGGTAAAGGCATTTCCCACCAAGCCTAAGCACCAGGACTCACACAATGGAAGGACAGTTATCCTCTGACCTCTATAAGCATGCAGTCAAGTGTGTGTGTGTGTGTGTGTGTGTGTGTGTGTGTGTGTGTGTGTGTGTCTCAACCCAAGGTCTTTCAAATGTTAGGCAAGTACCCTAACACTGAACAACATCCCTAGCTCCCACCTAAAATATTCCCTTCAGCTGGGTGTGGTGGTATATGCCTTTAATCCTAGCACTCTAGAGGCTGAGGCAAGAAGAGTTCAAGACCAACTCAGTCTCCATAGTAAGCTCCAGGACAGCCAGGTAAGATCCTGCCTCAATCAATCAATCAATCAATCAATGAATCAATCAATCAATCAGTACTAAAATTAAATTAAAATCAAATCCCTTCAAAGTATTGCTCATTCATTTTAACATAAAAACAAGTAATTTTCCTCTTGTGACAAGCTCAGAGTTATAGCTAAACTATGAAGAAGGGTCTGTCTTTCTTTGAAGTGTATGTATTTATGTGTGAGACAGAATTTCACTGTAGCCCTGGCTGGTTGGAACTTGCTATGTATACCTGGCTTGTTTCAAACTCAATAATCTGCCTCCTTCTGCCTCACAAATGCTGGAATTAAAAGTACACCCAGTTATTTTTCATTAAAAAAAAAGAAAGGATTTATGATTACTTTTCACGTATATGGCTGCTTTACCTGTGTATATATGCTTGGTTCCCTAGGAGAGAGCACTGGATCACGGAGGGTGGAGCTTCTAGAATTATAGTTGTGAGCCACCATATGGGTGCTGGGAATCAAATCCATGTCCTCTGGAAGAGCCAGTGCTCTTCTGAGTCATCTCTCCATTCCTTATTTTTTTATTTTTTGAGGTACGCTCTCATTCTGTAGACGAGGCTAGCCTGTACGTAACTCATGGCGGTTCACCTACTTCAGCTCCCTCACCCTCACACCATACCCCACCCCTGCCTCTTATTCCCGTGATTTACAAGTATGAACTACAACTTGGGTCTATCTTTTATTTTAGTGGTGAATGCCACCTTAGAAAGCTTAAAACAGGCTGGTTTTTTGTTTGTCTTAGTACTTTCTGTTCCAACAGAGGGGAACGAGTTCCGTTTATATAGTTGGTAAGTTTTGGTAACTGTTGAGTTGCTATTCATAGTCATGTGAAACCTTCTTTGCCTCTGCAGGTGTTGTTTGTGGCAATAAACTGTTGGTGGAATCAGGGAAAATGCAGAAAACAGAAGCATTTCTTCTATTTTCCTGTAATACATCTGTACCATCGGCGGTAAGGACTTGTAATGGTGTTTCCAGTCCCGCTTACACTTACCAGTTTCTCAGTGAACCTTTCTTCTCTATACAAAATGATTAGTCAGTGTGGAGAATTGAGAAAAGTACAGATAGGCAAAGGTAAATATAAAGAAATGTAAAGGGACTGATGATTACCTTAGCCATGTGCAGCCAGTGTGCTTTGATTGTTCTTTTCTGGCAATGTGTATGTCTGCCCTCTAGTTGTAAACTAGAGATGGGATTAGAAGGTAATGTTATTTCTTAAAGTGTTCTTTCTTACTCTTGTGAGCATCAGTGTGTGTTACAGCATTGTTTTTAAAAGTATGAGTCACTCCATTGTATGGCTGTACATTTTAGCTACTGAAAACTGTAATGCAATGCAGAAGTACACCCTGTCCCTCAGCCAGTTAACCTGGTACTTACGGTAGCATGCTCAAGGTGATAACTTTTGCCAGGCATGGTGCACATGCCTGTAATATAAGCTACTTGGGAGGCTGAGGCAGGAGAGTTATTTGAGGCCAGCCTGGACAACTTAGTCTCAATCAGCTATCCAAATACCTGGGAATATTAATTTAGTAGTAAAATGATTTCCTAACATGGGTGAGATCCTAGATTCAATCCCTAACATTGCAAATGAGGAGGAGTGGGTGTAGTACCATTTATTTAGGAAGAAAA
>OU015755.1:53014437-53050326 GCA_907169655.1 Acomys percivali
TGTGTGTGTGTGTGTGTGTGTGTGTGTGTGTGTGTGTGTGTGTGTGTCTGTCTGCGCATGGGCATATGTGCACATGCTTAATATATGTATATGCATACAGGAGCTCAAGGAGATCAGAAGGAAAACATCAGATCTCTTGGAACTGTAGTTACAGTATTTCTGAGCTACCATGTTAGTGTTGGGAATCATATCCAGAGCCTCTGTAAGAGTAGACAGTGTTCTTAACCATTAAACCATCTCTCCAGCCCGCCCACCCACCCACTCACTCACTCATTCATTCATTTCGTTAGTCCATCCATCCATCCATCCATCCATCCATTTGTGAGGTATGGACTGGACCTCACTATTTTTTTATTGGTTTACTTGTGGGGTGGTGACAGGATCTCACTATGTAGTCCCGACTGGCTTGGAACTCACCATGTAGGCTAGGGTTGCCTGGAACTCAGATGTCTACCGGCCTCTGCCTCCCTAGTGCTGAGGTTAAAGGCATGTGCCACCATACCTTGCTTTATTGGATAAGGGTCTCATCTGTAGCTTAGGCTGGCCCTATGATCACACTATACAACCCAGGCTGGCTTAGTGGTGTTGCCTTAACCTTTCAGAAGTGCTGGAAAAAATAGACATCTGCCATCCACATTTGGCTTTACAATATCCACTTTTGCTACATAGATATTAATGTTTGGTTTTGTAGATGTGCTGAGACCCTACTGTGAATGTTAAGTGATGTTTGAAAAATCTGACTTTGGGCTATTTATTTATTTATTTATTTATTTATTTATTTATTTATTTATTTAGAGGCAGGGTCTCACTAGCCCTGGCTGTCCTGGAACTCTGTCTGTGACCAGTCTGGCCTTGGACTTACAGCTTGGCCTGCCTCTTTCTCCCATTTGCTGGATGTGCCACCAAATCCAGTTATTTATTTTAATTTTTGAGATTATCTTATTCTGTTTCCCAGGCTAGCCTTGAGCTGATGACCTTCCAGCCTTAGCCTCCTAGGGCAGCAGATGGCATTTAGGCCTCATCCATTCTAAGCTTCATTCAGCTTACAGTCTATGACAGGTCACATGAGTGAGAGCTTTAGTTTTCGGGTTTCCCTTGCCTTTCTCATCCTCCTCCTGGGTCTCGTTAGTAGGGATTCACAGCAGTCATCAGCAAACTGTTAGTTACAGTCTCTACCCCTTTCCTTCCCAATTCCACACCTCTAACTTAAACTGTTGTGTGTCCCATAGTGTTCTCCTGAGCAGTTGATAATCTTTAGCTAGAAGGCCTTTTCTACCCTCAGATGTTCCACTGTATATGAAGTGCTTGTGGAAGCTGTTTAGATTGGTTTCATGTCACCCCTCTGCTTCTTGACTTGTGGATTCTTCCTCTGCTTTGAAGGCTCAAGTGCATGGATTTTTAAATATAAAGTGCACACCTACAGACCATCTCAGGCTTAGTTTTGTTTTTGTTTTTTTTTTAAGATTTATTTACTTATTTATTTATTATATAAACAGTGCTCTGTCTGCGTGTACACCTGCAGTCCAGAAGAGGGCTTCACAGTACATTATAGATGGTGTGAGCCACCATGTGGTTGCTGGTAATTGAACTCAGGACCTTTGGAAGTGCTCTTAACCTCTGAGCCATCTCTACAGCCTTGGTTTTGTTGTTTGTTTGTTTGTTCTGTTTGTTTTGGTTTTTTTGCAATAGGGTTTCTCTGTGTATTCTTGGCTGTCTTGGACTCGATTTATAGACCAAGCTGTCCTTGAACTCACAATGATCCACCTGTATCTGCCTCCCAAGTGCTGGGATTAAAGGGATTAAAGATGTGTGCCACCATGCCTGGCGGTTTTTTCTTTTTTTTGTAGAGGTCAGCAGAAAGAAAGAACTGTGCTGAAGGGGGTGGTGCACTTACCCTATTAAGACCCTGTGTTACTCTTTGGCTTTGGAAAAAACACAGATGCCCAGTAGGGAGGTTAAAATCTTGCAGGCTGCCAGAGATGTGACCTTAAAATGAGCATTCCCTTGAATTGCAATGAAGGTCATTTTGAGATGCATGGGAAAACATATCTGCCTTTTGTGTCCTCAGCTTTTGTAGACTTTAGAATCAAACATTCCAAGCCAGGTGTTTTCCTGCATGCCTTTAAACTCAGAACTATGAAGGCTGAAGCAGGGGGATTGCTGTGAGTCTGAAGCTAGCCTGAGCTACTGTCTGAGGGTTTGGTTTCTATATTATGAACACAGCAGCTCTTTTTTTTTTTTTAAAGATTTATTTATTATTTATACAGTATTCTGCCCACACGTGTGCCTGCCCACCACAAGAAGATACCAGATCTCATTACAGGTGGTTGTGAGCCACCATGTGGTTGCTGGGAATTGAACTCAGGACCTCCGGAAGAGCAGACAGTGCTCTTAACCTCTGAGCCATCTCTCCAGCTCCCCACAGCAGCTCTTATAAAGGAAAACATTTTACTGGGGCTGGCTCACAGTTTTAGTGCTTTAGTCCATTGTCATGGTGGGAGGCAGGCGTTGTGCAGGAAGAGAACTGGCCTGAGCTTCTGAGACTTCAAAGCCCACATCCTAGTCACTCACCTCCTCCAACAAAGCCACGCCTCCTAACAGTGGCGTTACCTATTGGCCCATGGGGGCTGTTTTCTTTTAAACTACCACAGCTACTATATGATACCTGCCCCAGGACTGTTTTCTGTATAAGGGCTTTGACATGCCCACCCTTCATCTCTTAGCCTGCTGCTTTACTTGGCTAAGTCAGTTCAGATGCCTTTTTGTTCATTTTGTCACTTAGTATCCAGTTGGTACAACAGTGCTGAAGCACGGAAACTCCCCAAAGATATCTTTCCATGTTCTGAGAGTCTATAGGTCTCAGTTTTAAACATGTGTGTACACACATGATTGGTTCCATCAGCTGAGTGCTCCTGGGGCACTCCTGGCAATCACAAGCTTTTCCTGCTTCCAGCGCTCACACGCATCCCAGCTGGGTCTCACAGCTCAGCAGACACTGCTGTTGATGTCCTTTGTTGCTGCTGTTGCTCTCATTTGCTGTAATCCTTTATCCTGTAGCTACTTAAACTGATGGCTTTCTGCTTTGTGGAACAGGTCACCCCAAAGTTGATGAAATAGAGTTTGGAACGTGGAAATGGGTTCTCACACCCTGTTAGTGCTCTAGACCAGCTCATCCCACACTGATGGTGTACTAGGAAGACTCAACAAAGCCTGAGGCCTTGAATAGATGAGATTTGTGCGTGGATTGGCCTTTTTGCTGGACAAAATATGTTATCAGATGCTTTCCTGATTTTTTTTAAATTTCTCATTCATTTATTCATTCATTCATAGTATGTTTGTTTGAGACAGGGTCTAAGGTAGCCCAGACTGGCCTCAAATTTGATATAGATATAGATATAACTATATCTGATGATCACCTTGAATTCTTCCAATTCCCGAGGGATTAAAGGTGTGCACTATCAAATCTGGCCTTATTTTTTTTCCCTTTAAATTAAAGTTTGTTGGCAATTAGTAGGTTTGGTGATGATGGTAGTAATTAAAATTTTTTCCAATTAAATTTTTTTTCTATGTAACCGTGGTTGACCTGGAACTCACTGTGTTGATCAGGCTGACCTCAAACTATCCTGCCTGCCTATGCCTCCCAAGTACTGGAATTAAAGGTGTGCTCCAGTGTGCCCCACCATGCCCAGACTCTTGAGCTAGTGGCGTTCTTACCCCTGTCTGCCGGCTGTGCTTGCAGAATGTTGTGCTTACTTTTTCCATGCTTCTGTTCTTTTGGTGTCATATTCTATAGTGCACACTGAAGAATTTCTCAGGGTTTTGGGGGTTTTTGTTTTGTTTTGTTTTTTGTTTTTTGGGACAGGGTTTCTCTGTGTAGCCTTGGCTATCCTGGACTCAATTTGTAGACCAGGCTGGCCTTGAACTCACAGCGATCCACCTGCCTCTGCCTCCCAAGTGCTGAGATTAAAGGCGTGCGCCACCATGCCTGGCTGTCTCGTGCTTTTATAACTATGTTACACCATCATGTGTAGTAATTCTTTCCTGAGCTCTGTATTCCTGCTGTTAACAGTAACCTTAATGTCAGTATCTGTAGAGAAAAGAATGGTTACAGAATTGCTAAGTTTCACATATCCCGGCCTCCTATCAATCAGTAACATTTGTGTCTATTGTAGGCTATTGAGAGACTAGAGAGACTTTTGATGAGTCTGGGAGGATATTGAGGCAGCCAGGTGAAAATCGGATTAGGTCATGAGGATCCCTAAATGGTGGTGTCACTCTGTTTGATAGCTGCATCAGAGTCCTGTGCATTCCAGAGCATAGCCATAAGGAACAAGACTTCAACTTTGCCATTTTGTTCCTGTTGTAGTAATTCTTTTAACAGATGTCCGGTTTGCTTTGTGATCCTTTGTGTAAATGCCTTTGGGAATATTAATAATTACTTTTTAGTAGGCAAAAGGACAACTGCCCAATGTTTCTTATTTCACAGTTTCAAGGTTATAGTAAAGATCCTAGAATTCTTTATTATGTGGTTAGTTTCTAAGGCCACTCTTTTTCTTTTTTTAGTAGAAATAGTATGGGAACTAATTTCTCTTTTGGAGAATAGAATGAGTTTAATTTACAGTGGATTAAGATTGATCGCATGGTTGTGCTTGTATCTTCCCCACCTAAAACACTGATCCTCGGTTCACCTCCTGAGCAAAGCAGGTTGCTTCCCTCTGAACCAGCTGCTAAAAAAGTAAAGATCTTTTCATAGTGTGGTGTTGATAGCTTTTGTTACATATTACAGGTTTAATGCATGATGTATTGTTTTTAATTAATTAATTTATTATTATTACTACTTTTTTTGGTACTAGTTTTGGACCAATCGAATACAAAGGCCCCATGAGTGCTGTTTACATTGAGAAGTTTGTTCGCCGGGTGATGAAACCACTTCTCTACATCCCATCTCAATCAGCATTGCTAGATTTTCTCTTGAACTATGAGGTACTTATCTTTCTTATCTCCTGTTCCAGAGGCCTTTCAAAGTGTGAACTAGATTGTTTGTATTAAGTGGGGTTTTTTTTTTAGTTTATTTTGTTTTGTTTTGGTGTATCAGAATTGTAAATAATTGTACAAGATAGTAGGTTTCATTATTACATTTTCATACTTTTAAAAAAGCATCCTGGATTTTAGCAATTTAAAAAATCACATTGGTCCTGGAGAGCTGGCTTAGGGGTTAAGAGCATGTACTGTCCTTTCAAAGACCCAAGTTTCATCCCCACACCCACATCAAGTGGCTTGAACCTGAGCCAACTTCACGTCCAGGGGATTCCATGCTTTTGGTCTCCTCAGGCAGCTGTACTCACACACTTATACCCTCCCCCCACAATGAAAAAATAATGAAAAAAATCACACCATAGAGACGCCCAGCTAAGTGCTCCTTGAGATGCTGACTGTATGGGCGGCTGGCCAGGTGAGTGCTAAGAGACTAGAGTCCCTGTTTTGTTTGGCATGTTAAACACAGTTGACTAGAATATGGAAATAGCTCAAAGTTGCTATGCAGCTACTCATTTCTAAGAATACTTTTTGACCCTATAATATTGTACAATGAGGCACCTGGATATTCTTTTAAGTTTTAGTTTAGCTTTAAAAAACAAACAAACAGGCCTGGAGAGATGGCTCAGTGGTTAAGAGCACCACCTGCTCTTCCAAAGGTCCTGAGTTCAATTTCCAGCAACCACATGGTGGTTCACAACCGTCTGTAATGTGATGTGATGCCCTCTTCTGGCCTGCAGATGGACATGCAGGCAGGAAGACTGTATACATAATAATACATAAATAAAAATTTAAAAAACAAAAACAAACAAATAGCTGGACGTGGTGGCTCATGCCTTTAATCCAAGCACTTTTGTAGGTGGAGGCAGGCAGATCTCTCTGAGTTCCAGGGTGGCCTGGTCTCGAACAGTCCGGGCTGTACAGAGAAACCCTGTATCAAGAAAAGAAAACAACAACAAACTAAAAGAAAAAAAATCTAAAACAAACAACAAAACTGCAAATATGGGGCTAGCGATATGGCTCAGTGGTTAAGAGCACTTGTGCGTCAGGAGGCAGAGGCAGGTGGATCGCTGTGAGTTCGAGGCCAGCCTGGTCTACAAAGTGAGTCCAGGATAGCCAAGGCTACACAGAGAAACCCTGTATTGAAAAACTGAAACGGAAAAAAAAAAAAAGCACTTGCAGCTCTCCTAGATGACTCAGGTTCAATTCCCAGCACCTATGTTAGGTGGCGAACATCTGCCAATAACTCCAGTTTTAGCATACTTGAAGCCCTCTTCTGGCTTCCATGAGGATGCCCACATTACACATAATAATAAATATATTTTTTTAAAGATTTATTTTACAGTAGGCGTGGTGGTGCAGTCTGTAATCCCAGCACTTGGGGGGCAGAGGCAGGTGGATCTCTGTGAGTTTGAGGCCAGTCTGGTCTACAAAGTGAGTCCAGGACAACCAAGGATACAGAGAGAAACCCTGTCTCAAAAAAAAAAAAAAAAAGGTTTATTTTTGTGTGTATGAGTGTTTTGTCTGCTTGTGTATGTGTATGTACCTAGTGCCCACAGGAGACCAAAAATGCTGTTGGATACCCTGAGACTGGAATCATAGATAGTTGTTACCTGCCATATGGTGCTGGGACCCGGTGTTCTTAACCACTGTTGTTCTGTATTTCATGCTGCTAAGTACATGCTTCTCTCACTGGACAGTCCAAGCCGTCTGAGCCAGCTTCCAGGCAGGAACGGATCCCAGGTTCTGCTTCCTTCATGAATGGCTAGAGCACACAAAGCCAGGTCTCTGTGCAAGACTCCCTATCTCAGCGAGTTTTTCCACTAGCTCTTTTTGATGAGATTGCCTGTACCAGATGGCAGCAGAAATGGGAATTCCAAAGATAGTTGTGATACTAAAGTGTTACAACCCTTTGGTTAAGCCGAGGCTATAACAGCAGAGGGTACAGGCAGAAGCCTGTGCTTGGTCGGCTCACAGCTGGAATGCAGGTCCTGTGGCTGCTCCATTGTGGTCAGTGGCTGCATGGGCTTCATTGGTAACTGAAGAAGCTGTGGCAGCTTGGCCAGCAGCCAAGCACTGGGGTCCAGCAGCTTCAGGGAGGAGGGGGGCCCTTCTTTTCCTAGTCTCAGACAGTCATGGTGGAGGAATGGAGTGAGGATTTATTTCATGAATCATTATAACATTATAAACCTTGGGCAGTGGGAGGGTTTTCGGGGTGAATGTGTTTGATTTGCTGGGGCTAGGGGTGCCAGGGTACTTCATTTACATGCAGCAGCACAGTCCTACTATAAGAAGGGGAATGAAGTACTTAATTATCCAACGGGGGGGATGGTGAGGAAAGACCTCCAGGTATGGTTAGAGGTATGGGAAAAGGTCATTGGTTGGAAGCTAAGGTACCAAGACATCTCATTAGCACGGGAAGGGTGTAATTTCCAGGAATCCCCAGGTATACACTGAACAGGTTTCTAATCGGGAAAGGGTTGGGCCTGTAATTTCCCTGAGGGCTGTGAGACTCCTTTAGAAGATCTGGGCTTTCCTCAGACCAGGCAAAGAAGTGGCAACCCAGTTAAGGAAGGGAGTCCATCATTTTAGCACCAAGCTCGTTTTTCCAGTATTGCCAGACTTTGATCTTAACAGCCACTGACCTCCAACAAACCACTGAGCTATACCTCTCTAGCCCCTAAAATAAATCTTTACTAATTTAAAAAAAAACTGTAAATATATTCCTTTCTGTTTTATTAACCAATTTTTTGGCTTTTGTTTTTTCTAGGTAAGGGTTTCTCTGTGTAGCCCTGACTGTCCTAGAACTCACTCTGTAGTCAAGGTCTTTTTTAACAGAAAATATTTTTGTTTACTAGCATAGTTTTTTTTCTGTGGCCCCATTGCCAGCTTCAGTGCCTCTTAAATTATTGTTATAAGAACCTTGGGTTGTATTCAGGAGGCAGAGGCAGAGGCAACTCACAGATCTCTTGAGTTCAAGGCTAGACTAGTCTACAAAGTGGGTTCCAGGTGAGCTAGAACTATACAGTGAGACCCTGTCTCAAAAAATAAACATACAAACAAACAGAAAAATAACCTTGGACTTGGCATGGTGGTGCACACTTTTAATCCTAGCACTTGTGAGACAGAGGCAAGCAGATCTCTGAGTTTGAGTCCAACTTGTTCTATATAGTGACTTTAAGCCACCAAAGCATACTTATCTTAAAAACAGAAACACAAAATCCAAAAACCCTAAACCTTTAATTTATATAACTTTTTTTTTTTTTTTTTTTGGTTTTTCGAGACAGGGTTTCTCTGTGTAGCCTTGGCTATCCTGGAATTCACTCTATAGTCCAGGCCTCCTTGAGTGCTGGAATTACAGGCACGGATCACCACTCCCAGCTATTTAAATAATTTTTAATTCTTTTCTTTCTTCTTTTTATTATTATTATTTTTTTATTTTTATTTTTTGGAGACAGGGTTTCTCTGTGTAGCCTTGGCTGTCCTAGACTCCCTTTGTAGACCAGGCTGTCCTTGAACTCATAAAGATCCACCTGCCTCTGCCTCCCGAGTGCTGGGATTAAAGGCACGGATCACCATGCCTGGCCCTATTTTCTTTTCTTTTGAGACAAGGTCTTTCTACAGAGCCCTGGCTAACCTGGAACTCACAGTGTCGACGAGGCTGGTCTGGAACTCACAGATACCTTTCGGCCTTTGCCTCCAGAGCACTGGAATTAAAAGTGCATCACCCAATGCAGGTTAAAATAGTTTTTAGAAATATATTTTCGTTGTGTGTGTTTGTGTGAGTCTGTGTATGTGCTACTCGTTTGTTGAGTACCTTTGGAGGCCAGAAGAGCACATTGGATTCCCTGGGGCTAGAGCCAGATGTGCTGAGACTAGTCCCTGATCTTTTGCAAGAGTAGCAAGTGCTCTTAACTTCTGAGCCCTGCTGAGCCATCTTCTCTCCAGCGCCTAGATTTTCTTTTTTGAGACAGGATGTCCTATATCCCAGCCTCTGCCTCCCGATCTTGAGCTGCCAGTTCCTTTTCCTCACTTCCCAAGTTGTTTTGGGACCTGAGATGGGGGCAGTGTTCTTGTTTTGGTTTTGAGGTAGTCTCAGTAGGAGGGTTAGTAGTTAGTCCTGCTGTCCTAGTAATTGCCAAGCAGCCCAAGCTGGCCTCAGGCGCGCAGCACTCTTCTGCCTCAGCAGGTAGCACCTGAGTCACCTGAGCTGGTTCTCCAAAATACTGAAAAATCTGATGTCAGGCTTGAATCAAAGCGTACTTCTGCTACTCTCTAACCTTGTGGCATCTGACCTGATGCTTTACTCTCCTTAAGCCTTTATTTTCTCAGTTATAAACAGAAATAATCTAGATAAGACAAATGTCTAGGATGAGAGTTGGGTATGGGTCAGTACTCAAAAGGGCAGAGGCAGGGTGATCTACATAGTGAGACTGTCTCAAAAAACAGATAAACAAATACAAATTAAGAAAAAAAATCTTTGGGATGTAGTCCCAATCAATGGAAACTTTATCAGTGTTTTTTTTTTGTTTGTTTGTTTGTTTTGTTTTGTTTTGTTTTACAAATTTTATCAGTAAAAATATTATGGGGAGAATTCTGGACATTAGGTTGCTGTAAAGACTTTAAATGCCATACTGATAATGCTGGAATTCCTTATTCACAAGAAAAATGTTTTTAAATTAACATAATTAAGAACTGATATGCGATCCTTCAATTTTGCCCTATTGGGAAGTTTATAGAGTACTTTGCCCAATTTTTTCTTATTGAGAATTTTACTCATGATCCTCTAAAAGGGAAAAGAAGAGAAGAGACATGAACTACAACATAACAACACAGCGTAAAGCTTCTGTGAAACTTCCAGTACATATGTGGCAAAGACAGATCACTTCTGCACCCAACAAGGGCGTGGAAAGCAGCTCTGACATGTCTTCATCTCTCTTAGAGGAAGGTTTTGTTCATTTGGGTTCTGTTGTTTATTTTAAGCCAGGGTTTGACTCTAGCCCAGGCTGGCTTCAAACTTTCTATGTAACAAAAGATGACTTTGAATTTATGGTCTTCATTGCTTCTACCTCCCTGATGCTGGGCTTATAGGCATGCATCAACACACCTAATACATGTTGGCCTGGGCATTGACCCAAGGCTTCTGGACCTTAGGCAAGCACTCTGCCAACTAAATTACATCTCCAGCACTCTGCTGCATTATTTTTTTCTTTTAAAATTATTATGTTTAGGCCTGGTGGCTCAGGCCTTTAATCCCAGCACTCGGGAGGCAGAGGCAGGTGGATCGCTGTGAGTTCAAGGCCAGCCTGGTCTACAAAGCGAGTCCAGGACAGCCAAGGCTACACAGAGAAACCTTGCCTTGAAAAACAAAAAGAAAGAAAGAGTTATGATTAAAGCTGGACACTGGTGGCCATGGGCTTATTCCCATCAGTTGAGAGGTACAGGCAGGTGAATTTCTTTTGAGTTCAAGGCTTACCTGGTTTATCTATTGAGTTCTAAGCTAGCCAGGGCTGCACAGTGTGATCCTGTCTAAAAAAACCAAACAACAAAGTTTATTGGTGTGTGTGTATGTGTGTGTGTGTGTGTGTGTGTGTGTGTGTGTGTGTGTGTGTTTGTCACACACTGGTGTGTTTGAAGGCAAAAGCTTGAAGTGTGCACATATGGATGTCTGAGGATGAGAGTTTTGTAGAACAAATGCTTTGTCCTGTGGTTCCTTCAGCCTGCATAATTTCTTACAGGGCAAATGACGCAGGCAAAGGACTCAGCTGGCTTTATCAAGTCTAATACCCAAGCTCTACTTTTCTCTAAATGTAATTATTTGGCTATGTAATCCCTCTGATACTGATGCCCTCAGTGGTGTTTAAAGGTTACAATGAGTTCGTCAGATGGTGCACACATATCTGGACAAGGAAGTTTTATTTTGTCTGCCTGTTTTTGAGATGGTGGTCTATGTTGCCCAGACTGGCTCTGAACTCCTGGCCTTAAATGATCCTCCTCCCTCAACACCTCCTATAACTAGGATCACACAAGAAAGTAGTTTTAAGGCATTGTCTTTGAAAGCTAACTCAGAGATGTAAGTTACAAGTCTTTTTTATTTATTGCATCAGTGTGTATCTGTAGGAAAGAGAAAGGTGTGCAAATTCCTGGTGTCTGACTCTTGCAGCCTTTGTAGTTGCATTTCAGTGATACTTTCAAAGATCGTGCTCCAAGCATTGACACGGAGCTCCTGTGCTGATGCCGTTCCTCTTAGGAGGGAGCTTATGTAGAGTGATATAGAGCAATAACTTGGTCTCCTTTAAAACATTTGTTTGAAATGAGTGTTACCCAGATGGGACTTGAATTTTAAAGACTTCTAATGTCTTAAACATGGCCTAAATGGCTTTTATGGGTTTGTGACCTTTGTTAAACTTCTTTTTTATGTATATGAGTCTTTTTCCTGCATGTATGTCTGTGTACTGTGTATAGGCAATACTTGTACAGGCCAAAAGAGGCTGGGGCTGGAATTACAGATTTTTGTGAGCCACCATGTTGTAAATCAAACCTGGAAAAGCAGGTCATGCTCTTAATTCATGAACCCCTTCTCCAGTCCCTGTTGAGATAATAATTTATGTTTGTAATACTTAAAAGATATGTCATACTGGCAGATTTTGTTGATTGGCTTATGACTACTACAGGTATATTTGTAAAATAAATCCTCTGTACAAATCAAGAAACTAGGGTATGCCAGGCATAGTGATGCATGCCTTGATCCCAGCACTCAGGAGACAGAGTCAGGCAGATCTCTGAGCTCGAGGCCAGCCTAGTCTGCATAGTGAGTTCTAGGACAGCCAGGATCATGAAGAGAGAGCCCATCTCAAAACAGTAACAAAAGGAGATCAAGGTATATAGAGGACTTGACTACCTGGGTGAGGTCTGAACTGTAGCCCAAGTCCTCCAATTCCTCAAGGTCTTTATTATCCTCTTTCATTCCCCAAAGTAATGTTTGAGGGCCCTGACTTGAAAACTTCAGTTATTTAGTATTTGTTCTTTAGTTTTTTTTTTTTTTTTTTTTTTTTTTTTTTGAGATGGGTTTTTTTCTGTGTAGTCCTGGCTGTCCTGGAGCTTACTATATAGACCAGGCTGGCCTCAAAATCACAGAAATCCTCCTGCCTCTGCCTCCCCAGTGCTGGGATTAAAGGCATGTGCCACCATCACTGGCAATAGTTTCTTTATGTCACTTAAAAACTCCTTTCAGAGGCAAGAGGATCTCTGTGAGTTCAAAGCCATCCAGGACTCTGTGTAACAAAGAAACCCCATCTCTCAAAACCCTTTCATAACAGAATTTGGCTATAATTTTATTTGTTTTTTTATGACTGGCTCAAAGAAATAACAATAAAAGACAAGAACATAGCTCTTAGTGCACATTACAGCAGCAGGTTGCTATTTCTGGTTACTTTGTTGTCAGTATTTATTCTGCAGAATGGAGAGTGGTCTGTATTTGATAATCACAAGATTGAGGTGGTAAGATCTAGAATTTTCTTCCTAGATAAACACTAGTATAATCCAAACTTAAGCCTCATGTACATTGGTAGAAACTGCAGTGAACTTTCCCAGGGACACAACAGAGAAAGATGAGAGCTTTAAGGCATGTCCTACAAGCATGTTAGATTGTGCTTCCTGCAGTTACTCCTGCTTTATTCCCAGATGGTTCTTCCTGCCTGTTTGCTTATACACAGGAAGATGTAGTTTATTACTATTGGCAACATAGTCAAACAGAATGTGGGTCATAGTTATTTCTGTGGCCTTGAAGCTGATTGAAGAAGGACTAGGACCGCTGCTGATGAAAGTTTGTTTTTACGGATCATCTCTCCGGTATTGGTGGCTTTCATATCAAGTGCTTTATCTTTAAATCTCATGGCCAAAATCATCTGATTTTTACCTTACAAGATACCTACAAAATGCCAGCAGTATTGTTATTTAGAACTTTTACCTTGTATTTGTTACAAAATACTTTCTAAGCCTTTTTGTGAATTACTGTAATTTACCTAAGATGAATTATTTAGCATATGTCTTTATTCTTAACAGTTTGACAAACTAAATTGTTTTAAAATTAAGCAGGATGAAAAAAAAGGCCTAGGCATCTTCAGGAGTGTGTGTTAGTTGAGAGAAAACCTGAGATTTTACAGAAAAACATGAATGCCCAGTCCCTAATATATTGTTTTTAGCCACAAATCTGTCTGAGTGTTAAGTAGGATTTTTGTCAGTTTTAAAGTGAATTAACATCAAGGCAGAAATGGTTCAAGTGCCAGTGAGTAAAAGCACAGTAAGGTAGCTGGAGAGATGTCACAGAGGTTAAAAGGATCGGTGGATCACATACATACATGTAGTCTAAAAAAGAAAGTAGGGAACAGGATTTTTTTTTAAAAAAGCACAGCAGGAGCTGGGCACAGTGGCACACACTTGTAATCCCAGCTCAGGGAGGCAGAGGCAAGAGGATCTCTTAGTTCAAGGCCAGCCTGGTCCACAAAGGGAGTCCAGGACAGCCAGGGCTGCACAGGAAAACCTTGTCTCAAAAAACAAACCAACAACAACAAAAAAAAAGGGCAGTAAGGTAATTGTTCATAAGGCCACTAGAGGGTGTGTGCCATCTGCCAAAACCCACACTATTCTGCAAATAGTGCCTGCTTCCTCAACAGGAAGCAAGCTTCAGAAAACAAACAGGAAGTACTAGGCTGATTAGTGTCCTGCTCTACATGTCTGTGTGAAACTTTAGAATGCATCCTTATTTAACAGTAGGGTCTTTGGAGTCAGGCGTGGTGGCGTGCACCTTTAATCCCAGCACTTGGGAGATAGAGGCAGTGGCTCTTTTATAGCAAGTGCAAGGACAGCCAAGGCTGCTTGGAGAGACCCTGCCTGGGAAGATGTGGGCAGGAAGAGAAATTTTGCAGATGTAATTTATCAAGGGTTTTATGAATAAATCACTCAGAATTTGGGATGAAATCCTAAATCCAGTGACTGGTGTGTTGTTGGAACAGCTGGTTTAGAGGAGGACTGTTAAGGCTGGGGCCAGCACTGGAGCATTGCAGCCTCAAAGCAGGGCAGGCCTGGACTGTTGTGAAATGGAAGAAGCAGGAAAGATACCTCACCCTCCCCCCCCCACACACACACACCCCAAGACCCAGTTCTCCAGAGAGAAGGGAGAATGATTGCTGTGGGACTGAGCCAATTATTTGTAGTAATTTGTCAGGACAGCCCTAGGGAATGAGGCAAATTCAGATCGTAAGTGCCATGAAGTGAGAGCAGTGATCTGGGGACAGCTATTTTAGAAGACAGGAAGTCTTCACTAGGAAAAGATATTCGAACAGGAACCAAAACAAAATGAAGCTTGTGTGATCTGACCAGACAAGACCTGAGGAAACTGGAAAATACAGAGCTCCCAACTGTGGAGCATGCAGACCGTGCCACCAGAGGAACTGGCATGGAATGGTGAAGTGGAGCATGTTCAGACCCTAAAAATGTCAAACTTGAGATTTAAAATCTCATCATGAGACAGACAGGAGTAGGACAGCTTCCTCCCTGTTTTCCGTGCTGCCGTGGAGCAGATGGTCACAGGTAGTCAGTTACATAGCCCAGCACCTGGAATTCCTCCCATGCAAATAGAGCATCCTAGTCTCAGCTAGTGGATTACTACATTCACCCCCAAATACTCTTGCCACTGACCAAGGTTTATATAGTCCCTGTCCACCTCAGATAAAGGAGCACAAGCTATTTCACCAAAGATTGTTTGAGAGTGGCTGAATTCACTGAGCTATAACCCTTTTGGGGAGCTCCCCACTCCCCAAGCATTAGTCCTTGGACCCTGGGACCCACCTGCCTAGTCAGGCTCCTGCTGCTGTGCTGCCCAGCCTCTTGGAGCTAGAATTCCTGCTGTTGCCTGACCTGGCACTGGCTGCTGAGCTGGCCCCACCCCCACTGCTACAATCTCCTGCAAAGCAAAAGAGCTGTAACACTTCAACTTTTGGAGATCTTCCTCTCCTTCACTTGCAGCCAGACTGGAATTCTACTGGACCTACCGCATCATCCTTTTTGGCTTGGTGTTTGGTGGTGTCATGTGGCATCTGTGGCATCTGGGCATCTGGAGGGACTGAGTGGAAATGCTGAACCACATTTGGGACAAGGAAAAATGACAGTAGGAGATGAGGTTTCAGGGCTATTCTGTCCTTGTTGTGTCTCCAAATGACACTGCCAGTTGTTGGCTGAATAAGAAATAAGCAGTAGTTAGGTGGCTTTAATCCCACACTCAGTAGGCAGATCTCTGTGATTTGAGGCCAGGCTAGTCTACAGAGCGAGTTTTAGAACAGCCAACGCTACACAGAGAAACCCTTTCTTACAAAACAAAAATAAAAACAAAACACCAAACAAGAAAGAAAAAGGCAGTTGGCTTGTTTCCTGGGGGGCTGGTTAAGCCTCTGGAAATAAGAGATGACAGAGCCTAAGCCTAGTGTCTGCTGCCCAGTGCCAGGTTGGCCCAGGTCTTTCATCTGCCCTCTCCAGAGGGGATCTGTGAGGGCATTAAATACAAGGTTAGAGTTGTCTCCTGCAAGCTCATAGATGTGTTTGCAGCTGAGCACATAGAGGCTCAGGTCTAGTAAAGTCTGTGTGGAGATATACCATTGTTTTTACTCAGAGCTTTTTTTCTTTTTCTTTTTAAAGACAGGGTGTCTCTGTGTAGCCTTAGCTGTCCTGAACTCACTTTGTAGTTCAGGCTGGCCTTGAACTCAAACAGATCCACCTGCCTCTGCCTCCCAAGTGCTGAGATTAAAGGCATGTGTCACGCCAGGCATGGTGGTACACACCTTTAATCCCAGCACTTGGGAGGCAGAGGCAGGCGGATCGCTGTGAGTTCAAGGCCAGCCTGGTCTACAAAGTGGGTCTAGGACAGCCAAGGCTACACAGAGAAACACTTTCTCGAAAAATCAAAAAACAAAATAAAACAAAACAAAAATTTTCCTATCTTGGTGCTTCTAAAATTGGATGTAAATCAATATCCATTGATATCTCATCTTTGACAACTTAAAACATCTATCTAGACCTAAAAACATGTTAACCCCTAAACAACTAAGCTTAATTGTAAAACTAAATTGTCTGGGCTTCAACCCCATCAGAGACTTGAGAAGGAATAAAATTAATTTTCTGAGTAGACAGGAAGTACAGGTTAGCAGCTTCATATATATGCTCTTAACCGCTGAGCTGTCTCTCCAGTCCCACCGGTTGTGTTTTAAAAAGATAGTATTTTGGGGCTGGAGAGATGGCTCAGTGGTTAAGAGCACTGCCTGCTCTTCCAAAGGACCCGGGTTCAATTCCCAGCACCCACATGGCAGCTCACAACTGTCTGTAACTCCAAAATTTGACACTCACACACCAACGCACATAAATTAAAATTAAATAAAATATTTTTTAAAAAGATAGTATTTTACAATTTGCACAACTTTTAATCATCTTGTACAATCAGTATGAAGAAGCTTCTGTTCTTCATACCTTTGACAATGAAGAACGAAAATGATTTTTCTCTGTTCTGCATTGTGCTTTTTGGTGAATTTACTTGCTCAGCGTCTACTTGACAGTTTCAATGCCAGTTCCTCTGAAGACAACAGCTTCTTCATCCACACTGTATATGTGGTAGCAGTAGGGCTGAGAGTTACAGGATTAGCCTAGCACACATAAAAGCCCTGGGTTTCAGTCCCCACCACTGGCAAAAAACTAAAAATTGCCACAGTGAGAGTAAACCTTATACTTAAATGCTCTCAAAGGGCACCGCAAATGGTCCAGGTCCTTTTCATTTTCAAAGACTTAATAACATGGAAGCCAGTAAAGACTGTTCAGTGGGTAAAGGCACTTGTTCCCAAGCCTAACAACCTGAATTTGATCTCTAGCACCTACATAGCAAAGAAGAAAACTGACTCCTAACTGCTCTCTTCTGACCCAAACATTTCCATGGCACATGTCAACCCTCACAAACAAATATAATTAATTACAGTTGAAGGGGGAAAAAAGGATTTAATTTGGATTTTCCTTGAAGAATCAGAATTTGTATTCATTTGTGTACGTGTTTGTTCAATTTTATTTTGTACCTGCAATTGCATGCATGCATGGAATGGATAAATGCATAGCTATGGATTATAGTATAAATGTTCCTTTCCATGAACCTACCTAAGTTAATATGATGTGGAAAGAGAAATAAAACTCACATGAAGCATTTATTTATTGATATTTAGAACTATATCACTCTACTGGCTTCGGTTTAGGAGAGTGATCAGAAAGAAGTTTAAATGCGTCATATTAGTTTCTATTTTTGTGCAATATTAACAGTTCCTAGAATTTCTGAAGTTTTTGTCTTTTGTTCGTGGTAGGAAAGCTTATTCTGTTATGGAATGTCTAGAAACCTTAAGATGGCAAATGTGCTGTGTTGTAGTCCATTGTAGGCTGGCTCGCTTGTGGAGTTCTGAAGGAGCCAGACAAAAGACATTTAATTTCTAGTGTTTGCATTTGTGTTGGGGCTGAGGTTGCATGGAAGAGTGTATCTTTAGCCACGTCGGACGTCTTGGGTTCCATGCCCAGCTCTGCAAATGAATGAAAAAACAGCTTTTTTACTTATTTAGTTTGAGAAATTGACTGCCAGTTTTTTCTAGATGTTAGGATTAAACATTTCACCTCAGTTTTTTGTTTTGTTTTTTAAGATTGAAGACTAGTTGGGTTAATTGAATCTAAAGAGTTAACCAGATAGTTTAGATTGAAAAGAAGAATTCAGTATAGTTCAGAAATGTCCTCTTTTGTGCCATATACTTATTTGGGGGGGGGGTGCTTTTTTGTTGTCTGAAACAGGATTTCCTGCAGCCCAGGTTGGCCTCAAACTCATATGGAATAACTTGGAACTCTTTATCCTCCTGTTCTTACCTGCCAAGTACCCACCATGCTGGGCCATTTCTTTGCTTTTTAAATTTATTTTTACTTACTGTGACAAGGTCTCACTGTGTAACCCTGGCTGGCCCCAGAACTCACTATATAGAACAGGCTGGCCTACTGTTTCCGTTTTGTGAAGGCTGGAATTACAGGCTTGAGCCACCATGACTGGTTAACACTAGTTTTAAATATTTGAATCCAGTTTTGTTCCAAGGATCTCTCTCTCCAGTTACCTACTAAGAGCATGGTGCTGAGGGCTTAGGACTAAAAAGAGCTTGTCTACATCAGACTAGTGCTTTAGGGTTGCAGGCTTTGCCTTCACTGCTACTATGTGAAGTATTGGCCCTGCTGCCAGCATGAAACCACCCGCTTACATGAAGGTCACGGCTCAGCTCCTGGAGCTTAGGTGAGAGTTTAAGTCTTCTGACTCTAGCCCCGTCATTCTTTCCTCAAGGGTTTCACAACTGCTAGGCTCTTTAGACAGGTGTGATTGCCACAGAACTAAGCCAGGCAAGGGTGCCATGCCACCGTCAAAGAGAACAAGCAAAGCAGATGTATGGTGGGAAACAGCTAACTGGTTTGGCATATTGAAGGGCCATTCTGTGCTAAGCTTAGAGGAGTAGGCTAAGCAAACTGCTTTGAGTTTGAGGATGGTAGAGGAGGGCTGGAGTTGGGTCTCTGTAGGTAACTAGACCAGAGAGAGGCCTTGCCGTATGCTGGTATTGGATGCAAAAAAAAGAAGGGACCTGGTTACAGATGAAGCCAGTCAGATATAATGTGTTCTACCAAAGGGGAAGGTAAATTTGGAGAGGAATTGATTTAAACAGAAAACCAAGAAAGGTACAGTGATGTTACTGATATAGTTTACCCACACTCAACTACAAGGAATGAGAATCTGAACATGGTGAGGTTTAGTGCCAGGGCTCTGCTGCAGCAGAGGTGGAAGGATCTGCTTAGGGGGCAGTAGTGTCAGCTTTGCTGCCTGGGAAGGATGCTGCACTCCTTCCCTCACTGCAGGAGCTGGCCAAATGGAGAGGAAGTGCGCCATAGCCCCCAGCCTTCCTCAGGTGGTCAGGGTTAGAAAATGCAATGCAGTAATACACTCACCAGCATGCCTGGCCTCATGGTTTCATATACTTAAGATAGCAGCTCTTAATCACACAGCTGACAATGCCCCATCACCTAATTGTGCTCTTGTTCCTGCAGCCTGGAGTAATCGGCTTCTTTGAGTTCAGTGGCTCACCCCAGCCTCCTGGTTACTTGACCTTCTTCACCTCTGCCTTGCATTCTTTAAAGAAAGGTAAAACTCATTTGCATTAAGACATTGGTGCCTTAACTAGAGATGTACTAATTTTTACATGTTTTGGCATATAGTATCTTTATGATTATATTTTCTAATTTTTTTGGTTCCTTTTTTCAATGTCTTTTTAATAAATGTCTCATTTAATTTCTATTAAGAAAGCATTGTACTGTTCCAAATATAGGTGGTGGCACTTGCCTTTAATCCTAACACTTGGGAGGCAGAGGCAGGTGGATCTCTGTGGGTTCCAGGCCATAGGGAGACACTGCTTAAAAATAAATAAATAAAATAATCAAATATATTATTTTACGTATTTACATAGTATACATGGTATATTATTATAAAAATAAAGTTTGATGACAAACTGTTTTGTGTTTTAAATTTAATTTGTATTGTTGTCATCTTCTAATGGGAAGTGACAGGTTTTGATTTACCTAATCTACTAGTTGGCTATGCTATGCCATATAACTTAGCAGGACCCCTTCCTTCACAGGGTGGTTTCCAAAGGTCACAGGTATGCCACAAGCCTGCTGTCAGCTTCTCTCTACACTACGCAGGTCCACATTGTGTGTACTAATTCCATATCCTCTCCCACTTTCCATATTGTTTTGTGTTCTCTTAAGGTCATGGTTGAGTCTGTCAGTTCTGTTGAATAAATTCATCTGCACCCTTGTCATCTTGTGTTCCCATGGTGGTGCTTTACCCACACCTGGACTAGACAGTGGGCACTAAGCTGTTTTCAGTCTCTGCCTTCCTCCTGCTCCCAGGGTACTTTTGCAGATGTTAGTCCTATCAAGAAGACAGAAGTGCCTTGAGCCTTCTTCTCTCCAGTTCTTATTCATCCTTCAGGGGCCAGCTCAAATAACACTCTTAAAATCAGCCACCAGTAAGCCCCTCCCCCAACCTACACTGAGTTCCTTGTTGTTTCTAGGACTTAACACAATGCATGGATGCATTAATACATGTAATTACAATTTGCTTAATGTCTTCTTACCCAGACTCAGGTTTCTGGGAGTAGGGAGCATTTGTTTTCTCCAGTGGCTGGCGTGTAGCGGGGTTTTGCCAAGTAGGTGATCACATTAATGGCACATCATGTTACTCCAGCAGATGAACCATCTGTTTTTTACTGGATGTTAGATTACTTGAGGTTTAAAGACTTACAGCAACATATCATTATTATATCAAACAATTATATCACTAACCATTTTATTGTGCACATTGTCTTGGGGTTTTATGCACAGAGAACCGACTCTGCTCACATTGTCTTGTCTGGGAGGTCCTGGGGGAGAATGTCTCTGTCCACTTGAAAGATTGAGCACACAGCTTCAAGTGACTAAGGCTTAATGAACCCAACACTTCATTTTCCCTGTACTGGGGACTGGGCCAACTGTGGTAAGCACTCTTTCACTCAGCTACATCCCCAGCCCTCTCTACACTGTTATTTTGAAACAAGGTCTCACTAAGTTGCCCAGGCTGGCTTTGAACTTGCAATTCTCCTGCCTCAGCCTGCCAATGATATTGCAGGGCTGTACCATGAGGTCTGGCTCCAGGTTTGAATTTTAAAAACAAAATACAACTTAAATAAATTTAAAAAGCACACATTCAAAGCTCTTCGTGGAAGACCATAAATAGAATTATATATGAGAGGGAACACAGTGATCCCTAAAATGAAGGCAGTATTTACATTCCTGAGCTGAATGGGGCTCTCTCAGGATCTCGAAAGGTTGTGTTGTTGTTGTCATCTTGTTTTTGTTTTTTGATTGTTTATATTATAGTCTGCTATACCTAGTTAGTGAGAAATGAGTCATTCATCTTAAACTGCTTTTTCATTTGCAGTTTTTCAGATGGAAAAGCCTTTCCAGATACAAGATGGCAGCCTTCCTTCTCTCCCTCCCTTTCTTCAAGCTAGATGAGGGTGAAACAGGGATGAATAACATGGGGTGCTCAAGAGAGACAGAAGGCTAAAAGTTACTCTGATTAGTCATACTGGTAGCACTTACCATCCTAGCTGCTCAGGAAGCTGGGGGAGGAGGATCGTTTGAGGCCAGTCCTGGAAAACATAGCAGGACCCACTTTCCAGTACAAAAAAGATAAAACAGAAACACAGCAGTGCAGTTTGGTAGAGCCTCCCCTCTATTGTATGCAGGGGCCCTGGGTTTTATTCTCAGTACCACAAAAGCAAACAACACAAACGCAGACACCTCAGAAATACAATATGAATGTGCTGGGTGATGACCAATGTTTGCAGGAAGATGTCTCTGATGATAGACATGGTCTGACTTATGTTTTCTATGTCCCTACACAGTGCTGTGATCCTAGCTAGGACTTAAAATCTTGCTGCATGCCAGGTGTGTTCGAGGTGGCACATACCTTTAATCCCAGCACTCGGGAAGGCAAAGGCAGATGGATTTCTGTGAGTTCGAGGCCAGCCTGTCCTACAAAGCAAGTCTAGGACAGCCAAGGCTACACGGAGAAACCTTGTCTGGGGTGGGTGGGGGTGAATCCTGCTGCAAATTCAAGTGTGTGGGAGCTGAGAGTCATGCTAATTCATACTAGCTCACCCCACTTTTTTGTGACTAAGTTCCCACTTAAGCTTAATGAACCATTTTCTTAAGAAAAAGACTCATTTGGAATTATTATTTTTTCCCTTAATATGTATATCCTGAAGGACTACCTAAGAAGAGTCCTGCCTTGAGCACTGGGTTTCTTCACCCTTTCCTCTTTCTGACTCTGAGAGACAGTTGTTTTCCTTATTGTTGATAACAGGTGCACATAAGAGAAATGTGTGTATACTTTTTTAATGGAACAGTTTCAACTGTAAATTGTAGGCCACTGTCTTGTTTAGACTGTGCGTGCAGATTGAGGCCTGGGAAACATTTGACCCACTCAGCATTCGCATATGGAGCTGAATGAAGTGCTTAGACTATTGTGTAGGGAGCAAATGCTCCAGTTAAATGCATGTGTCTTCTCACTGCCTCAATAGCTTTTTGGGGAGGGCAGGCTAGGAGATCCTAGGACTCAAAAGTAGGGCCTTACTCTTGCTAAACCCATCTTAATGACTTTTAAACATTGTTTTGGAGGTTAGGCATGGTGGCACAGAGCTTTAATCACAGCATCTGGAGGCCGAGGCAGCAGGGCACTGCATATCGAGCTTCAGGACAGCCAAGGCTACACAGAGAGACCCCATGTCAAAAAGTAAAATTCTTAGAAATAGGATGCTGAGTTCTGGGTTGCTGGGGCTCTGCTAAGCTCACATTTGCCTGCAGAGGTGTGAGGGTGCAATTGCAAGGTCAGCCTTACCACTGCCAAATGGCTATTGTTTAATGTCTTTACACATTAGGTTAAAGGAAATTAGGGCAAATTGGTTTACTGTCTTAGCCCTGCAGTGTGCTCCACTATCCCTCTTTACTGTTTGAACTTTGTTCTTTTGCTTTGTTGCATGTGTTATTTTCCTGTGCTCACTCAGCTTTGCTGCCTCAGTGTCAGCTAATGTAATTTTCCGGCTAGCAGATACCAACAAGGACTCCTTGTTGTATTTCTGCCCATTTTTTTTCCAGCCTCTTTACTGCTAAGAAATAGTGCTAGCATTAGTGCTATTTATTTGATTTTTTTTTTGTCTATGTTTGTATATGTACATATGTGTGCCATGTATGCGCAGGTGCCAACAGAGGCCAGAAGAGGGAGCTGGAGTTACAGGTGGTTGTGAGCCACCCACAGCGAGTCCTCTGGACGAGTAATGATACGCGCTCTTAACTGTCGAGGCATCTCTCTAGCCCAACTAGCATTAATTTTATATACCAATGTTGGGCTTTTCTGTAGTTGAATCTTAGGTTCTGATCCAGATTTGGCATTGTATACCTACAATACCAGCACTTGGGAGGCAGAGGCAGAAACAAAGATCTTAAGTTCAAGATCAGCTTAGGCTGCATTGCAAGATCTTGTCTTAAACAAACACACCAAATGGTCCTTTTTCTTGATTTATTTTTTCTGAAAATCCTATTATATATTTTTTTAATTTAACAGTTATTTATTTAGCACTTTCCACTACTTGGCTTTGCTTTGGCCTAAATGTGGAGCATAGTTGACATTTCCCCTCTTAGTGGCTACTCAGCTGTGCCATTCACAAGAGACTGCACTTTTCTGTCATGGCGGGGCCTGCTTTACCTCAGACTATAGTCTGTCCTGCTTATGGGTCTGTTCTGGTGTTTGTTCTTAGTGCAGATTTCTACTTTGTGCTGCTATTGACTGGTTGGTTCATTAGATGGTCTTACAGTGTTATCTCATGTTGGCCTAGAACTCCCTTTGTAGACCAAGCTGGCCTCTAGTTGTCAGTTGTGGGCCTCTGCTTCCCAAGTACAGATTACAGACACACACCACCTATGCTCTGCAAGGTGGCCATTTCTGTGGCTTTCTAAGGTATTACTACTTGGTAAAGTATGATACGCTACTTCTCTAGTTCTTGTGGAGATCTCCATGCCTTTGGCTGGCTTAGGATTGGAATTATATTAAGTAAGAGAATTGGCTTGACGTCAGTTCATAGGATCATAACGCTTCTTTCTCTGTCATTGAATGGTTATTCATTCAGCTAAAGCTTCCTTTTGTTTCTTTTTTTAAAACAATTTTTAAATTTATGTTTTTTTTTTAATGTAGGTGTCCTCTGCCCGAATGTATACCTGTAGGCCAAAAGAAGGCATCAGATCCCTTTATAGATGGTTGTGAGCCACCATGTGGTTGCTGGGAACTCAACTCAGGACCTCTGGAAGAGCAGCCACTACTCTTAACCTCTGAGCCATCTCACTAGCCCTCCTTTGGATTCTTTTCTTTTTTTCCTTTCTCCCTCCCTCCCCCCTCTCCTTTCCTCCCTCCTTCCCTCCCTTTCTTTTTTTCTTTCATTTTTCAAGACAGCTTTTCTCTGTGTAGCCTTGACTGTCTTGGCCTCACTTTGAAAACGGCTGGCCTAAAGTCGCAACGATCCACCTGCCTCTGCGTCCCGAGTGCTGGGTTATGGTGTGCACCATTGTGCTCAGCCTCCTTTTCATTCTTAAGTGTCAGTCTTAGGGGTTCTCAGTAATGTTGCTTGGTCATCTCCAAGTGTTAAATATTTAACTCTAGGTCTGCACCCTGTATGGTTCCAGAACCTAAAGGAGAACAGCCTTTATCCTTACTCAGACACTTATTCTTAGAGCCACGCAGTGTCAAGTCTTTATTCTTTTTTTGCTTAAAGAAATTTGCCAGGTGGTGTTGGTGTATGCCTTTAACCCAGGCACTCAGGAGGCAGAGGCAGAGACAGACAGATCTCTCTTGAGTTTGAGACTAGCTTTGTATACAGACCAAGTTTCAGAACAACCAGGGGTACACAGAGAAATTCTGTCTTGAAAAGCCAAAGGACAAATGAATAAATAAAAGTTGGCCATGGTGGCTCATGATTATAATCCTGTCACTTGGGAGGCAGAGGCAGGAAGTTTCCTATGAATTGAGATCAGCCTAGATTACAGAGTGAGACCTTGTCTTTTTTTTTTTTTTTTAAAGATTTATTTATTTAGTATGTATGTATACAGTGTTCTGCCTGCATGGGTTCCTGCAGGCCAGGAGAGGGCATTTCAGATCTCATTACAGATGGTTGTAAGCCACCATATGATTGCTAGGAATTAAACTCAGGACCTCTGGATGTGCAGCCAGTGTTCTTAGCCACTGAGCCATCTCTCCAGCCTGAGACCTTGTCTTTAAAAAGAAAAAAGTGAAAATTTAGTAGCATACAGGCTTAGTTGCTTGCATGTCTTTTCTTTTCTTTCTTTCTTTCTTTTTTTCCTTTTTTTAAAAATTAATTTATTCTTGTTACATCTCAATGGTTATCCCATCCCTTGTATCCTCCCATTCTTCCCTCCCTCCCATTTTCCCCTTATTCCCCTTCCCTATGACTGTTCCTGAGGGGGATTACCTCCCCCTGTATATGCTCATGGGGTATCAAGTCTCTTCTTGGCAACTTGCTGTCCTTCCTCTGAGTGCCACCAGGTCTCCCCCTCCAGGGGACATGGTCAAATGTGAGGTACCAGAGTATGTGGGAAAGTCATATCCCACTCTCCACTCAAGTGTGGAAAGTGTTCTGTTCTTTTTTTTTTTTTTTTTTTTTTTTCTTTTTTTTAATCTTAAAGGAACATAACATTAGTAGCCTTAAAAGAACACTTCAGCTCTAAAATGTCATGATCCTTCTACAGAAATCATAGGCCTATGAGGTAAGAATGGTTTTCAACATATTTAAAGGGTTGTCTTGAGGGAAAGAAGCCCTCACATGGCTGGCTTGATAAGCACATAGTACAGCCTGAGATAGGTGAGGAGGGCTTGTAAGCCAACCGGAAAGCTTTCCTTCTCAGAAGGTGGAAAGGAGGGAGTTAAAGGGAGGGTTTGGATATTTAATACTGTGTTTTGGTGTTTAATGAGCCAGACTGCGGCTGAGTATATTTTTCTGTCATGAAGATACATGACAGCGCCCGTTTAGCTCTGCAGTTCATGTTCTTCTAAGATAATGTATCTAAAACTGCACTGCACTTTCCCTTTTATCCAGCTCACAAGAAGAAATGCTCAGCATTTACTTTAGCAGTGTCTATGTATCTGGTGCCTAATGCCATAATTTTTTCCTACACAGTTGCTTTAGCTTTATGTGAAGGATCATGAGAATAACAAGTGTCAAAGTTACATCTCTAGGGGAACATATAAATGCCAGCAATTCTTTACACAAAGGAAACAAACATGTTTGCAATGTGTCTTTTTGTTTTGTTTTTTCTTTTTCTTTTTTTTTTTTTGTTTTTTGTTTTTTGTTTTTTGTTTGTTTTTCAAGTCAGGGTTTCTCTGTGTAGCCCTGGCTGTCATAAAACTCACTCTTTAGACCAGGCTAGCCTCAGACTCACAGAGATCCTCTTGCATCTGCCTCCTGAGTGCTGAGACTACAGGCCTGAGCCCCCACGCCTGGTCTTCTATTCTGTGTTCTAATGAAAGTAGCTATGACTCTTCCTTCCCTTTAGCATTTGAAAGGTAACATTTTGTTTTATTGATGTGGTTCATAGCTCAGAAGATGTGTGCTCTCCCTAATATAAACTGAAGTTCTAATATTTAATGCTGAATTTAAGGCAAATAGTAGTAAGGAAAACAAACTGAGATGACAACATTCAGAAAGTCCCCTAACAAAATCCTTGATGCAAGCCTGAGAGACAGATTGACCTGAATGGAAACCACGGGAAATTTCACCTCCTTCATCTCCTTGTACCCTTTGGGAGCTCCATGGTGGGTGGTGACAGCCGTGCACAGAACAGGAAGCATGACTAAAGCTGTCCCTAGGTAGGGTAGGAACATGGGGATTGGAGTCGGCTAGTCTGTTACTGGCAAAGAGCCCCAACCTTCCGACAAATGGCCAGAAGGTGAGACTGGGGAGTCAAAGCAAGATGGCTGACCATTCAACGCCCACCAGACCGCACAAACACCTCATTACTTCTAGAACAAAAGAATGCATTTTGTAAGTGACAGAGAGGACTGTTGTAGAACATGCTGGTGCCTGCTTTAACAGGGTGCACTCACATTTTTCTTAGACCATAAGCTTCCTATGTTGAACCAAGTACTAATTATTCCCACGAGACTGCAAACTTGAGGTACCTTTTCCTGGAAAATCCCTACCATGTTCAAAAGAAGTTTAATTTTTATATATGTATTTATGTGTGAGAAGTAAGGTTTTAGAATTGCAGTTTGTTGGAGTTGTTAGGCTCTGCTTGGTGTGGGCAGCCTGTCCATAAGTTAAACTGGCTTTTGAACAGCCCCATGCAGCCCCTGGGTCAGGCTGTGATGTTTTATTCTGCTGCTGCTGCAGACTCCCAAACCAGTGCCCTCACTGGCTAGTTTTTCTGTTCTTGGTCACAGCTATTCCCCAGGGTTCAGCCTTTTCTGGTACACAGTGTCATTTAAGCTGTGGCAGTTTAGCTTTACCTTAGGTACTGCCTTTTTGTCCCTGATACCTTCAGCATCTGACCTTAATGTGTTGTACCATTTAAATTTTTTAAAAAGGGACTTGGAGAGTGGCTCAATGATAGAGTGTTTGCTAGCATGTGAAAGGTCCACCCATGGGACTGTAACACACACATCTCTCCCCCTTTTCCCTCTCATCAACCTCTTCTGTACAAGCCTGGTGCCTTTCAGGGGAGATTGACACTTGGGGGTGAAGGTCTGAGTGCTGGGTATACTCTATGGTGGTCTTGGGGCATCCTCAGCAGATAGAACCAGGAAGCCTGTGTTTATACCCACATATATGAATGTAATCATTTTTACATCACATACATGTGTATAAATAAATGCTACCTTATATAATTCTCTCTGATTCCAGCAAGACACAGCAGGACTTACCTTAGCTGTCCCCTCCTGCAGTGTAACTTCTTACCCCACTAGTAAGAATCTTGGTTCCCATGCTTGGCAATATACTTGCATAAGAAGATGTATTAGTAGTGTCAGGATTGTCAGTTTATAGCCTTGTGGGAAACCTTTTTAATGAGAATTGTGGACTTAGCCCATTTCTCTTTGTCCTTAGTTTTACAGCTCTCTGGTTGCTGAGGTTGTTTTTTTCTCCTCCACCCCCTCACTGTGCTGTTAATGATTTGCAGTTAGGTTTATCTGCTGGTGATGACATTCTACAGTAGGTTCCCTCCATTTCCCTTGGTTTAGTTTTTGGATTATGTGAAATATGACTGTGGCTCTGAATCACATGTACACAGCCCTGCTCAGGGACATGCAGGCATCCTCACAAACTACTCTTTTTACTTTCTGGTTTATTTTGTGCCACTTAAACTTGTCAGGTCTGTGTTTAAGATTGTTTACCATGATAGAAAGGCATTTCCACTCTTCTAGTCAACTGCTCTGGTCAGCAGTGGTGGCGCATGTCTTTAATCTCAGCACTCAGGAGGCAGAGGCCAGTGGATTTCTGAGTTCAAGGCCAGCCTGGTCTACAGAGAGAATTGCAGGACAGCCTGGGCTGCCACAGAGAAACCCTGTCTTGAAGAATAACAACAACAAAAAAGGCTGGCAATGCTGGAAGGTGGGACTTGTAATTGAAGAAAACTTTTTTTTTTTTGGAAACAAGATCTCATTATGTAACCACTCAAGCCGACCTGGAACTCACTCTGTAGACCAGGCTGACCTCAGGCTCAAAGATCTGGCTGCCTCCAAGTGCTGGGATTCAGAGTGTGCGCCAGGCTTTGAAGGTGACACTTTATGTGTTGGACTCCTTCACATTTGTATACTTGGCTATTTGATAAGTTGGTAGCATTTGAAATTTAACTGATCTTATCTAACATCTATAATAAGGATGGGGGAGGGGAGGGAAGGACACAGTCTTTCCTACACTGTCTTATCCATCCCCCTTTAACATTGAATACTTTATTTTATAATTGTTCAAACACTACAGTATTTCATGTTCCTTGGAAAATAAGGAGGACTAAGCAGGTATGGGCACTTGCTACTGAGGCTGACATCCTGAGTTCTGTCCCCAGAACCTACACCAGAGATTGTCCTTTAACCCCTACACTCATGCTGTGGTAGATGCACACACAACAAACTAGCATCCATCCACACATCCATCCACACATCCATCCGTCCACACATCCATCCACACATCCATCCATCCACACATCCATCCACACATCCATCCATCCACACATCCATCCACACATCCATCCACACATCCATCCATCCACACATCCATCCACACATCCATCCACACATCCATCCATCCACACATCCATCCATCCATACATACACACATCCGTCCATCCACACATCCATCCACACATCCATCCATACACACATCCATCCATCCATCCATCCATCCATCCATCCATCCACACATCCATCCATCCACACATCCATCCACACATTCGTCCATCCACACATCCATCCATCCATCCATCCATCCATCCATCCATCCACACATCCATCTATTTATTTATAATGGTGAAGCATCACATGTGAGGATATGACCCTCTTTGTGCTCCAACACTAAACCAGCTTTACTCCAGAGTGTCAGAGACTAATAAGCGTGTGCTACTGCACCCCTTTCAGGTTCTTGTTTTATTTCTAGTCCTGTGCCCATAAGAAAAGAATACTGTTTTCCAAGTGTGAGGTTTTTTGTTTTGTTTCTTTCAACAGAAGTTCTCCCATCTTGGTGGTTTCTGTGCTTTTGGTAGCTTTGCCTTATCATTTCTCACATCTGTACAGCATCTGCTAGCACATGTCCGTGAATGTGACTTCTAGTACACATATGACATTGCTAGTGCTGTCTCTTCTTTCTTGTCAGCAGTCCACAAACTTCTCTTGTCAACTCTCAAATTTGCTCTGCTGGCCATTGATACTCTATATTTTCCAAGCCTTAAATTTCCAGCAGTTTGAAGGTCAAAAGTGGTCTTGTTCTGCTTTCCTCAGAGTAAGGCTGGGTATTTTTCCATGTAATGATTAGCCAGGTCCATTCACTTTCTGTGATGTGCCCATTTTAATCATTTTTTAATTGTCAATTTGTGTGAGTTCTTTGTATATGCTAGATTCATCCATCTCACATATAGTTAGTGGCATGCAGTGCCATTCAGCTGCTTGCCTAGCGTGCATAAAGCTTGGGGTTGGCCCTGTCAGCTGCTTGTGGTGGTACAAGGCGGAGGCTAGATGACCAGACGTTCACAGTCATTCTCATCCAACCAAGGCACCAGCAGTAAACAAGAGCATAAATGCCTAAGAGGAAACTGATGAAGGAAAATGTAAATAAACGAGTAAGGCATTATAGGTACTTATACGTACCATGAAAATAGGATAGAGTCCCAACATCTCCCCAAAGCTTTCCTCCCTTGTGTACTTGTATTAGGCAGGTAGTCAGGGAAGATGAGAGCAAGATGAGTAATGAGAAGGAGCTGGCCATGTCCAGAGACACCAGCTTATGCCTTGGTCCAGGGGTAGTCCTGTTTGAATAAGGAGAACAGGGTAGCAAGGCAGATAGGTCAGACTGCGGCCTGTGGATGTGCAGTCTCCTCAGCCCAGCTTCCGCCCTGCTCTTTCCTGGGCCAGGCCAGGTCAGCAACAGTCTTACTCTAGGGGACAGGTGTATTAGGACTGCTTCAGTGGGTTTGTGGTTGTTTTAAGGCCTAGGCCTGCTCTTTTAATAAAGGAAAATTTTCTGTTTCAGATTACCTAGGAACAGTACGATTTGGGGTTATCACAAATAAACATCTTGCGAAACTGGTATCCTTAGTACACTCTGGAAGTGTGTATTTACATAGACATTTCAACACATCACTTGTAAGTATTTCAAAATCACATTTGTATTAGTGCAGTGGTTCTTAATCTTATGTAGGTCACAGACTCCATTGAGAACTGAATGAAATGTATGGACCTGTCCCTGGGAAAGATAATGTGATTTTATGTGCAAATTGAGACTTCCTATAAGCCCACTCTGGAGCCCTGCCCTGGTTGAGAACCTGTGCATTAGGGGCCTCTTGACTGTACTGTCTAGACCTTGTTTGCTTAGAGTCTTAGATTTTGGTGCAGCTTTGCTAGTTGCCCTTGTTGAATGAACTGTGGTACTCAGTTGGTGATTCCTCACGCTAGGCCCATGTTCTCTGAGATGGGCATCCGCTGGGCACTGCTGTTGATTTGTTCTTGTAAGAAGATCAGGAATGTGAGGGGTTTCCTCCTGCACTCACACTGGAGTGTTGACGTTCTTGTCATAGCACAGCCCCACACCTCAGAGCTTCCCACCTCAGATATCCTAGTTCCTGTGCTCCCTCATTTCATGTGCTTTTTTTGTTGGAACTGCTGCCACTTACCTACTTCTTAGCACTGAGCTACACTGTGCCTTGCTACTTTCCTAGTCATTGCTTACAGCTTATTTTTTTGAAGTATTTTATTTTTAATTACATTTATTAATTAATTTTGTGACACACACACACACACACACACACACACACACACACACACACGTCCAAGGGCAATTTGCAGGAGTTAATTCTCTCCTACCATATATGTCCTAGGAATGGAACTCAGGCCATCAGACTTGGTGGCAAGTGCCTTTCCCCACTGAGCCTTCTCACTGGTCCTCTGAGGTGTTTCTATTGTTGACAGGATCACTGGCTTTCGGGTCCAGTGAAAATTTCTGCCCTTAGCTCAGGGTCATGGTCTTTCCAAGCACTGTTGAGCACTCACCAAGAAGTGCCCCTTGCTTGTTAGTCATTTTAGCATCTGCCTAACTCTCAGCTCAGATGTTGCATATTTCACACACATATATATTTCTACATTAAATGTATTTTTGTGTTTTCCAAATAGAATTGTTTAATGATGTGTTTTATGCCTCTGCTGTCCTATCTGAGCATTCCTGCTGACTGCCTCTCCACTGCCTGCCCGCTCTCCTGTGCCTGTCTAGCTCTTCACTTCTTCTGCTCTGCTAGCTCTCATTTCCTTACACCATTTTTTAGCCTACATGTATTTATAGCACAGAGCACTGAAGAGTAAATAGAGAAAAGGAGAACTGTGAAGTAATTTTGAAACTGTCCAGGCTTGCTGCCTCAGTTGGGTGCTTTCAGTTGTTTATCAGCAGATGCCTTTTATCGAATGAAGTGTCAGTGGGATAGCAATGTCTTAAAAAGCAGCAGCAGTGAGCGTGTTCACTGTGCCGTCACATAGAGCTCCGTTCTGGGGTTACCATGCTCCACTTTGTGAAACCTTCCTAAACACTCTGGGAATTGTTTGATGAAGCTTGTGGTTTATGTCATTGGACTTTCAAAAAACAGAACAAAACAAAAATGCCAAGTGTCTCTTTCCTTCCTGCTACACACAGTGTGATATAGGGCCTTGTGTAAGCCAGGTCACTCACTGATTTATTCAAGTATCTGCTGAGTGCCTGCTCTGTGCCAGGAATTTGTCCCGTTGCTGGGCTGACCTGAGCAAAAGCCTGTAGCCTCTGCCTAATGAAAGCGCCACTTTGGCTTCTCGGCAGTATTTGACAAGCCAAGATAAAGATGTAACCTCCTGTAACCACAGGTGATAGACCTAGATAGGCACCATGTGGTAACTCTCCTTAGACAGGGTGATCAGAGGTCATTACGGCCACCTGAAGGCTGGGAGAGTCTCTGTGGATAGGTGAGTCTGCCTCAGGAGACAAAAGGTCAACCTGGTGAGATGAAAGTCACCACCTCCTGCTTTCTCCCTACTTGTGGCTTTGTGGAAGTCACAAAGTCTGAGTGTTGGCAGCAGTCATGGCCTCTGGGTGCCTTTTCCTCCCTCACAGTGCAGCTTGACCTGGACTCTGGAGTATGGTGCTGGTACTTTGGCTCTGCCTTGTCATAGTCACCTCTGTTTTATTTTCTTATGTTTGTCTTTGGCAGGTCTTCCCCAGGGAAGTCATGAACTTCACAGCTGAGAACATCTTTAAGTGGGCCTCAGAAAACCAGGAGACCCTCTTCCGATGGCTGCAGCCCCATGGAGGCAAGAGTCTATTGTTGAACAATGAGCTGAAGAAAGGACCAGCACTCTTCCTGTTCATACCTTTTGACCCTTTAGCTGAGAAGCATCCTCTCCTAGATGAGGTAGGAGTCCTAGTGGCCCTGGCTGCTGTCATAGGTCTCCTTCCTCTAATCCATCATCAGAGTAGCCGGCAGGAATAGTAGTGTGGCTCAGTGTTCTTTGCCTGGGACAGGGATTCCCCAGCTTCTCTGACCATCTTTATTTGTTGCTCTGGTCTGGGCTGAATGGGGGGAAGGGAAATGAAATAGCTTCCCTAGAGACCTAGCAAACAACCCTCTTTCTCAGATGATTGCACTGACCTTCCTGTTTAGGGCGTGTTGGGAACACAGGCAAGCTGAATGTATAGGAATTCTACTGTCATGGGGCCTGGCCAGGTGCAGCTGCAGTGATGCCGTGTCCCTTTTTCTCTAAACTTTTCTTGTTCTACAGAGAGATAGGTTTCCAGAGACAGATGCTGCCAGGAGTCTTCCCTCTCTCCTCTGCTTTCTGGGATGTCTGTTCTCTCTAGGTGTGAGTTTATTTTGTACATAGATCATTTGGAGGCACTTAGAGGGAACAATAACAATCAGCAGAGAGCCTGTGGCTGCTAAATTGGATTTACTAGGGTTTTTTTCCCCTCAAGGATCCCTTAATTGGCCCAAACCAGAATCTGACAGTCACTGTACAGAGAGCAGGCCAGGCAGACGGTTCCTGGGCCTGGGCCCCGGCCCCTTGGTACTGCTCTGGAGGCTGGGAAAGAACTTCTCACCAGACAGACTCCCTATGCTGTTCTCCAGCATTTGGCTCAGGTTGTTATCCCCACTGGAGCCTTCTAACTTATGCACAGCCTGGCTTTAAGGGAAGAAAAGAGAAAGAAATGAAGTCCTTCTGTTCTGTCCCCTGGGCTTCATTTCTTTAGACCATACACACGTGAATGCTTTATGATCCAGAAGTCTCTTTTCCATGCTCTGGTCTCTGTGCCGTCTAGATTAAGAGAAATCAGGTCTTTGCAGGTTCTAGCCTTACTGGTAACTGTGGCTGTGACTTTTTACTTTAACTTTTGGGACACTGTCTTCCTTGACTTGGGCATGCAGAGTGGTGGGGTAGTGTTGGCAAAAGTATAGATCCTCACTCCAGAAGGCTGGTGCTGGATTTGGCACCAAAGGTGGGCCTTGTTTTCAGCCTTTCATTCTCAGATGAACCGCTACACAAATTTTCTGTTTCTAGCGTCTACCAACAGGCTTTTTTTTTTTTTTTTTAAATCAGTTTCACCTGTGACTCTGTCCCCTGTGCTCCTAGAGTGCTCTGAGTTAGGTGGAGTCTGTCAGTCTCCCTCCACATGTGACTTGTATGTCCCCTCATGAGATAAGCAACATTGCCCAGCACTTTCCTCCTCCTCCATGGATCAGGTCAGTCTGGCCAGTGTTCATTGAGTACTGGTAGCTTGTGGGCATCTGGTCTCAGAAGCTGGTCCTGTTGGGAATCGAAAATCTGCTTATAACTCAGGCAGACGACAGTCGGGCTCCAGGCAGGCCAGGGTCAAGAAGTAGCAGAAGAGGGAAGTGACATCTCAGAAAGCAGGAGCCTGGCAGAAAAGGGCAGGAGAGGCTTAGGAGGAGGAGCTTGGGTAAGAGAGAATTCAGGGCAGCTTTGTTTTCCATTGCCCTTGTGGGTCTAGGTCTGGGCAGAAGATTCTTGAGGGCATAGTAGGAGTGGGCAGCTGCCCTTATACAGCTGCCCTAGTGTCCCTGGAGCATTCTTGACATATCATACAACATATTATGCAGCATGCTAATCTAAGGAAAGGTTTGTCCTAGCATCCAGAGTCCATTTGACTTGTTTTCTACTACTTTGGGACATTCACGGTGTGAGTCAAGTAAGTAGAGGCATCCAGACTTACGGATTTCTGTGACAACCCAGACATTTACAATTATTTGCCAAGTTCTTAATGGTTAGCATTAATTAAATGTGACATATATTGAACACATTAACAGGTTGTAGCGTGAATTTTGTTTTCAAAATTAACTGTTCTGGGGCTGGAGAGATGGCTCAGTGGTTAAGAGCACCACCTGCTCTTCCAGAGGTCCTGAGTTCAATTCCCAGCACCCACATGGTGGCTCACAGCCATCTGTAATGTGATCTGATGCCTTCTTCGGCAGATAAAGCACTGACATACAATAAATAAAGTAAATAAATCTTTTTTAAAAATTAACTGTTCTGTAAGAGGTTTGTAACGTGAAAACCTGCTTACAGGAGAGAGGGAAGAGGCCTCACCCCTCAAGAGCTGCCTGCCATGTAGTCCTCCTTCCATTAAAAGTGCTCTTCACATGACTGCAGCATGAGATACTAGAAACGAGACAAAGGAAGAAAATGATCTAGAAATAGTGGTCTCTTCCTGTAATGAATATTCACATTTGTGGAATATTTAAAAAAATGCAGCAGTGGATCATAAAGTTGTATGGGGTGTGTAGGGGCCTGGGGAAGAGTTATCTACTATTGTATCACTAAGTATAAAGTATTCCAGGAAGGATAGATGGTATCAGGGCTCTTTGTGGGTTGTCAAGGCTTGTCCTGTTCACAAAATGTGCTGTCAAGAATGTTGTCCAAAAAAGATGATGGTGTTTTTATGGGTGAGGGGTAATTTAAAACACTAGTTTACATGTAAAGTGACTTTTTATCCCAAGAACTAGTCTATAGATACATTTTGAATTAGTATTCTATAAATATTGTTATAGAAATTGTCTAAGTTGGAAATGTATTCATTAAATAGTTCATATATACGTATACACTTTTTTGTTTGAGACAGTCTCATGTAGACCTTAAACTTGAGGGTACAGTGGCTATTCTTTTCAAGAAAGGATGTTGTGTTCATTTCTCTGAAATGCCATGTATTCACATGTGCTCAAACTCTGTCCTGCTTATGAGCAGCCGTAAACCTGTAAAGAAAAAAGGTGTTCCAGCAGAAGATCTCGAGGCTGTGGTAGGGGTATCAGGGACCAGAACTGCAGAAGCCAGTTCACTTACCATTCAGAGCGGGGCTGCCATTACCTGAGGCCATGTGGAGCGCCACAGATAGCAGCGCCCCCTGCTGCTTCCCCAGAGCA
>OU015755.1:53050336-53105579 GCA_907169655.1 Acomys percivali
TGTGGAGCGCCACAGATAGCAGCGCCCCCTGCTGCTTCCCCAGAGCAATGCGCATGTGCAATGCGCTCTTGAATGAGCCCCTTATGTGCATGTGCAATGGTATGACCCTTGGTGGCACGATCCTTCTGCACCAATTGTGAGTGACAACATGGCAGGCTCTGATTGGAGCAGTTGCACTATAAAGGCTTTCTGGGTGCAGTCCTCGGGGTCAACCGTTATTCAAGAATCCTGAGTAAACTGCCACAAGAAGAGTTCCCGGTGTTGGTGTCTTTCCTGCTGGTTGGGGGCGGCACCGACAAGGCCAGGCCCCAGTAAGGTGTGCAGCACTACAAGAGAGCCTGGTCTGGTCTAAATGGGTGGGATGAGCCTGGAAAGGCAAATGCGGACGCAAATGAGCATGACTGTATTTATCCCACGGGTAATAGAAAGCCACCAGATATCACTTGGCCAGTTGTGCTCAGAGCTGTACTTTAAAAAGAAACATCAGTGTGGAAGTAAGGGTGGGGCCTGAGGAGTCTGAACAGAAATAGAGGATGAGCTGGTTTCTAGCTTGATGCCGAGCCAACAGCCACAGCAGTACAGGGAGGGGAGAGGTGCTCTAGAAAGGAAAGATGGGTGTGGACAGTAGGGAACAGGCTCTTGGCGAACTCTTGGGAGATATGGATATATTTGAGAGATATATGCTGTAAATTTAAGTGTTCAGACTTGCACTGGAGAGATGGCTCAGAGGTTAAGAGCGCTGTCTGCTCTTCCAGAAGTTCTGAGTTCAATTCCTAGCAATCACATGATGGCTCACAACCATCTATAAAATGAGATCTGGTGCCCTCTTCTGGCCTGCAGGCATACACACAGCAAACACTGTATGTGTAATAAATAAATAAACAAATCTTTGAGTGTTCAGACTTACTGAAGGAAGATAAAACTGACAGCAAAGGGGAATATTCAAGGTGTGGAGCAAGTATGCTTACCTGGGAGGCAAGGGAGTTCAGTTTGGTTCTGCCTGGACACCTTCCTGAGCTGAACAATTTTACCTGTTGGACTTACCTGCTATGGTGGGCAGGCATCTCTAGACCTCTGACTCAGAGCAGTGGGTTGTTGCTTCCTGATAGACGGGCATGTTGTAAAATACAACGCAGGCCTCTGTGTCAAGAGTTTGCTGTGAGCACTTCTCCTTTGAGGCAGTCTTGGTCTGGGCTCCTGCCTGTGGCTCAGGGATGCCACCCAAGCAGCACAGCTGCCATTCTCCACATCCATAATCTTTGTGCCTCTTACCAACCCTGCCCCCTGTTTTTCAGATCACCGAAGTGGCCTTGGAGTACAATAACTGTCATGGGGACCAGGTGGTGGAGCGCCTCCTTCAGCACCTGCGGCAGGTGGAGGCTCCTGTGTTCCAGTCGCTGGCACCAGAGCTGCTCGCCCCACTCCCTGATGCTCGGCTGATGGCAGCATCCCCCTGTTGTAACACAGTGGTGCTGCCACAGGGGCCAGCCCTCTCCAGGACCCACAATGTCTGTGAGCTGTGTGTCAACCAGACAGTGGGTGGCACGAAGCCAAGCTCAGTGAGCGTGCCACAGTGCAGCTTCTTCGAGATGGCTGCCGCTCTGGATTCTTTCTACCTCAAGGAGCAGACCTTTTATCACGTTGTGTCGGGCAGCATAGAGTGCAGCAATTTTTTAACCTCCTACAGCCCTTTTAGCTACTACACTGCATGTTGCAGGACTATATCGCGGGGCATGGCAAGCTTCAGTGGCTCTGAACAGGGTGTCTTCACAACCCCAGCCATCACATTCTCTTCCTTAGAGGAAAGCTGTGAGGCCACTGCCCCGAGCTCCGTTCCTCACATTGAGGAGAACAGGTCCCACTTTGCTGAAGTGGGCCTCACTAGCACAGCCTTCGCAGGCCTGAGCTGCAGAACCAACAAGACCCTCAACATGTACCTTTTGGATTCCAATCTGTTTTGGTTATATGCAGAGAGACTGGGTGCCCCAAGCTCTGCTCCCGTGAAGGAGTTTGCCACAATTGTTGATGTGAAAGAAGAGTTGCACTATATCTTGGACCCCAAACAAGCCCTCATGAAGTTCACTCTAGGTATTTTAGGGGTTCTACCTCCCTGAGCACAAGCTTTGCTTAAGAGTGTAACTTGCTTTGATTGTCTCATTCCTTCTAGATCATGGGTGACACCAGTTTCATAGTTCACTTTTAAGTCTTCAGACAACTGATCATAAGTTATCTTTATCTGTTGGTCAGTTTGAAAAGAAGCTACTTTGTCCAGGAAGTAGAGCACAAGTGTCCATTTGTCAAATTGTGGTTGAGTCTGTCAGCTAACCTGTGGGGGCTAAGAGTCCAAGACTGGCAATTTCTGTCACATTTCCAAGGCTGAGCAAGTATTAATCACAAGGAACCTGGCTCCCATGCCAGAAAGACTGGTGAGAGCCTTTCTGGTGGGACGTGCAGGGCCTGATGAACATGGCCAGTAATAGCACCTACAGCGGAAAGGAGTGGAAGCAGAGAGAAGCAGGTTTAGATTGTCTTGCTCATTTTAGTTTTACGGGGCTGATGTGTGAGTCTCAGGGCCACTAGGCCCCCTTTGTTGTGCTGAAGTTTTATAATATGTTGAGGAACTCTGCTTTGACCCCAGTGCCTACACCTGGGCACAGTGTTGAAAACAGGCTGCAAACCAGTAAAAAGCACTTGAGCAAGCCGGGCGTGGTGGCGCATGCCTTTAATCCCAGCACTCGGGAGGCAGAGGCAGGCGGATCGCTGTGAGTTCGAGGCCAGCCTGGTCTACAAAGTGAGTCCAGGATGGCCAAGGCTACACAGAGAAACCCTGTCTCGAAAAAAAAAAAAAAAGCACTGAGCTGACCTAGGGCTTTACTGTGGGAAAGTACCCCAGAGTTGGCTCCTGGGGCTTGGCAGCAGCAAATGGACTCATGCTGTCCTGTTCCCAGGACTTTGCTGCGGTCCCTGACACACAACACAAAAAAGTAAGAATTCAAAAGCCTGTTAGTTCAGCATCACTAGAGATGCAGGGAAAGCCAACGCTTGCTGGATGGAGGGGAACGGAACTTGGTTCCCAGTGTGGAGGTGATGAAAGCAGGGCAAGCACAACTCCTAAGCACTAGTCCTGGCTGACTGTCCTCCTGTCAGTCCAGCTGAAGCATTCACATCAGCCACCTTCCTGAAAGGACTCAGGAAATGTTGGTTTTTCTGTGTCAAATTATATATTATAATCACAAGAGCTCTTTGATGCTCAAAGTAAACCAGTGAGTAGTCACTTTATGGAGTAGTTACTCCCAATTTATTTGTGTACTTGGCTTTCTTAAACTGAAACAAGTGTGTATTTTATTTTGTTTTGATATTTATTTTTATTTTATGTGCATCAGTGTTTTGCTGCATGTATGTCTGTATACCACATGTGTCAGTGCCTGCAGAAGCCATAAGAGGATTTCACATCCCCTGGAACTGAAGTTACAGGAGGTTCTGAGCCACCATATGGGTGTTAGGAATCAAATGGGTTCTCTGGAAGAGCAGTCAGTGCTCTTAACTGCTAAACCATCTCCTCAGACATGTTTCAATTTTTTGGTATTTGTATGTTTTTCGAGATAGGGTTTCTCTGTGTAGCCCTGGCTGTCCTGGAGCTTGCTCTGTGGCCCAGGCTAGCTTTGAATTCACAGAGATCCAAGTGCTGGGATTAAAGGAATACTCCACCACCTCCTGGCTCATGGTTTAAATTTTTATTTTTGTTATTTCTTTATGTGTATGGTATTTTGTCTGCATGTATGTCTGGTACCCAGAAAGGCCAAAAGAGAGCATTGGATCTCCTGGAACTGGAATTACAGGCAATTGTGAACTGCCACATAGATGTGGAAAATTGCACCCAGGTCCTCTGGAACAGTAGCCAGTGTTCTTCACCAATGTGCTACCTCTCCACAGCCCCCAGCCATGTCTTTTGTTGCAGTTGTTTTTTTCCTCCTTTGAGACAGGGTCTGTCTATATAGCTCTGGCTATCCTAGAACTCACTATGTAGGCCAAGGCTGGCCTCAAACTCAGAGGTCTACCTACCTCTGCCTCCCAAGCACTGGAAGTAAAGGTGTGCGTCACCACACCCAGGTGAACATGTAAGTTTTAAAGCAAGTGGTGACTGGGTTCTCTGGATTCTGTGAGGAATACTCAGCTCAGAGAAGATCATAACATTGCTTTGAATTTTGAGGTTTCATCTTCTGTATGAACTCTGGCCCAGCCCAGCTATTTCCTCTGTTCTATAGTTTGTAGCAGATTCGGTAGTACTTTCAAACAAACCATTTTCTTAGTGTGAACTCCTAAGTCAGCTGTCCCTAGGGTGGCTTCAGAATCATTCAGATTGGAATTTCGTTCAGCTCTGATCAGGACGTTTCTTTAGTGTTCACTCTTCACCACCTCCTGATTCTGCAGAGTCACTGTCTGTTAATACCCCCACTGGAGGGAGTGGGAGGACAGAAGTGGAGTTCACACACCGAAGCAGAGGACCCTGAGTTGTGGCACTGGGGGGCAGGGTGAGATTGTTGGCTTAAATTAGGATTTTTATTACTTATGGGCTTATTTATATACTTTTCCCACTATGTATAATTGTTTATTTTTGTTAGCTTTTCTAAGAAAGGAAACTTAAACTTTAATAAAGGAAACAAAAAGCTCCTTGGCCTCAGATTAATGAGCATTAGTTTAATTAATGAGTATAACTAATGACATTGTTCTGTCACTGCATTTGTAGTGATGCTTAAAGAGCTGCTCTCTTGTAAAAAGTGTGGTGTGTGCGTTCTCATGGTGTGTATCTGCGGCAGTCCCTTTGGAAAAGCACAGGATGGAATTTCCTCTCTGTATTGAGCATCCAACTTACGGTGTTTTGTTAGTAAAGGATTGTCCTTTGAGTTACTACTACCAAAGTCAAGCCTGATGGCACCCTGGGCCTTTGTGTCAGGTTGTGCTTAATTGAGGTAATTAAAACAAAAAACAAAAATGTAAGCAGGAGACACAGCCTTTGATCCTGCTACTCAAGAGGCAGAGGCAGGTGGATCTCAGGTCAAAGCCAGCCTGGTCTACAACCAGTTCCAGGTCAGCCAGAGTTACAAAGTAAGACACTATCTCAAAACAAAGCAAAACAAAACAAAAACCCAAAAGTAAAATAAAAAACAACAATAAAAATATAAGCATGAGAAATCATTTAAATTTTAAAGTGTGAAGTTTAAAACAGGCAAGCTATTCTGATTTGTACCTAGAGCAAAGCTGATCTTATTTTCTCCTTACTTTTAGAGTCTTTTATTAAAAACTTCAGTGTTCTCTACAGTCCCTTGAAAAGGCATCTCACTGGAAGTGATTCTGCCCAGTTTCCATCTCAGCATTTAATCACTGAAGTGACAACTGATACCTTCTGGGAAGTGACCCTTCGGAAGCAGGTATGGGACTGGAGGTGTGACTTTATGGTAGAGTACTTACTTGAGCATGTGGGCCTGAGGTCAGTCCTGATCACTGCAAGAAACAGGGTTAGGGGCTCAAGAGCCGGGTAAAAATCAAGCCATCCACCCTTCTTAATTTCTATAGCTGTGGTTACTTAGGGGGAAACAGTCTGCTCTTGATATACAGATTAGATGTGGAACAGGAGTGGGTTGCATGGTGCTTTTCTAATTGCCCAAAGATCATAAAGAAAACATAATGAGGATGAGAAATCTCACTATGACTTGTGCACAGCCAGCCAAGTTGACTCAGTGCCTTTGGGATTCTAAGAACAGCAGGAAATGAGGAGCAAGACCATGTGTGAGTAAGCACTGTCTCCCTCCCACAGGACGTACTGCTGCTCTATTACACACAGTGGTGCGGCTTTTGCCCATCGCTCAATCACGTCTTCATCCAGCTCGCTCGGCTCCTGCCGGAAGACACATTTACTGTGGCCAGGTAAGGACACCTGTCTGTAACATCATGGGCTCTGCTGCTCTCTATTTTCTCTGCCTGCCAGACCGTGCTGGATGGCCTTGACCTTAACCATAATGAAGATGTTCATTCTTAGGAAAACAGGTCTAGGTTTGGCTGCTTAGAGGTCTGGGGAGGGGAATGTCCAGGGTTGCAGCCCAGCCCCGGGACTCTGGAGCCCCTGCCCTTGTTTTCCTCTTCACTGGCAAAAGCAAGAGGATGGCTTTGTTGATAGCTGTGTGTCTGGTTTGTGATTCCACAGGTGCTTTATGTGAATTTTTGTATAAATACATTTTAAATCCTTTATTTGTTTTCCGACAGGCTCTTTACTCTGTAGCCCAGGCTGGCTTTTAATTTCTGGCAGTCTTTCTGCCTTGGTCTACCAAGGGCTAGGATAACGGGTGTAAGCTACTACATCTGTTTTCAAATACCAGTTTAATTACATTTATTCCTTGACAGTTGGTGATGGTGGTGGGTAGATGGGAGGTGCTTGCTTTCTTTTGTTTTGAGACAGGGTCTACTATGTAGCCCTGGCTGGACTGGAACTCACTGTATAAAACCAAACTGATTTTTTTTTCATGCTGATCTTGAACTCAGATCTGCCTACCCCTGCCTCTTGGGTGCTGGGATTGAAGGTGTGTGCCAGCATACCAGCTCCGTACAGTTTTATATGTGCACATATGGTGCATCCTGATTACCTTCAGTGCCTGCCTCTTTTCCACCCTCCTACCCATCACCTTTTCACTTTCCTCCCTGTAAGTCCTCATCCTGACTTCATGTCCTATTGTTTTTGTTTTGTAACTGAATTTAACCCGAGTCACACACATGCTCATGGGTGTGGAGCAATACACTAGAGCACAGAGGACATGCCAGTGGCTACACTACTTCCCCTCCCTCAGCATCCATTGTAGCTGTTGAGTCCCCAGGAGGGGTAGGCCATGAGCCCTTCCCCTGTCCTTCACTAAATGTTCATAAGTTCATGAATGCAGTGGCCATGCCACGCTCAGAATATAGTGTTTCAAATCCTTCCTCCCAATCGTCAGCTCTTCAGTCTCTCCCTAAGTTTCTTCATCCACCACTGTTGGCTACAGAAAGAAGCTCCTCTGATAAAGCCAAGCGCAGCATTTGCCTATCGGAATAAGTACAGAAACTCAGAGGCATTTGTAACATTTAATAAAAAACAGTAGTGAGTTCCCCACCATGGCCTGTAACCACCAGAGCGTGGTCTTTTGGTGAGTTTACAGTACCAGGCATGATTTTTCTCCTATTGAGCAGGCCTTAAATCGAATCAGAAAATTGCCATGCCACTGTTGTGCCTGTGGGCACATCTCGTCTGGAGGTCGGCATTGTCGCATGCAAGGTCTACCACTGGGTAAGACCATTGATGACTTTTCTTTCTCTGGGAAAGAAAAACCCTGTGAAATCCAGTTGGAAGGGAAGGTCCTTAACCTCCCTTTCCAGCTTGCTCCCTCTGTCCTGCAGCCGAGATGTGCTGTGTCTGCAATAGCCTAGTCTGCTTAGCAAACCAAGAGCAACAGCAATGGCCTGTGCTGTTTGGAGGGCCTCTGGGACCTTCTTGGCTAACAACAGGTGATTGGGGAGGGGCACCTTTTTTTTTTTTTTTAAATCAGGGACTCTTGGTGAACCTAGGGCTCAAGAGTTGGCTGGCCTGGCTGGCCACTGGATTCTGGGGTCCTACTGACCCTGTCTCCTAGCACTGGGATTATAAGTGTACACTACCATACGTGTCTTTTTATGTGTGTTCTGGGATCTGACTCAGGCTCTCATGCTTTCACCAAGCCCTCAAATCAGGAGGCGAGCAGTTTAGCTTTAAGATATATTTTTTCAATCCCTGCCACTAAATATGAAAAACCAGATCATGAGAAAAAGATAGCAGCAGAGATACAAGCTTTCCAATGAAAAGATAAACATATTCCACCAGAAGTGTGTGCAGTGAAAACAACATACTTGTTGTGAATGGTTTTCTTTTTTTGTTAGTAGCAGGATTAAACCTAGGACCTCATGCACGCAAGCCAAGTGCTCTACCATTTAGCTGTATCCCTGGCTGTAATAAAAACATGCTTTAAAAGGTAGTCATAAGCACATGCATGTTTATATTTCACTTGCCGCCTGCTGTGTGTTCTCAGTAATTACTAGAGCCAAATGTGAGAAGTGACTGGGCAGAGAGATTGTTACAAAATATGGGCTTGAACCTCAGAACACCTAGTGAAGCTGCTGTAGCCGTTGTTTTTCTTTCTTTCCCTTTTTGTTGTTGTTGTTTGTTTGTTTTGTTTTTTGAGCCAGGGTTTCTCTGTGTAGCCTGGGCTGTCCTGGACTCACTTTGTAGACCAGGCTGGCCTTGAACTCACAGAGATCCACCTGTGTTTGGCATCTTGTATTGAGAAAATAAAGTTGGCACGGTCAGACACAGCTAATGGAATTGACAACATTTACAAGAAGTCACAAAAAAATTTGTACATTTCTGATTCAGTTAATTTCACTTTGGGACTTAGGAAAATAGAGATTCCAGAAATGTCTGGGCTAATCCTTACAGAACTCTTTATAGCAACAGTAAAGGCATGTATCAGTGTGTTGGTGCAGTGGACATTTCTGTCCACCGAGAAATCAGTACTTTCCTTGAGCTAATGTACAAGAGTAGAATAGGAGCTGTGTGACTGCACCTGGGTCAACACGTAAGCCACACCTGAAAGGATCCCAAGAAGGAGTCTTGGGGTTCAGTGCAGCTCTTGTGGGGTTTTACAGTGTTTTTCCTTCATAGGTGACTCTTCACTGAAGGACACATTGGAGGGAAAACACATCCAACTATAAAATACTGTGGCCAGCACCACTTGGCTAAAAGGAACACTAGTGTTCTAGACAGGCTTTCACCAAGAGGCAGACATGCCATTTTGTTAAAAGATGTGGGGGAAAAATAGGCATTTGGTTGTGCCAATTGTGGAGTTTTCTCTGTGTGTATTTGTGACAGGGTCTCCTGTATCCCAGGCGGGCCTCCAAATAACTATGCAGCCAACAATGGCCTTGAACTTCTGATCCTCTTGCATTTGTCTCCCGATTACTCCAATCATAGGTGTGCGCCACCCTGACTGGTTTAAAAGGGCTTCACCACAAATGATGCTAAGCAAGCACCCTACCAACCCAGCCACACTCCTTGCCCATGTGCCAGTGTGAGCACATACACAACACTGCTTCATACTGCCTGATCATCCCATACCAGTTTTGAAAAAACCCACTGAATTAACAGGTCCAGGCATCTTCATCTTCCATGTGCACTGGTCATGAATCTCCCTCCTTAGAGGATGCCATCAGCCCTCTGTGTGGCCAGCACATGTGGATCCTCATCACCTGCCTGGCTCCGTGCCTGTTGCTGGAGGGAGTTTATCCACCAGAGCAGTTGTAGGTTATCCCACAGGAATTGGCCACAGGGTGGATGATTTGATAGATGTCGTTTTTTATACTCATCAATTAATCTACTAGCCTTGGTGGCACCTGCCAGTAATCCTAGTTAAAAGTGCTGAGGCAAGGTGGCTACTGACAGTTTGACACCATCTTGGGATAAATATTGAGAATTAGACCAGCTGCAGGGTCACATGGCATGGGAAATACAAATTTAAAAAAACGAAGAGAGCTAGCAGTGGTGGTGCTCACCTTTAACCCTAGCACTTAGGAGGCAGAGACAGGCAGATCTCTGACTTCAAGGCCAGCTGGTCTACAGTATGAGTTCCAGGACAGCCAGGACTACACAGAGAAACTCTGTTTCTAAAAACCAAAACGAAGAAGAGTAGAGGAGAGTTGGCACTCGGTTAAGAAAGTACGCTGAGGCCGGGTATGGTGTGCACGCCTTTAGTCCCAGCACTTGGGAGGCAGAGGCAGGTGGATCGCTGTGAGTTCAAGGCCAGCCTGGTCTACAAAGGGAGTCCAGGACAGCCAAGGCTACACAGAGAAACCCTGTCTTGAAAAAAAAAAAAAAGAAAGAGAGAGAGAGAAAGTACACTGATGTTAGCCTTCATCCAGACTTAATGCCTATAAAGTATAATGTTCTTCAAAGAGACTGCTGTGTGTGCTGTGCTCAGTGGCTTTCCTTTCCTATAACTAAGCACAGATTAAAATCCCCAGCCAGGTTCTGGTACATAGATGAAGTACTCCTTCAGTGAGGCAACTCGAGGGATTTATGTTTAGTTTTAAGTTCTTCTATTACCCAGGGTGGACATGGCATGTTCTGTAGTAAGGGGTTTGGTTCCGCCTGGCCATAGACACATTCCAGGTTCCTCAGGTGTGGGGCTTATTTGGCTAGTTACTTCTTACTAGTCATTTTCCTTTTGCCTCTGCCAGGATTGATGTGTCTCAGAATGATCTTCCTTGGGAATTCATGGTTGACCGTCTTCCTACTGTCTTGTTTTTTCCCTGCAATAGGTAAGGCTGATTTTTTTCTTTCTTTCTTTTTTTTTTTAAGACTTATTTATTATTATGTATACAGTGTTCTGCCTGCATGCACATTTGCAGGCCATAAGAGGGCATCATTATAGATTGTTGTGAGCCAACATGTGGTTGCTGGGAATTGAACTCAGGACCTTTGGAAGAGCAGGTAGTGCTCTTAACCACTGAGCCATCTCTCCAGCCCAGCTGATTTTTTTTCTTTTCAGTATTATGTAGGTAAGATTCTCTTGTTAAGGCCTGAAGATGAAGATGTAAATCATTCATTATGTTCTAAACTCTTGTTAAATAGCCTTTAGAGACACAGAAAAGAAGAGCTTTAGTGTTGGAATGTCATGTGTTGTGATGGGGTTTTTGTTTTTTGACACAGGGTCTCACTATGTAGCCCAGACTGTCCAAGAACGTACTGTGTAGACCAGGCTCACACTCAGCTTCCCAAGTGCTGGGATTAAAGGCATGTACTACCACCCCTGGAATGTTTGTTCTTTGATAGGCGTTTATTACACAAGCATTCATGTGGCCCTGGAAGCTAGATAGCGTTCATGCCTCTGTGAACCTATAAAAGATGGTACACTTGAGGGAAAGTACGAGTGTTGTGTGGAGTGAAGGTCCCTCTCACCCAAGGGGATACTGGCAGTCCCCCGCCCACTGCTCCATTCACAGGGAGCTCTCTCTGCATGTGTGCAGGCCGCTCTGAGGTTTCTGTCACTCAGCTGTGCTGAAAGCTCCAGCAAACAGGAATGGGACATTACCAAAGAGTGTTGGGTTTGGCAGTGAGTGTAGGCCTAAACATTTCCACAAAAAAAGGAAATGAACTCTTCACCCTCATCCAAATAAGCTGGATGCTGACTCCCTTCTCACACAACTTCCCTGACTGTAGAAAGGTCCATCTACATGGGGATTCACTCACATCCCCTGTGGGAAACGTGGGAAGTGCAGGATCCTTTAGGGAGGCCTGGCCTCTGTGTGCAGTCACTGTTGTTTAACTTCCGACGTTTTACAAGCAAGCACGGCTGTGCTCATATGGCCTCTCTGGGAGATGACTTCCTTGGACTTTGTTGACTCATTGCCTGTTTTTGCCCTTTATCTCAAGGAATGTGTGCAAAGAATATTTCCTGTAGTAGCATGGGCTTGTCAGATCTCATACTAAAAACAGAGTGTGACTCAGTCTGTTCCACTGCTGGCTCTGCCATGATGAGCCCTCTTCTTTCTAAGGCATGTTTAAATTGCCATATAATCAAGAAATCATGGGCCCTAACAACAATTTCATCTGTGTGGGACACAAGTTGGGTGTGTAGCGCAATGATATGTAATTTTTGAATTCCAAACATACTTTAAAAAATATTAAAGTTACAGCACGGTAAGTGCCTTTGCAGGCAAAAGCTTTCAGCAGTTGGACAAGTGAACGTGTGTATAGGGGAAGGAGAGACACCTGCAGGACAGGTGTACAAGAGGAACATGCATGGCCAGCACTCTGGAGCTGCCTTGTATAATAAAATGAGTGCAGGCCAGGAATGGTGGCATACACCTTTAATTCCAGCTCCAGAGGCAGAGGTAGACAGAGCTCTTTGAGTTGTAAAGTGAGAACCTGTGTCCAGAAAAAAGAAAAGAAAAAGTGAATTCTTCGGGTCCCTGCAGCCTTTGCTGTGTCCCTTGATATTGAAGAGTAGAAGACTGCCCATGTCTGTTAAACACACAGAGCTTGCTGAATCAACCTTTGTTGCTTTGGAATGGGATTTTTTTTTTTCCATTTCCCAAAAACAGATGAAAGGCACAAGAGGAGAGCGCTCATCATTAGCTGGTCCAGGGAGCATTTGGCTTACCCAGAAGGTGGACAAGAAAATTGTAATATGACTATTACCTGTATAAAAATAAATAAAAAGGAGGCAGAAGGTGACAGATGTACCGGCCCAGGAGGAAGCAGTCAGCTGAGTAAGGGCTGTGGGGCCACCATGTAGTCTCTAAGAGCTGAAACTGGCTCATGTCTACTATCAAGTACAAAGGCTCACAGGAGAGGAAATAAAACACGGTTGGATAACATGTAGTGAGACTATTTCTGTGGCTCACTTGCTCCTGCTATTTTTAGTTAAAGTATAGAGTTGTACATGCACTCTGGAAAATGCAAATCTGTGGTGATGTGCAGAGGAAGAGCGCTAAGGTGTTGACATGGCTGCTTCTGAGGTATAAGAGCTCCGCACACTGGAAGATGCTGCTGCATGGTGTCTACATCCCTGCTAACTGTCTACACCGACTGTGCCCCACTGCAGTCATAGAGGAAGAAAGCCTTGGGAGAAGGCCTACCGTCTGCCCGTAGTGGAGCCTGCCTTGCCTAGCCTCCTTCTTCTCTGGTCTTACCTCTCTTCATCAGAAGAGGGAGGAGGGAGAGCTGGTGTAGACCATCACCGTGCATAGGGGTGTCTTAGAGCCTATCCTCTAAGCCAGCCATCTACTCTGCTCTGGTGGACATTGCAAACTGCAGATACTTCTGCCTAACTCAGGGCCTTGGGATGCTGGTGCATGCTCTACAAGGATACTTCAGTGTTACCCCCAGGAAGAACATCACTGCTTCTGAGGGGCTCTGACTAGCAATGGGACCTCACCACCATGCTTTCAAGAGGACAACCTTTTTTTTTTTTTTTTTTTTTTGAGACAAGAGTCTCTCATTGCATTTCAAGCTGGTATGGAACTTGTTTTGTAACCCAGGATGACCTTAGCCTTTTGTGTGCTGAGATTAATGATGGGGGGGGCCACACTCTCAAATTAAAAGAGCTACTTTAATTGAAAGCAGTTTATAGATATTATATGTCTTACCTTCTTTTTCCCCCTAGACAGGGTTTCCTTTGTGTAGGCTTAGCTGTTCTAGACTCACTTTGTAGACCAGCCTGACCTCAAACTCACAGAGATCTACCTGCCTTTGCTTCCCTGAGTGCTGAAATTAAAGGCATGCGCCACCATTCAACTCTAGCTACTTTTTGTTTGGGGGTTTTTTGCTTTTTCTTTTCTTTTTCTTTCTTTCTTTCTTTCAATAAATTTTCCTATTTATTTATTTAGTGTACAATGCTTTGCCTGTATGTATGCCTACATTCCAAAAGAGGGCATCAGATCTCATTATAGATGGTTGTGAGCCACAATGTGGTTTCTGGGAATTGAACTCAGGACCTTTGGAAGAGCATATAGTGCTCTTAACCTCTGAGCCACCTCTCCAGCTCTGTTTTTTGGGTTTTTTGAGACAAGAGTTTCTCTGTGTAGCCTTGGCTATCCTAGACTAGACTCACTTTGTAGACTAGGTTGGCCTTAAACTCATAGGGATCCTCCTGCCTCTGCCTCTTGAGTACTGAGATTTCTGGCAGGTGCCACCACGCCTGGTGCTAGCTACTTTTTTAAACATCTAAAAAAAAGCAAAATCCAAAAAACCTGCCCATGGCCTGGCCATTAATCCAGCACTCGGGAGGCAGAGGCAGTCGGATTTCTGTGAGTTTGAGGCCAGCCTAGTCTTCAGAGCTAGTTCTAAGACAGCCAAGGCTACACAAAAAAAACCCTGTCTCAGAAAACAAACAAGCAAATAACAAGAAAAAACAAAAACAAAACAATGAAAAAAGACCCAACATTTTGACCTTTAAAAAGTAAATGCTGCCAGGCAGTGGTGGCACATGCCTAATCCCAGCACTTGGGAGGCGGAGGCAGGCAGATCTCTGAGTTTGAGGCCAGCCTGGTCTACATAGGGCCACACAGAGAAACCTTTACACAAAAGAATATGAAAGGAGCCAAGAATGATGTCACGCTCTTATGATGCCAGCTAAGGGAACAGAGATAAGGGTCACGAGTTCAGGCCAGTCTGGATTACATAGAGTGAGCCTCTGTCTAAAACAAAACGAAAAGCATAACATAGTAAATAAAAGCTATGAAAGCATTTTAGCCTGACCATTAGGGAACCACAGCATTGCCCCAAGCCATCAAAATAGCATTCTGGTTAGCAAATTTCATTCCGTGTCTCTAGGGAATACTGAGGTGTCTCACACTTCTTCACTGGAATGGTGCACCTCCATTTGGTCCTAAAAGACAGGTCCACTGCTGCTTGATAGAGAGGCAGGCCTGGCCATCCACTACACAGAATCACGCTTAGTGGCCCATGGAAAAACTACCATTGGAAAGAACACTTCCCAGATTAGTGATAAATATGGCTGACATGCAAACCTTGTTTTCTTTCACATGACAGTTTTTAGAGTTGTTTGTTTTTGGTTTTTGAGGCAGGGTTTCTTCTGTAGACCTGGCTGTCCTCAAACTCACAGATCCACCTGCCTCTGCCTCCAGAGTGATGGGATTAAAGGCGTGCGCCACCATGTCAGGCAAGTTTTTAGAGTTGTAAAAAGCTACCTAAAGGCTTCCCCTCACCCCCCTCAAACATTATATGAAGTGGTACATACTCTGCTTTCTTCTTGTTATAAGGTAGGCTCTCACAGTATAATCCACACTAGCTTCAAATGTCTGGTTATCCTCTTGCCTCTGGAGTGCTGGGGTTACCAGTGTGGGTCATCATGTGCAGTTTCACATATCTGACTTAATTCTCTTGTGATTTTTGACAGGAAAAGGGTTGCCTATTAATAAAATACCATTTGTCATTTCTAGGTGTTTGGCTTCTAGCTTTGTGGGGGAGAAAGGTGTATACAGTTTAATTACTGCATTCTTTTTCCATTTTTAATTTTGTTGAATTTTATTTATTTTTGCTTTTTGAGACAGATTCTCTCTACGTAGCCTTGGCTGGCTTGGAACTTGCTATGTAGACCAGGCTTAGCCTCAGATTCATAGATCCACCTACTGCTGTCCTAGTACTGAGATTAAAGGTGTGTGCCATCACACAAGGCTTTTTAAAAAGATTATTTTTATGTGTATGGGTATTTTGCCTGCATGTGTGTTGTTCCCTTAGGGGCCAGAAAAGGATATCAGATCCCCTAAGGCTAGAGTTAGACAGATGTGAGCCTCCATGTGGGTTTTGGGAATTGAACCCAGGTCCTCTGAAAAAAGCAGTCAGCACTTTTGCACTGAGCCATCCCTCCAGCCCCCAGCTGGCTGGTACATTAAGGAACCATGCAATTTTTTGATTTCTTTTTTGAGACAGTCTCACAATATAGCCTAGGCTTGCTTCACACTTGTGATCTTCCTGCCTGAGGGATTACAAATGTACGATATTCTACCTGGTTCAAAATGCAATTTTGAAAAGGCTAATGTTGAACATCCACTTAATTCATTTAACCCTTACAACAGCTCTCATCTCCACTTTACAGAGCTCAAGTCACGTGTCTGGCAGTATACTGCACTGAGCAGAGCAGCATGGGATGCTGCCTTTGGGGTTCTGTCAGCTCCATTCCTTCACCTCTGAGGGTGTTGGTTCCTTAGAACTGTAGAAAACTAGTGTTTGGAGTGATGGTGGTTAAACTGTGTATCCACAGCACCTGTCAGAGAGACTTAGGACTAAGTTCTGAAAAGGACCTTTCTAAATTAGAGCACGGAATGAAGACATTAAATCACTGCCCTCAATTCTTTGCTCTAAGAGTTGAAGAGCTTTAATTCATCTTAGTCCCTAGGTTGGTACATTTGCCAGTAGCACCTGTCCAAGTTTGTTGTAAGTGTTCCCTACCTAGGGTACATCCCCAAGAACACTTTGTGCTATAGACACTGTACATTAAGTGTGTGCTGTCACTGGTTTTGTTTATTTGCTTTTTCAGTTTACTGAGTACTCTTGATAGCTGTTCACCAGCCCATGTAGCTCACACAGAGTGGCCACATTCTTCCCCCTCTCCAGTGCACTGGCTTTGTGTTCAGGCCTGAGCGTGCTTGGCTTCCTGAAAGTTGAGAACAGAAACAGTTCTGTTCTCAGGAACAAACGCTTTAGTCAAATTGCCTTACCAACTACAGTGCAAGTCTGTGGGGGCACCTCAACTCCACAGAGAACCTCTTGCCTGGGCAGCACTTCCTTCCTTTCAATAAGAACCCAGCATCTTTTCTTGGTCAGAGTGGCCAGCGTGACATCAAGTTCCATTTGTCTCTGCATTGTGCCTATTGAGAGCCTCACTTTTGACTTTCCCTTCCTCTCCAGAAAGGACCTAAGTGTGAAATACCCTGGAGACCTCCCCATCACCCTTCCGAATCTGCTGAGGTTCATTCTGCATCACTCAGACCCTGCCTCTGCCCCCCAGAACCTTGGCATCAGCCCTCCTACCCAAGAATGTGTCCAGGGGGAGGAAGTCCTGCCGCATGAACACATCTCTCACATGGAGAATGCCGTGCAGAAGTTGAGAGCTGAGATGAGCAGCCTACGCAGGACACAGGAGAAGGTGGAGGACCGGCTCTTCAGTGCCCGCAGGGATGGGCACCGCCTACTGCGCCGGCAGCGGGCCCTGGAGCAACAGCACAGGCTACTCCGGCGCCACAGCCAGAAACTGCAGGCCCTGTATTTGCAGAAGGCCCGTGAGCTCCAAGAGCTGACCAGTGCCTCAGAAACCCCCGTCCCGGAGCACACATGGCTCAAGATCCTTGTGGCTACCATGGAGAAGGAGCTGGAGGGCCAGGGTGAGGCTAAGGAACCAACCTCTCTGGAAAAGGCCCGCCCCAACCACTCTAAGCCCATGAGTGCTGCCCAGGTACCTGAAGACACCCCTCCGCCCGCCACCACCAGCTCTACTCTGGCATCAGAGAGGACGCATGAGAACAGGACAGACTAACTTTTAAATGAGATGAAGGAATCAGAGGTGAAAACTGTACATTGGGATATATTTATGCAAATTTTATTGAAATTTATTGTAAATAAAGATTTTTCTCAGTGGTCTAGAAAATGAACTTGAATGTCATTCAGCATTTATTGATCAGGAATGGCATCCCTCCCACTTATTGCACAAACTGGTAGTTTTGAGACACAACAATAAGCACAGTCCATTTGAGCAGCTAGGGAAGTCAGTTGGTGGCTTAGCCGGGGAGTCTCTGCCTCTTCCAGGATGAAAGGCTAGCTTCTTACTCATCAGAGACCTGACCACAATAGTTTTTATTGGAAAAAAATCTGAAGAGTTCTAACTTATTAACCACTGGACTCTATTCTATGGCTCTGCTTTTCTTAAAGAGAAAAGGTGGCCAGTGATAGAGGACAGGGAAGACCATTCTGTGGTCCGTCATTAGCTCTAAAGGCGTTTCATTTTCCCTCCCTAAGACCCCACCAGTGCCCCACAGTGCCTGAACTTACCACTCATCCATCCCACTCTGGACGATTCACACTTCAAAGACATTCCTGGCAACAGGGGAGGAGACAGGATGCTCCCCAAAGTATAACTGATAGAATGTGGTGATGTCTGCTTGAGAACAGACTTCATCGGCACAGTAAAAGCTGCAGCCTGTGTCTGACAGGATCGGAGGGGGAGCTAATGGGTCAGCAGGGTGAGGGTGCTGGCTGCAAGGAGAAGAGGTAGAAAGGTGGGCATGGGACTGGGACGTGTCAAACCCTCAGCCTTGGCCGACTCCAGGGCAGATCCTTTCATACCTTCTGGTCCCTCCTAGACCTGAAGTCACTGCTTCCAGACCCAGCACACATCCAAGCCAGCCTTGGCATTCTCTGCAGAAGGCCAGTCTGCCCCTGACTACTTGCCTCTTCCATGATTTAGCTATCTGTCCGGGGCCTGAGAGTGTTTCTCCAGCAGTTCTTACCCCAGCATCCCTCCTGAGGTGTCTTATTCCTACCTTCACAAATGGCCTTATTAGCGGTCCCTCCTCACCTCAACCTGCTTCTTAACATCCCCACCCCCTGCCCAGGCATTGGCATACACTGCCAAAAAGTGTTCCGTACAGCTCCTCCCTTGGGGTTGCAGAAAATGGATTAGTTTCACATGCTTTTTAGAGCTGTCCCCAGCTTAGCCTGCTTCCTGCCCATGCTGCTCTCAAATGTGCTGGCCAAGCCAGGGCTGGCCACTGTCTATCACTGAGGATGCCAACACACTCATGTGTAATCATAATGGTTTAGAATGCTCTGATATTGGTGGAGTAACATGAGCAAGCTTACAGACATGAACACAAGGAATATCCCAGAGACATGCTGCAGGCTCCCTTACCGGTGAGAACCAGGCCGTGAACTTGAACACCTGGTGGCTCTGTTGTAAATGCATATGTGCATACTAGAAACAACTTCTGTGGCACACGGTGCCTTTAGAGCTGGGACAGGGAGCTCTGCCTACAAAGCCCCAAGGATCAAAGTGAAACCCAACACCCATCAGAGAGGAAAGGAAGCTCACTTGTGAAAAGGTGGGGAGGAGAAAAACAAAGACTCACCCCTACCCCCACCCCCACTCCAGTGCAGAAAATATTAAATACAAAAACAAAACCTTGCTTGGGCTTCAGACTTCAAGTAGCCACCACAGGCTATGGTGTTTCCAGAGGACCAGAGCAGTTTCTGCAAAGCCTGTGCTGAGGGAGTGTACTGAGCATGCTCAAGAATAAAGGGCAAGAGACTGCTCTGCTAAGCTGCCTGGCAACCCTCAGGACTCACGAGGACTTGTCCTTCACCGGCTTCCAAGCAAGAACAGCAGCTTCCTTGCAGTAACTCCTGGCATCTACACACACTGCTATTTGACAAAGCTAAAGCTAGAGAAAGGGAGGGGCGTGGTTCTCCTTCCACCCATTACTAGCCAAGTAGAAATCACCCAAGCACTCCAGCTGCTGAGCCTCTCACTTCCCCCTCCATACACACAGATAAAAACCTTAGTGTGCCCTGCCAAGGGCAGTGGGGGCCTGACCAGTCAAAGACCCTCCATGGTCATGCCTTAGCTCATCATGAGTACAGTCATCATCAAGCCAGTCCACGGGATCTAGGTGGTATTTTTAAAAATCAGCAAAAAGGCTTAAGCACGTGCTTCTGGGCCTATTTACAGTTCACAGGTTGGTGAGTTCACGCATTACAGTAGTAGCTCCATCAAAAACAGGCTCAGCTAAAACATTCAAGTAACGAAAGCGCTAAGGGGCCCTAAGCCCCAGCAAGGTCAGGCCTGCCCACTGCCTGCAATGGGCAGCCCCACCGGGAGGCTGAGCGGGAAGGCCAGGCCAGAACAACGTGGACCCATAGTCAGTGCATGCGATGACGAAGCCTGAGGAGACCATGCCAGCAAGTGTCAATCCCTCTCACATAGCAACATGTCTGCTTCTGCCCTCTCAGTGCTTCTGGGCTGGCTGCAAATAGAACCGTGGCCTTCGCAGCCCAGCTCAGCCATGCACTTCTGGGCCATTGGCGGTCATCAACTTGGCCTTTCTTTCCACGCACGGCCCCTTGGCAGAGTACTGCACCAGTAGAAAGGGCTCCTTTGTCTCACCATCACCCACGATGCTCTCCTCGTCCTCTGACTGGCTGATGCGCTGCAGTCGCAGGTAGCACCAGCAGCCCAGGATCAAGGCCCCCAGGGCAGCAATGGCGATGAGGATGACAATGACCGTGACCACCCCCGTAGTGGGGCTGTGGTCCATAATAGACATGGTCAGTGCTTGAAGGGGCTTCTTTGGTGGAAAGCTCTTGGTGTGGCTGGCTCAACGAGGCTGGAATTCGGGCTGCACAGAACAGTCCTGAAAGACAAAGCCGGTAGAGACTATAGCAGGGGCTCTGCAGGGGACTCAGCCACCTGGTTGGCCCTTGCTGGGGTCTGTTAAATTCTGGAGCTCAACCAGTCTCGCCCTCAACCCGTGACAACTGTGCAATTGGCTTTCCACTGTGTCTGCCCAGACGCTCACCCAGCCTACTTGTGACACCCAGGTGCTTCCGCTGTCATGACAGTCAGTCCCTCTGATGACAGGATGGGAAGCAGGCACCATGGCAGTTGAGGCAGAGACTGCAAGAGGACTGGCCACTGATCTGGTTCTTCTATTGAAGGCATATTGTTTTTTGTCTTTGAGACAGAGACTCACTCTGCAGCCCTTTCTCTCTCAAACTCATGAGAGTTTGAGGGCCTTAGCCCTCTGAGCCTTAGGATCACAGGCATGAGTGTGTGTCCAGCAACCAGTGGTCCATGGGGCTAGAGAGGGAGGATCCAAAAGCAGATAAACAGCATCAACTCCTGTGGTGGTGGGGGGATCAGGTAACACAGAGTTCAGCCTTCAATGTCTCCACAGTCTGTCTGAGCTTCTAGGGCCCCGGGGGAGAGGTCATACACAACAGCAGACAGCTTTGCCCCGTGGAGGCACAGCTGGTCTGTGAAGTCAGGAAGCCTGTGGATGCACAGCAGAAAAGCCAAAATAAGGTAGGTCTGCCGGGCGGTGGTGGTGCACGCCTTAATTCCCAGCACTTGGGAGGCAGAGGCAGGCGGATCGCTGGGCTCTGAGTCGAGAGCCCAGCCCGGTCTACAAAGCAAGTCCAGGACAGTCAAGGCTACACAGAGAAACCCTGTCTTGAAAAAACAAAAGAAAAAAAAATGCAGGTCCTGGAAAACATAGGTTTCCAGAGAAGGTTGAAAAACCAAAAAATAAAAATAAATTAAAAAAAAAAAATGCAGGTCCTGGAAAACATAGGTTTCCAGAGAAGGCAGAAGGGGTCAGGTAGCTAGTCTGTATACAGCTTACCATCCAATATAGGAGCCAAGTTAACAGGTATGATCACAAGGGACCAGGTGTTGTGATGCTAACCGGGTGGGCAGGTGAGCTGCACGGAGGCCACACTGGCTAGGAAGGGCGTTCATGGCAGGAAGAACAGCCTTGTTAGGGCTCCAAAGGCAGGAGGGAGAATCTGGCACATCACCCTTTGGGGTGGCGTCAATGGGAAGTGAGTGGCAGCTGGGCTCAGGCATGCTGAGGGAGTGATGCCAGGACATGGATCGCTGAGATGCTTCTAGCTACGGGACCTGAGACCATTCCATGTCACAACCCCAGGCCTCACCTGCAGCCAAGGTTGCAGATGGCAAAGGGGAGGGAGATTGTGTGATACACGCAAGGCCTGGAGGATATGGACCCCAGTCTTCCTCTTAAACCTCCAGGGCTTACTCTAGGTGGTACCCCAAAGCCTGGCCAGCCACAGCCCCAAGGGGCTCAGGGCTGTGTTACTGTGACCCTCCAGGTGCTGAAGCCAGCAGGCTGGGCCAGGGTGTCAAGGCCCTCCACTTTCTCACTGACGCCAGCCAGTAATGGACACCAGAGTGGTCAGAGGAAGGAAGATGCCACAGGTGTTGCATAGGCCAAGCACACCCTACACTGAAGAAGACTGGAATGTCCAAATTCTTCCCTTTCACATCACCCAGGTAGACAGCACTGGATGATGCACACTCCAGACATGATCAAACCTGTTGCATCCTTGAATAACCCCCTTAATTAGAAATGACTCTCACAGCCGGCCATGGTGGTGCACGCCTGTAATCCCAGCACTCAGAGAGACAGAGGCAGTCAGATCTCTGTGAATTCGAGGCCAACCTGGTCTACACAGCGAGCCCAGGATAGCCAAGGCTACACAGAGAAACCCTGTCTCAACAAAAACAAAACAAAACAAAAGACTCTCACTCAACCATGGTGGCTACCGTGAAGGTCACAGGCAGCCAAATCAATGCCCTGGAGTGTCCAGGAACCAGGCGCCAACGCCCAGGAGCATCACCTGCATCACCTGCGCTGATGCTGAAGGGAAGCTCCGAGCATGGAGGGGCAGCATCCTTTGATTCTCAACCTTCACAGTCTCAAGGGTCTGAGCCGTCCGGGTCCCTCTCAACTGGCTCCCTGTCCACTCTTGCAATCAGAGCACACACAATGTGCCTCAGTGCTTACAGAGACTGACAGCGTACCCCCATGCCAGCCAACTGCTCTCCGGCCTTGTGCCTTCCCATATCCTCCTGGGCCCAGGACTTTGACCCCGTAGTTCCTTCTTTCCAGGTAATTCCATTCCCTGACCTTTGGTCACTAGGTCTCACTGGGGGCAACATGCACCTGAAACACACCTGGTAGGCAGAGTCCAAGGATTCCACTCAATACCCTCCCAGGCATAGGGCAGTTCCCAAAACCTCAACACAGAAGAGCCTGGCCCCAAATGGCACCCACGTGGAGGTGGAGGAAGACACTCTGACCTAGTTGCACCAGCTCCAGGAAGGAAGCCTCTCCAGCCAGAAGGCCAGGGAAGCTCCCTCCCCTGGCCTGGCCGCCTGGCAGCCTGGCCCCTGACCTTCCCCTACACCCTGGAGCTGCATGTCCCAGGAGTGCTCTGCTAGCTCCACAGCTGGCACGCACACTGTCAACAGCAGGTCCCACCAAGCCCACACAGCCAGACCACACAGGAGCCCCATGGTTCTGCCTCCACCTGCCCTTCCTCCTGTGGTGGGCCGGAAGGCAAAACCACAGCAATTCGGAAAGGGAAGTGTGTGTTTGGGGTCCGGAGTGGTTCTGGGATAGGAAGTGGAAAATCCAACAGTGGTGCCATGATCTGAGGAAAACAGCTGTCCTGGGACTCATGAGGAAACTTGAGGCACAGGCAACTGCAGCTCAGAGGGACCCCAGGAGAGCAGGGATGACATCAAACTCTTTCCCTCATGCCCACCCAAGGCCTGGAGGTGGACAGAGCCACGTATATGCCTCTCACTTCTGAGCACAGTGACTTGCGACCCAGCCGGTTATGTCCAGCCTGTGGCCTCCACCTATCCCTAATGAGCTTCTTGTTCCTTTTTCCTTTAGCAAGTGTTTCCTGACAAGTGATTTCTGGCCAGACACAGTGGCCTCAGAAGGGAAGGCTCCTGAGGCTGCCTCGACATCCTCCCTGCAAGCCTGGCTCACCTCACCCATGCCCTGTGATCTGTCCTTAGTCCTGTGCTAGGAACGTTCTCTGAGGTGACTCTCTGAGCTGCTCGGGACTCCAGGTGGCACCTGTTCCCACACCAGCCAGTGCCTGCGCCCACCCCCAGCCCACCCTAGGGCTCTCAGCTATCTGCAGTTCTCCTAGCTTAGAGAGTATCCCTGGCTGTTTTCTCCTGACCTGTGGCCTCCAGAGTCTGTCCTGTTCTCAGCAGTGCTCTACGGCCCCATCAGTGACACACAGTAGGTGCTCAATAAGGGCGGACCGAGTGTTCCAAGCCGGGGTATGTGGTGATAAGGTAAAAGAGAGCTGGCTATCATGGGGAGCAATCAGAGGACCCTAGCCCTGAGCCAGCTTCCTAACTCTAGACTACTCACAGGTTTCTAAGCACTGTCTGCGTGCCTGCCAGCAGCAGTCCTTGAGAAAAGAGCATGTAACCCCAGTTCAGGGAAGGGGCAAGGCAGAGCAGAGGAGCCAAGCATGTCTGACCCTAGTAAGAAGAGCTAACTCAGCAGTTCTCCGCCTTCCTAATGCTGCCACCCTTTAATACAGTTTCTCATGTTGTGGTGATCCCAGTCATAAAAGTATTTTCATTGCTACCTCATAACTGTAATTTTGCTACACTTATGAATCATGATTTAACTACCTGTGTTTTCCAATGGTCTTCGATGACCCCTGTGAAGGGGTTGTTTGACGACCCCCAAAGGGGCTGTGACCCACAGTTTGAAAACCACTGAGCAAAAAAAAAAAAAAAAGAAAACTACTGAGCTAAGTCTTCACACTTGAGGCAAGGAAGGCGGCAGCAGAAAAGCAGAACCCAGAGGAAACGGGGATGCCTTGCATCTGGCTAGTTCGAGCCTCTGCATACCACTGACCCAGCTAGTACAAGCCTCTGCACATCACTGACTCGGCTAGTACGAGCCTCTGCACACCACTGACCCGGCTAGTACGAGCCTCTGCACACCACTGACCTGGCTAGTACGAGCCTCTGCACACCACTGACCCGGCTAGTACGAGCCTCTGCACACCACTGACCCCCATTTCACCTACCAAGGCCCATGGGTCAGGGCGTAGCACAACCCTGTTGAGGAAAGTTCCAGGACCACCTCCCAGCTATCCCACCAGAATCTTCTTATCTCATCCTATTCTGCAGATGAGGGAACTGAGGCACACGGTCAGCTAGACCACACACTATACCATGTGTCCTGTGTTGGAAGCAACAGCAGTGACAACTTCCAGGTAAGTATGGGCCTGGGTACCCCATAGCCCAGTCCACAATGGTTGAGAATTCTGGGCCTGTTTTCTGATGGCCCAGAGGGATGGTCTCAAAATGACACACAGGGTGTCCTCTGGCAGGGGTCTTCCAAAATTCACACTCTCCTTCAGGTCTTCCCTGGTGAGGAGTCCCTGTTACCTGTACCTCTTCATGGGGTCCCCAAACTAACTCTTCATACCACCACTCAAGCTCAAGCCAGAGGGAAACAGGGCAGGCCGAGCCACTGTTCTACCCCACAGCTGGCTGTTCTTGATGAGCTCCCTTTTTTCTCTGACTAGCCTTGTACCCCAAGGCACAGAGCCTGGCCTGGACCCAATGTCACAAATAGCCTTCTTCCCTGGGGACATCCTGCTGCCTGCTCCTCACTTAACTGGGCACATCACGAGTGTGACTGTACCCAGCTGGGCACCACTCTGCCACCCCACCCGAAGCCTCCACCTCCCAGGGGCCTCCAAGGGAGCCAGAAACGCAGCACTGCTTTCAGGGCCAGCGAACACCCAGCAAAGCCCTGTGCTCCGGCAAAGCCACCTGCCAAGCACCCCAAGGCCTGAAGTTATTTCCTGTCCCAGGCTCTGCTCTGCCAAACCCCAAAGCTACCACCACAGAGGCTGCCACCCAAGAGCTTAGATCAAGGATCAATGGCAATTGGAAGGAAAGCTGGCATCTAGCATGGCTGTGTCCGCTGTCCCTTCACCCTCCATCAACCCTCTAGAAAACTAAACTCAAGATGTCGCCCAACTCCCAGCTTTTATGCCAGGAGAGGAAAATAGGGCTGAGAAGTTTGGGGACTGCCCCAAGGTGAGCTGCAATCTCATAGTCCAGGCTGGAGTCCTTCCCCTACTGTGTAAATCACGTGCCAGGCACTCTTCGGGTCCCATTTGGCCATACAACTTGGTAGTGACATTAATAGTAGCTGCTGAAAAAGTTCTGTGGTGCCACTCTTGAGCTCAAAATCTCATGTAGATCTCCCAAATTTCTGCCTCAAAACAATCCTAGGGTTGAGTTACTACTCTTCCCACTTGACAAATTATCTGTAGCTTAGAGAAGTTAAGTCAACTGCCCAAGGTCACAGTTTAAAAGTGGGTGTGCAGATAGCCAACCAGGCAGCCTCGATCCTAAATAACCGATTTCAAACTTGATTCTTAAACGTCATATACCTGACCTGTCTCCTCTCCCCTGGAGGCTGAGCCAGTCCAGGTGACCTGGGCCGAGGACTAGACACCGATGACAAGCGCCCCAGCAGCTCCCGCATGCCGAGCGCGGGCGGCGTGCAGGCGCCGTGCCAGGCGACGCCGCGTCTCCCCCACTCTACCAAAGCGAGGCGAGGGAAGCAGGGGCCCGTTCAGGGGGCGACAGCTGCGGAGGAAACGACAGCTGAAGAGACAAATCAAGTCCGCCTGACCTGGGATTTTAAGGGGGTTGCGGGGGTGGGAGACCCAGGCAAGCCCACGCCTCGCAGTTACTGCCGAGCCCGACCTAACCGCAAACGCTGCGGCTCAGCCTCAGTTTCCCCACCGATGAAAAGGACTCCAGATTTTCCCTGGGTTCCCGTTCCCCTCGATCCCACCTGGACCACGATGGGGCGCTGCCAGGAACCCCGTCAATGCTGGGAGTGAGTGTTTGGGGCAGCCCGGAGGATCCGCGCTACACGCAGAACCGAGGGTCACGGAGAGGCAGAAGCCCCCCCACCTCGAGCAGCCTCCGCCCCCTGCTGCCTCCTTTGTCCCAATCGTGCAGCGGAGGACAAAGAGCCCCCGCCCGCGCCCGGCTTCCGCCGCGCCGACCGGCTAGCACCGTACCCCGGCCCATCCGGCGCGTCCCTTCCCCCTACCCGCCTGCCTGGCCCGGCCCTGCTCACCATGTCGCGGCCCGCAGTCCGGCGCAATCAGCCAGCAGCAGCCCCGCCGCCCCGGCTCCGCCCGCGCGCCAGCCGGGTCGGGCCGCCCAGCACAGCCCAGACGCCAAAGCCTGATCTACGGCGGGCGGGGCGCTTCGGCTCCGCCCAGCTGGGGGCGGGGCGCTCCGGTGGGGCCAACGGGAGAAAGCGCTGGGACGGCGGGGCGGGGCGGGGTGGGACGGATGGAGTCACGTGCGTTAGGGGCCCGGCGGCGCTCAGTGGGGTGGGAGCGGGGGGAGGTGTTCCGCGGCAGGCGGCTCCGCAAGCCGGGCCAGGGTGGGTGGGCGGCCGGGCTTCCTTGCGCGCTTATTGGGTGCTGGCGGTACTGGGCCTGAGCCTCTTTTTATGTTTTCTTTCTGCGAGGGTCGTCCTAGCCCTACGACAGAGGGAAAACTGAGGCGCACAGCAGGTAAGAGTGTGGCATGCCTCCCGGAGGTTGCAGGCACGGGCAGAGTTGAATAGCTCTACTTTGAAAGAGACCTAGCTCTTCTTTTCTTTCTTTCTTTTTGAGTTTTTTCTTTCTTTCTTTCTTTTTGGGTTTTTTTGTTTGGTTTGGTTTGGTTTGGTTTTGGTTTTTTACGAGACAGGGTTTCTCTTTGTAGCCTTGGCTATCGTGGACTCGCTCTGTAGATCAGAATGGCCTCAAACTCACAGCGATCCGCCTGCCTCTGCCTCCTGAGTGCCGGGATTAAAGGTTTGCGCCACCAAAGCCGGGCTAGCTGTTCTTTTGTTGTTGTTAATTTCATCGTCATCCATCCACCCACCCATCTGCACCGACCATGTATCTTGCTGCGCCCGCCGGTCCAGAGGAACAAGATCCTTGTCCTCAGAATTGGGGATTCCAGGTGCGTTATTTTAACATAACCTTATAGTTGAGCCTTCACCAAGTGCCATAACTCTGTTCAGTCTGCTCAACACATTAAAAGAACCCCATATAAATAGTATCATCCCTGTTGACATGAGGAACCCAACACTCCAAAGGGTTGTAATACTACCGAGAGCTCTCGTGGAGGTAGGATTTGAAGCCAGACCTAACTGGCTAGGAACACAGAGGTGCTAATTGGTGTAGTGACAGCTCCCAAGAAGAGAATCCAGCGAGAGGACAGGTCACTCCATGGAACTCCCAGGAGTCTCTGAGACCTCTGAGGCCCAGGGTACTCCAGAAGACAGGAAAGGACAGGTTGGTCAGCCAGATCAGGCTGGGATATACTCCTGGGAGCTGGGGAGGTGAGGGACAGCTAACTTTATTTCCCACACTCAAGCAAGATACCCTGCACACAAAGCTGAGGTGTGGGAATCCCCAATCACTTCACCAAGCTCTGCTGAGGGCTTTCCCCTCCATGCAAGGCACCAAGCTGTTTCCTACCTCCTATCTTTGGCCAATGCCATTTATCTTAAACTTTCTTCCACATCTGTCAGCTTTCATGGTCTTGCTCTGGAGGCCTCTGTTTCCCCACTCAGTGGATGCCCCTGCCCATCGGGAAATTGTTTTTCCAAGGGTACCTCATTAGCTTTGTGTCTCTATTTCAAAACTAAGAGCTTACCATTTGCCGATGAGTCTACAAAACAGTCAGTACACAGTAGGCTCTGCTGAAGGACCAGGCTGAGGAGCTGAGCTGGGTTTGAGCAAGAATGGGGCACAGAAAGCCAGAAGGAAGCAGGGCTCTGGACCAGCCGAATGGCTCCGAACAGCTCCCATTCACAGATCTCTCCATCGCTGACCTCACAGCTCCTGCTCATGAACCATGGCTGGGAGCGCAGGCTGAAAGGAAACACGGTCTTCCCCCAAGCCAGTCCAGTGTCTGTGGTTTTGGCCTCAGGTGACCAAGAGTTCATTAGTGGTCTAGGCTTGGAAGAGGCAGGTTTGGAAGCACAGAGCTGGGGCTGGCGGGGAGATGTCATGCCACGGGGAACAGGGACATGACAGGAAAGGACGTGTTGAGAGGGAAGCAGCAGCCTAACAGAATGACTTGCTCCTCTCTACTCCACATATAGCCTAGCCTGCTGGAGGACGAATGTGACCTCTCTGTGTCTCGCTTTCCCTCATCTTGAAATGGGGGCAACCCCTACCCAGATCTAGCCAATGGACAGGACATTCTCCATAGTTGAGTGGAGAGTGGGGTCTGACTTTCACACGTACTCTGGTGCCCCATATTTGACCATGTCCCCTGGATGGGGAGGCCTGGTGGCACTCAGAGGAAGGATAGCAGGCTATCAAGAAGAGACTTGATACCCTATGAGCATTTACAGTGGGAGGCGGTCCCCCTCAGTCACAGTCATAGGGGAGGGGAGTAAGGGGAAAATGGGAGGGAGGGAGGAATGGGAGGATACAAGGGATGGGCTAAACATTGAGATGTAATATGAATAAATTAATAAAATATATTTTTATTAAGTTTATTTATTGTATATGAGTGCTTTATCTGCAGAAGAGGGCATCAGATCACGTTATAGATGGTTGTGAGCCACCATGTGGTTGCTGGGAATTGAACTCAGGACCTCTGGAAGAGCAGGCAGTGCTCTTAACCACTGAGCCATCTCTCCAGCCCCAATAAAATATATTTAAAAAAAAAGAAAATAGGGACAACAGCAAGGTGTGCTTCACAGAGTTGGGAACACATCAAGTAATGGGCACAGGGGAAGAAGTCCTGCCTGAGGGTTTAGAGAAGACTCGGGCCTCCTCACTTGGATCCTGAGCCTCAGCTGCCTCAGCTTCCTCAGCTTCGTAGTGGGTCTCATGCATCCCAGTGCTGGAGAAAGTGAGAAAGGCTGGCAGTAGCCCACAATTGCTCAGAATGCGTCACTGGTGGTAACAGTAATACACATGACAGTTTAAAAGTAACAGGCTAGGGACAGTGGCTAGTAGAACACCTGCCTAGCATGCAGGAAGCTTGGGTTTCATCCCTGCACGAAGAGGACGCAGCAGCCCATACCCATAACCCCAGCATTTGGGAGGTAGAGGCAGGAGATTCAGGAGCTCAGGGTCACCCTCAGCTACAAATTGAGTTTGAGGCCAGACTGGGCTACATGAGACCTTGCTTTCAAAAAAAAAAAAAAAAGGAAACAGGTAACATTTACCACCGTTGACTACTTTACTGAGCACTGCAGATTCCTAGACTCTGCCCTCATTCCACAGATGAGGAAACTAAGGCACTTACAGGTCAGTGCCTTAAAGTCACCCAGGAGAGAGTGCCATAGTGCAGAGTTTTCAGTAGTTGGTTTCAACCTGAGATTCTGTTTTGTTTTGGTTTTGGCTTTTTGAAACAAGGTCGCACTATGGAGCGAGCGCCGACTGTCCTGGACTCACTCTGTAGACCAGGCTGGTCTCAGACTCACAGAGACCCACCTGCCTCTGCCTCCCAAGTGTTGGAACTAAAGGCCACCACTGCCTGCCTGCCCAGCTGACATTCTGCTATCCTTGTGAGCTCCCAGGAGGTGTTGATCCTGTGGGAACCACATTTTGGGCAGTCAGAGGCTTAGCCAGCTCCTGAAGGTGACTGAGGCAGCAGGTGTCTTACCATGGTTGATCCCACATGGCCAGCTGGGAGCCTTGTACTTACAGGATCTTAACCACTTGACCTATGCCCTAACTTTCTCTCCCCCACAAGCAGGCAGGAAGTGTTGCTCTCCTCCTGCAACTCACTTCCTCTCTCTGAGCCCCTTCTTCCTCCGTGGTGACGTCTGCCCCAGGGTCTTCCCAATGGCCCTGGCTGGGGAGGTTTCTCAGATTTTCATTAACAATAAAGGTAATTATAGGCCTGTTGTGGGCCAGTCTGACCCTGTGCCCACTTCCCCAGAGTGCCAGAGGCACTAGGACAAGAAGGGACTTGCTGGGGCTAGGAGTAGAGAGGCCTCAACTAGCCTCAGAGGAGAAGCCCTGCACCTGGGCCTTCCTGCTTAGCCACCAGGCTGAGCCCGTCAGCTGCTTCCCAGAAGGGCCTTAAGCCTAGACACAAAGGGAAAATTAGTTGGCCACAGGGGAGTTTCCTGGACTGTGCAATGGGAACTGCGGGTGAATTCTACCAAATGAGCTAGGTAAAACACAGAGTCTTCCTTCTCTTTCAAGGGGTGGAGGCCTCACTGGTTGCTGAATGGCTTCACTGTTTTATCTATGGCTGCTTTGGCCCCTTACAGCCAGAGGAAAGGCTTGCTGGCCCTTCACTGGCACCTGACACTCCTGAGCCTGCCATGTGTTGTTTTCTACCCATTTATATCTCAGTTCCCTTTGCTTTATGAGCCAGATGTTGCCTTTTAGGTTTTGATAGTTACACACTCATTCCTTTTAAATAGGCTTATTTGCGGGGAGTGGGGGGGGACCACTGAATGCTAAAACACAAGGATAAGTGACTTTCCTCCCTGCTCAAGTGCTGTGATGACAGGTGTGCACCACAGGACCCACTTTCTGTGAGGCTCAACATGAGTGAAACCCAGGGGTTTGTGCTTGCCCGGCAGGTCTCTGCAGTCCGTACTGCAGCCCCAGCCTGTATTCTCTTGTGTTTTCCACAAAGGGCACTAAGCCCCGCGTTTGTCCTCGGTAGTCCAAAGCCATCACTAAGGGAGCAGGAGAAATGCAGCCTTGCCTAGCATCCTAGCCCACACCTGTCACCGGGGCACTCGGGAGACTTGAGGCCGGAGGATTGAGAGTTCTGGGCCATCCTGGGCCAGACTACATAATAAAGCCCTGACTAAAGGAAAAGGAGAGGAGAGAAAGGAAAGAAGGAGGGAAGGGAAGAGAAGAAAAGAGCATCCTTGGGAAACTGTCCAATCACAGTGGAGATGGGTCTCATGAGTGCTTGGGTGCGGTGCGCTGCTGCCATCCAAGCCGAACAGCATTGCTTCGTTATCACAAGGATTGTTACCACCCACAAGAGGCCTTCCAGAGGGGGCTGTGGCCTTTCTCAGAGGGAAAGGATGGAAAGGATCCTTAGACCCTCATCTGAGACCGCAGCCACTCTGCCCTGCTCCTCCCTTACAGGAGGATGCAATTCTGCCCCATCTCTATCTGAAGCACTAGAGCAGAGGTTCTCAACTGTGGGGTTGATGAACTGTTCCTTTACAGGGGTGCTGTCAGAACACCCTGCATATCAGATATTTACATTATGATCCATAGCAGTAGCAACATTACAGTTAGGAAGTAGCAGGGAAAGAGCGTTATTAACTGTGTTGTAGGAGAACTGTATTGTTAAAGGGTCACAGCTTTCCGAGGGTTAAGAACCGCTGCGCTACAGTGTATCAAAGAGCAGAGGTTATCTGAATGAGGATCCCAGCTGAGCAGCCATAGGAAAGCCAGCATCCATACTGGCCTGCAACTTCTCTGTGATGGCACTGGTTTGGGGACCATGATTACCTGCTCCTGTAAGTAATCCCCTCAGCCATGCTTCTGTCAGTAAGCCGCATAAGCTCACTGGTTCCCCACGCTAGGCCTGGATGGAATTGTCTTTTAGTGTGTTTTGTGCCCTATCTGAGGCAAGTGAACAGAAGCTCATAGCTCCCCAGGAAAAGCTAACGCAACACTCAGTCGTGCACCATTTGCAGCCACCATCGTACCAGGCTGGGGTTGCTTTGAGGTCCATCGGGAGCTTTTCCCTAGGCCCGTTCCCTGGGCTTTTCTCTGCAGCTGAGCCTAGCACAGTGTCCTGTTCTCTGGATCCAAGCCTGGACCTTCCATCTGGTGAAGCCAGATGGAGCCAAAGCTGGTAGACCACTCAGGACACACTGACAAAGGTCTTGGAGCAGCACAGGAGCCTGGCATTGCCATTTGCCAACCATGGAGGCTTGGGACTTTGACTTAACCTTCTCTGAGCTGGCCTTTCCTTATCTACAAAATGTAAATATCTGCCCTGGCTCACTAAGAGCTTTCCACACACTGTACACAGAATCTGGAGCAGCTATGTTGGGCTTGGTCACAGGAGTTTTATACCCTTGTGCTTCTTTTTTTTTTCCCCTGAAACAGGGTCTCTCTGTGTAGCCTTGGCTGTCCCGGAGTAGCTTTGTAGACCAGGCTGGCCTCGAACTTTCAGTGATCCACCTGCCTCTGCCTCCCAAGTGCTAGGATTAAAGGCGTGCACCACCAACCACCCGGCTTTTTTTTTTTTTTTTTTTTTTAAAGACATGGTCTCATGTTGCCAAGGCTGGCCTTGAAGTTCTGACGCTCCTGCCTCTGCACCCAGAGTGTTTTGATTATAGGCATGTGTCAATACTTCTGGTGACCAAGATGGCCCACTCACTGAACTGTGGGCTGGGGCCTCAGCTCTTTGCTGTGAGCACCTGTGGTAGGGCTGCTCCCATGTCTTGATGACTTAGTGGCCAGCTCCCCTGAAGGTGATTCCCCAGAGAACACAGGGAGGCCTTTCGTGACCTGGTCCATCATCTCCACTTCATTCTGTTCCTTAGAAGTGAGGCACAAGCCACACAGTCAAAGGCCGTGCATGTGTGTGTGTGTGTGTGTGTGTGTGTGTGTGTATGCGTGTATGCACGTTTTTGTTTGTGGACAGAAGTGTGTGCACGTACTCTCACTGTGTGCACAGATGCAAATGGAGGCCTGAGGTGTCTTCCTCCCTTTTGCTCCACGTTATGTATTGAGGCAAGGTCTCCTACAATCTCTGCCTCCTGTTCACACCCACCTGGCACTCAAACCCCTGTCCTCACACCTGCTCAGCACTGCCTTACCCACGGAGCTATCTCCCTAGCCTCTGAGAAGTTTTTCTTTAAGGGAAATTTGTAAAATATTCTAAAGTATATGCTAAAAAGAGTCGAGAAATAATTTCAAGGTTCAGGCTTGATTTGGACACTGATAATGTATTTGTATATGTGTGTGTATATGTATATATGCATCTGTGTATATGTATGCAGACATATGTACATATATATATACATAGTTTTATTCAGGGTTACTTTTTGCCTGTTTGTTTTTCAAGACAGAGCTTCTCTATGTAGCCTTGGCTGTCCTGGAACTCACTCTGTAGACCAGGCTGGTCTCAAACTCAGAAATCAGCCTGCCTCTGCCTCCCGAGTGCTGGCATTAAAGACGTGCACCACTATCGCCTGGCCAGAGTTGCTGTTGCTGTGATGAAACACCATGACCAAAGCAACTTGAGGAGGAAAGAATTTATTCAGCTTATACTTCCATATCACTGCAAGTCACAGCAAGAACTCAAACAGGGCAGGAACCTGGGGGCAGGAACTGATGCAGAGGCCATGGGAAGATGCTATTTATTGGCTTGCTCACCATGGCTTGCTCAGCCTGCTTTCTTATAGAACTACCAGCCCAAGAATGGCACCGCCCACAATGGACTGAACCCTCCGCATCAATCGCTAATTAAGTAAATACCTTAAAGGCTTACCTGCAGCCCCAATCTTATGGAAGCATTTCTTTTTCTTTTTCTTGAGACATGGTTTCTCTATGTAACCTTGGGTGTCCTGGAGTTGCTCTGTAGACCAGACTGGCCTCAAACTCACAGAGATCTGACTGCCTCTGCCTCCCCAAGAGCTGGGACTACCTGCATGTGCCACTGTGTCTGGCTGGGAGCATTTTCTTTCTTCCTTTTCCTTTTTCTTTTTTTCTTTCGTTTTTGTTTTTGTTTTTTGAGACAGGGTTTCCTTCTGTAGCCTTGGCTGTCCTAGACTTGCTTTGTAGACCAGGCTGGCCTCAAACTCACAGTGATCTGCCTGCCTCTGCCTCTTGAGTGCTGGGATTAAAGGCGAGCGCCACCACAGGCGGTGGGAGCATTTTCTTTATTGAGGTTCTCTCCTCTCAAATGACTGTAGTTTGTATCAAGTTGACATACGTAAAACTAGCTAACACACACACACACACACACACACACACACACACACTTCTTTTTTAGTTAACCAAACCAGTGACTTTTATTATCAGCTAATGTACCAAAGGAAGAGGTTTAGAGGGTGGGTCAGAGTTGTGAAAATAAAAATGCAGATTTTCACGCATCACTATTTTAGACATGGATCCAGGGACACCCCACAGCAGCAGCAGCAGCTGCACTCATCCAGTGTGCAAGCCCGGGCGCACTTCCCGCAGCCGTGTGACAGACAGCAGGGCACAGCGTTCCGTGCAGGAGATGCCTTGGAAGCAGACGCAGGAGAAGCCCATCAGTGTCCATCTGCACAGAAGCAGATGGCATCCATGAAGGCTAGAAGCATCAGCTGGACTCTCCTTAGGGGACGGGAGAGATGGCTCCACCGTTAAGAACACCCACTGAACTTGCACAGTCCCCAGCACCCACATGGTGGCTCCAGCTGCAGAGGACTTAGTGTCTTTTTATGGCCTGAGTGGGCACTAGGCATGCATGGGGGTGTACATACATACATGCAGGCAAGCATTCATACACACAGAATTAAATATTTTTAGAGATATCTGTTTAAACATTTACATTTGAAGTAGAATGTTCAGAGAGACTTACTTAAAATAACTAGCATAGCGTGTGTAAAACAGTGACTCCCCGCAGACTGAAGATCATCTGGGGTTGGGGGTGGACCATGTATGGAGGTTTCTGGCCCCTGTGTAGGTGTGTGTAGGTTTGAAATTCCCCATGTTTTATAATATGGCAGGACTAACTCGGGCAAGGCGCAGCACACCCCTGAAGTGAACGGGAGGATCAGGAGGGGGAGATTCGAAGCTGTAGACCCAGCGCTGTCCCTGGACCACTTTGCAACTTGTTCATACTGGGGAAGGAGTTTGCTCGGGGACTGAGAGACAAGAACTGTCTCCCTAACAATGCCCAGGGCTTGGAGAAGGACCAGCCCTGCTGTTGACACACTCCGTCCTCAAGCTGACACCTACAGCCGTGGCTACTTGGTGGCCATGATGCTCATACCTATGACAGGTGATTTTTAAGTCTGTGAGTGGGGCTGTCCTTTGTCCTAATATATTAAGTCATTACAGTGTTTCATTTCATTTTAGTTCAGATCTTTGTTTCAAAGAAGATGCTTGAGATGAATTTAATATGATCAAATTCACACTGAAATCAAAGAGAATATAGTATTCTTGTCCTGCAGTAATTTCCCAATGACAGCCACTGAACTTTTAAATGGCAGCAATTAGGAAAAATACCTTATTAGCTAATGAACTGATTTATTTGAATGACAGGATCCTAAGATGGCCACAAGCTCTCCATCCTCCTGTCTCAGCCTCTTAGAGCTGAAACTGCAGGCATCCTGCACCAGGCCAGCTCTCTGACTCCCCCACTCCCTCCATCTCCCCTTCCTCCTTCCTCGCTCACTATTTATTTCGGTGCTAGAGTTGGAGCACAGAGTCCTGCAAAGACTAGGCAAGTGCTCTAGCACTGAGCTACATCCTCAGCCCTCAGCTCATGCATTTATTATATATATAGTTTGTAATATGTAGTATATAAACTATAAATATATATATAGTTTTTTCAAGACAAGGTTTCTCTGCAAAGCCCTGGCCATCCTGGAACTCACTCTGTAGACCAGGCTGGCCTCCAGCTCACAGAGATTCACCTGCCTCTGCCTCCAAGTGCTGGGATTAAAGGCGTGCGCCACCACTGACAGCTGTCAGCCAATGCTTGAGCTCCTGTTTTGTGCCAAGCATTTGATAAACGAGGCATATTTAGAAATATGATGGGCGCCTCCCATGAAAACTTATATTTCTCAGAGCCTCATTAAAAGTGAAAAGAAGAAGGGCTGGAGAGATGGCTCAGAGGTTAAGAGCACTGTCTCCTCTTCCAAAGGTCCCAAGTTCAATTCCCAGCAACCACATGGTGGCTCATAACCACCTGTAATGAGATCTGGTTCCTTCTTATGGTGGGCAGGCACACATGTGGGCAGAATACTGTATAAATAATAAAGAAATATTTTTTTTTTAAAGTGAAAAGAAGGGCTGGAGAGATGGCTCAGAGGTTAAGCGCACTGACTGCTCTTCCTGAGGTCCTGAGTTCAATTCCCAGCAACCACATGGTGGCCCACGGCCATCTATAATGTGATCTGATGCCCTCTTCTGGCCTGCAGGTGTACATGAAGACAGCACTGTATACATAATAACAAATAAATAAATCTTTTTTTTTTTTAAAGTGAAAAGAAGCCAGGTGTGTTAGCCCAGAGGGTAAAGGCACTTGCTGCCAAGCATAGTGACTAACTGACTTCTACCCCAGGGCCCCACACGGTGGAAAGAGAGAACCAACTCCTGAAAGTTGTCTTCTGCCCTTCATAGAGGGAGAATGGTATGTGCTTGCCTCCCCAACATGCAAACAAATAATAAATATTTTTTTAAATGTCTAAAGAAAAAAAAAACCTGCAAGACAGCTGAGTGAATCCAAGCACTTCCCTTGCAATCTTGCCAATCTGGTCTGGCCCCCAAATCCCGAGGTGGAAGAAGATAGCTCCTAAAAATTGTCCTCTAACCTCCACTAATGCCATGGCACATGTGTACGTGCATCCTCACATATCATATATACGCATGTGCACCCATTAATAATAAAATGAAAATACAAGTGAAATTTATTTTAATAATGTATTTTCTTTAACCTATCCAAAATCAGGACATGGAAATAATTTCAAAATTATTTGAATTGTGTGTGTGTGTGTGTGTGTGTGTGTCTGTGTGTGTGTGTGTGTGTGTGTGTGTGTGTGTATGTGTGTATGAAGACCAGAGGTTGAGACCCAGTGTCTTTTGTTTTTGTTTTGTTTTTTGTTTTTTGAGACAGGGTTTCTCTGGGTAGCCTTGACTATACTGGAACTCTGTAGACCAGGCTGGCCTCGAACTCACAGAGATCTGCCTGCCTCTGCCTCCCTGAGTGCTGGGATTAAAGGTGTGTGCCACCACAGCCCACCTGAGACCAGGTGTCTGTTTACATTGCTTCCCACCTTCTTTTTAGAGGCAGAATCACTCTCTGAAGATGGGGTCTTGCCCACACCTCAGCGTTGGACTTTCAGCACCTAAAGCTGGAGAAAATAGTTTTCTGTTAATTAAAGCAACCAGTCTGTGGTATTTTGTTTTGGCAGCCTTACAAAACAAATACAGTGTGAGAAAGAGCATAGCCTCTCGTTCAGAATATCAGGGTGTAGCTTGGTGGTAGACTGTGCATCTAGTCGCACCACTAAAGGCAATAAAGCAGGAGGCTGGGGGGATGGCTAGCCAGTGGCTACTGCACAAGCGTGAGAGCCTGAGTTTGACTGCCCAGCATGCACGCGACAGCCGGACATGGTGGCACAGGTCTGAACCTCAGTGCTGGGGCAAGAGGCCTGAGGCAGACCTTACTCACCAAGCCATCTGCAGGTCTGTTTTTCTCTTTAAAACATATATATTTTTAAACACTTATCATTTGTTTGCATGTTGGGGAGGCAAGCATATGCCACCGTCCTTGTATGGAAGGCAGAGGACAACTTTCAGGAGTTGGTTCTCTCTTTCTACCGTGTGGGGCCCTGGGATAGAAGTCAGCTCACTATGTTTGGCAGCAAGTGCCCTCCTGACACTCCCCTGGTCATCTTGATGTCCCTAGATTTTCTATTTTACAAAATATTTTTATTTTATGTGTGTGGTCATGTGCGTATGTGCGTGCGTATGCATGTGTGTGCATGCATGCACCACCTGTGTGGAAGTGCCCCCGGAGGCCAGAAGTGGCCAGCAGATTCCCTGGCACTGAAATAACAGGTGATTGTGAGTTGCCCGCCTGGATGCTGGGAACCAGACTCAGGTGTTCCGGACGAGTGGAACTGGCTCTAAGCCCCTCAGCCATCTCTTTTGTCCCTGAGTTTCAGATTCAATGGATCATTTGAAACAGATAAGGACACACCACGTTTAGCCACAGCTGGTGTTAGGCATCCATGTTCGACCCTCACGACAGCTCTGTGCTCTCCCCCAAAAGCAACTAAGGAATACAGATGGCATTTGTGAACAAGTAGATGCTGAAAACTACTAACTGCAGAGAAACGGCAAGCTCCCGATTTTCGTACTAGCAAATGGTTGGGTCTGAGAGATCTCCTTGTCATAAAATAAACTAATATACAGTATTATAAGGTATAATATTAATATGCACTTGAATATATTAACATAATGTGTTTAATTTATATCCAATATATGCTAGAACTAATGATATTTCATGTTATAAATCTGTTACACACATATATATGTATAAGAAAATATGTGGAATCATAAAATAACAGGAAATTAAATAATTAAGGAAAATCACTGGGAAAAGAGCCAAACTAGGCAAGGCTAAGAGCCTCCTCACTCAAACACTGAAGGGTAAGGCAGCAGGTCCCAGCACTGGCTCTAGACTGTTTAAGGGTACAAGGATGAAGACAGGGTCCTGGGGATTTGGATTCTGGCAGGATCTGATCTCAGGCAGAAAGAAGTGGTGTCTGGAATGAAGGAATAGCCTTCCTGCTGGCCTAGGCGCCTGTGAGATGAGAGGTGGTACATCCCTGTGATGGTGTATTCCAGCCAGATGCTCCCTCTGTGACCCAGTGCTCTGCCGCTGCTACATCCCTGGCAGCTTGTTTGCCCACGTGATGGACAACCAGGTGCCTGATGTGAGATCACCGGACCACATGTGTGAAGTGCTAAACCAGGACTTGCTGCTGCTGCTGCCCTCTGCACGCTGCGAGGCCCTGAAAATCTCTAGCAGCTGCCTGTCCCTAAGGCCACCTGCCTAGGTGGGCCCTGCAAGATGCGGATTCAGCACAAGTAGATTTTCCATGTGTAGCGTGGGCTTGGGGCGCTGGCACACATGGCCATTGCTCAGGGCCCTGCTTGGGTGGTGCCTGGAACAGAAATGGCAGGGTGGGGAGGGCTAAGAGATAGTCAGTAAAGTGTCACTTGTGTAAACATCCAAATATGGGGGCAGAGACAGGAGGATCCCTGGGGCTCATTGGCCAGCTAGTCTTGCGGAACTCCTGAGGTTCTGCCTCTGTGAGAGATCCTGTCTCAAAAACCAAGAGGGAGAGGGATAGCCTTCAGGCCTCCACATGCATGTGCACACACATGACCGTGTTCATACACCACACAGGAAAATAAGACAGGCCTGAAACCTGGGCGGAGTGAGCAGTTCCAGCTGGTTTCGGCCCTACGTCTCCAGTTCTTCCTCAAATTACTGTAGGCCCCCCGAGTTTGGCCTCCACAGTGCTATGTGCCCCAATGTTCCCATCCCATCCCTCCACCGTAGCCAGCTCTCCTCTAACCCTGTCTTCTCCAGGCCCCCAACCCTAACATGACCCTCACCTTACCCTGTGGTCTCCACCAGACTCTGGAGCCTCTGAGGAACCAGAGCCTATGAGTTCCGTCTGGGTAACCAGGTGCGGTCGATTCTCTGTAAATGTTTATCACAAGCATATGAGTGCTTATGGGCCAGCAGACAGACAGGACCAGGGAATGAAAGAATAAACACGACCCCATTAAGTGGAAGTCTCAGAAGGATGAGGGTCTATTTACTTGCTCCGGTGAAGTCCATGTTGGTGTTTAGTAGTTGCTGATTTAACAGCCTGGCCTGACCACACCCATGAAGGCCCAGTGTGGGGAGACGTAGCCCCTTTCTTCGTGTGACTGGACTATCAGGCCTTTGGGGAGTTCTTCCAGAAGGCACTGGGGCTGCCAGGCTTCTGAGACAGGGCATGAGCCCTCGCCTCCTGTAGGCCCTTGGCGATCTGCTCTGCACCCTCACCTCCAGCCTCCTGCTGTCAGAGAACTCACCCATCCTACGTCTCCTACCTTGAGAGGTGCCAAACGGGAACCAGCTTACCCAGAGCTGGGGACAGCAGAGTGTGGACACAAGAATACGTCACAGCAAACATCAAGCTCTCTCCTGGACAGTGACCTGTCCTGCCTTGCAGTGCCTGAGGGACCATCAAGACCCCCCAGGGCCCTTACAAGACCCCCTCCAAATAAGGCTAGCCAAGACACAGCCTGGCCCCAAATAAATCTCCACCTAGCCATCTAGAAGGCATATGCCGAGTCCTAGGAAGAGATACCAGCCATCATGGCCGCCATCCCAAAAGGGGAAAGACACAATGTCATCTCTGAGAGGAAGAAAAAGGCCCGGAGACTGCAATAGAAAAATCAGGGAGGGAGCCTCCAGGCTCACACAGCTCGGGTCTGACAGATGCCAAGAAGGCAGCTTTGAGCAGTGCAAAGGGTTGGAGTAATTTGGAAGCCAAGCTTAGGGGAGACGTGCTTGGGGGGGAGGAGAATCACAGCAGGTCAGGCCCATGGGTGAGAAAGGCCCTAGAGAACGCTGCCTGCGAGGCATCTAGGGTTTCCAGATTTGGAGCTGTGTTCTTCTCCCTACAGCTAGGAATCCCCTGACCCATACTGCCCTGCCTCAACCTTTTCCCCTCCAAGGGCCTTTCCTTTCAGGGTCAGGTGCTCTCTTAGCTGGAGTTTCCCTATGGGGGACAGCCCAGAGGACTTGCAATCCAAAGGGTCCATGAGCGAGCTTGCTACCCACTGTGTACCCGCTCCATGGAGGTGGGGGTGTATGTCATCAGACCCTCACAGCCCACCTGTTGTAGCCAGGCTCTACAAGCGTGCTATACAGACCAAGGGATCGGGCCCAGAGCATGTCAGTTGAAACCACAGACTTAGGAGGCAGAGTGGGCCCAGGTCATTGCACCCTGAAAATTTGCCAGACCTTGTTATAGCTCACAAGACTGGGCACTGGATGGGATGGGGGTTTCGGGTGGGGGAGACAGGTAGCAACTCATGAGTCCCTTTCCTGCCTGCTTCAGCTCAGCTCCTTGTGGCTCTGCCTGACACCCTAGAACTGGTCGCATGTCCTTTCCTTCCATGGGCTGCCCCTAAGTGTCCCTTCAGGAACCTGGTAACAGCCTTCGCCACCCTCTGGAGGAGGAAGGAGGACAGTAAACTGACAGGTTATCATTGATCTGAGAGAGTCACAGGGAGGCTTGTGGGCGACACTGTCTAAAGATACACTTCACATGACTGCAGTAAACCCAGTGCCTAGAAGCTGGGCCAGCTGGTGCCTTATGGTGCTGGTGACACCTCTAGGCTGCCTGTCACCCCACACCCCACACTCCACACTGGTGGAGCGGAGGAAAGGTGGCAGCAGCCCCCGTGGCAGATATTTTTGTCATAGCGAAGCCATAAGCAGATTGAGAATGTCCCCCTGGGGCCTCTCTAACCGTGTCCTGAGTGTGGATAATGGTCCCAAACTCCATTGTAGTTACAGTCATCAATTCCATGGATGTGGTTAAAAAAAAAAAAAAAAACAACAAAAAACCCACCCAGCTGTACACTCAAATGGTGAAGTGTTAGGGATGTGACCCAGGTCTAAGTAAGCCCATTAAACTCCCTGCATCGAGTGCAGTAAGATGACCGTGATTCCAGCGCGTGGGATGAGGAGCCGAGGGTCGTTAGTGTCAGGTGAGCCTGCAATGCTGTCCTCACTTCCTTTCTGTTGCTCTGATAAAACACTCAAGCAACTGAGGGGAGGGGAGAGTTTCTTTCAGCTTACACTGGCAGGCTACAGTCTGTCACTGAAGAACTTGAGAAGAAACCACTGAGAAAAGGCTCTTTGGCTCCTGCTCAACTTGTTTCCTTTATAGAGCCCAGAGCCTAGGAATGGGGCTGCCCACAGTGGGCTGGACCTCCTACATTAGTCAGCGCAGACAGGCCTGCAGCCCAGTCACATCCAGGCAAGTCTTCAGGTTTTCGTCTCCGACGATTCTAGGCTGTGTCGGGTTGACAACTATTGCATAGTAAGGCTTTTATCACAAACAACAACAAAACAGCCCTGCTGGCACTCGGGAGGCTAAAGCAGGGGACTTAGAGTTCAAGTCTTGTGCTACATAGAGATGACCCATCCCCATGCCCCCAAAAAAGTTATTTGAAGTTTATATTTTTCAGGGCCTTATAGCAAAACAATACAGGAACAGCCCAGAGATCCTTACACCCTTCTCCCAAAACACTACAATCCAGATCTGCTCAGATAAATAGAAAGTTGAAACAAACCATACAACGCCCCTCCCCCACCCCCACCCTTCAAAAATAACTACCTCAGCAGCAGTAAGCCAAGCTGCAGCTCCCTGCACGCCTGGAACATGCTGGGCCATGTTCTGTGTCGATTCCTTCACCACACACCAACACTGTGACTACATCTGCTAAGCGAGGAGTCTGAGGCATGCAGTGGCCTCACAGGCAAGGAAATGTCTCAGGCAGGGCTTGAACCAGCAGGGTTAGCATGGAAACCTCCTCTCCCTGTTGTTAGGAGACAGCTGCCAGAGTCCAGCCGTCTCAGGAACAACCTCTATTTTACTGACAGGGACAAGGCTTCAGAGCTAGCCTCCTCTCCGGCTTCTTCAAATGTTTCCTATTTTCTGTTAGCCAGTAAAGGGTGAAAAAGAGGGAAGTTGCCACTACCCATTACCTAAACTAAGGCACACAAGGCATACATGCATTGCCTGTCTTGACTTAAAGCTTGCCTGCTCCTCTCTGAAGTGAGTTTTCCTCAGCTTCCACCCTGAACCCAACACAGTCAGACACAACAGCCAACAGAATGTAGAGTGTTTTGGTGGGTGAGATGCAGGGCACATCATGATTTTGTTGTTTTGTTTTTCAAGACAGGGTTTCTCGGTGTAGCCCTGGCTGTCCTGGAACTTGGTTTGTAGACCAGGCTGGCCTTGAACTCAGAGATCTGCCTGTCTCTGCCTCCCGAGTGCTGGGATTAAGGGTGTGTGTTACCACTGCCTGGCTGTGCATCATGGTTTTTTGTTTTGTTTTGGTTTTTGGTTTTTTTGGTTTGTTGTTGGTTTTTTTGTTTTGTTGTTTTTAGAGGCAGGGTTTCTCTGTATACAGCTTGGCTATCCTGGACTCACTCTGTAGACCAGGCTGGCCTTGAATTCACAGAAACAGACCTGCCTTTGCCTCTGCCTCTGGAGTGCTGGAATTAAAGGCATGTGCTACCATGCCTGACTCCATTATTTTTAAAGTTAGACTTATTTGGGGAGGATGTCTGCATGGGGATGGATGTGAGTGGCACAACTTGCCTGAGGAGATCAGAGGACATTTTTCAGGAACCAGTTCTTTCCTTCCACGATGTGGGCTCCAGGAATCAGACTCAGTGTGGCAGGCTTGTTGGCAGGTGTGTTTACCACTGAGCCGCCCTCTCACCAGCCCCTATCACACTATCACACTCTTCACTGGCATCAGTAAGCCACTACTGGTTCAAATTCTGGACCCTGTCTATTCACTGTGATAATGTGAAACAATTTTTTCAGGGGTCAGGGGGACAAGGTCTCACTGTGTGTAGCCGGTCTTGAATTATCAGTGTGGCCAGAACTCACAATCCTCCTGCCTCAGCGTCCTGGGTACTGCAGTTACTGGATGTACCACATATCTGGCTTAATAAGCCTGATTCAAGTGTAGAGACAAAATCCACTTTGTGTTTGGATGGTATGTTTCTCGCATTCCTTTTCATCTAGAATGAGTCCCACCTCTTCGGTTCTTTGCTTTTTTTCCCCACAGAGAGTGCGTGGCCTTCCTTCATAGTCATTAATTCACTGCCCCCAAATGGTCTCCAACTGAAGCCAGCAAGGTTTCCCCAGCTTTGATCTTGAATGTGGGACAGGCATTGTATTGGTTACTTTCAAAGACAGCAAGAAAGCTACACCTGGGCAGAAAAGAGACTTGTATAGTCTCACCCCCAGCTAAATTAGTCATCTCTCCATTTTGTCAAAAGCCCTGTTTGCTCAAGGCATGTCTGGGCTCTACCTGCATTTCTAGTAGAAAGTGGGCTGAGGAAGATGGTGCAGGAAATAGGTATGGGGGCATTGTGCCCACCCACGAAGGCCTGGCACGGGGTGGGAGTGGGGGTGAGCAGGCTCCAGGGATGAAATGTCCTGGAGGTAGAAGAGATCAGAGGCTCTGGAGGGTGAGAGTGGAGGCAGAGGCGGAGGCACCACGGTGCTAGAGAGCTGACGCCCTTCTCTGACTGGGAAAAACACTATTATTATTTCTAGCTCAGCCTGCCCCTGCCTTTCTCAGCTGCAGCTGAAGATGACACACACAAAAGGTGGGTGACTCATCGGTGTAGACCCCCAGCACTCTCACCCTCCCTAGGAGGCTGAGCCACCAGGCAGAAGAAGGCAAAATGCCTCAAGGACACAGATAGCAGGCAAGGTCAAAGGCATGAGCTCCAACAGCTTGGAGTCTCAGCAACCTCAGTATTCCTCTCTGGGTAGTGGCACCCGTGCCTCTCTGCCTGTCGCCAGCAACTAAGTCAAAATCCCTACTGTCGAAGGATGGTCTTTAATTTTTAAAAATTTTATCCGGGTGAATGGAGTAGCGACTTGTGAGTGTCCATGTATGTGTGTGGGGGTCAGAGGACAACTCTCAGAAATTAGTTCCCTCCTTGCACCATGTGGGTCCCTGGGCTCCAACAGGTTATCAGGCCTAGTGGCCACCTCTGTGCCATTTCAATGGCCCTTTGAGGGATGGGACTGGGAGGGAGTCTGGATAGAGTGGGGCCTCTGTCTGCAGTTACACAAGATAAGGAGCCATATCCCAAGCGCCTAGGTTCTCACTAATGCTGGCTTGAACCCCCTGGTGCAGACACTAGTCAACTAGGGTGGGGTGCCATTTGTATTTCTGAACCCACTCTCACTGGCCGGCTGTGAGTCTTGGGTTTCCTGGGTTTTCCATTTCTCTCTTGTTGCTGAAGGCTCTGCACTAATGAAGAAGGAGTTTAGAGGTCTCCATAGGCATACTGCCCAGATTAAGATCCCAGCTCAGCCACCCACCAGCTGCAGGACCCTGGCAATTTTCTTAGTTGTTATACAGTGACTCAGATTTCTCACCAATAAAACCAGTGTACACATATGCCCTCTTCATACACTTGTGAGGGAGACAGACCAAAAGGGCTTAAGTCATTTTCCTAGCCCGAGTTAACTCTTTCCAAGGCTCAGAACTGTGCTCAATAAAACGGTCAGGAGCTCCCTGCTCTGGGTCCCTCACCTCTCCTAAGACATACTGTTAGGATTAAAAAATACAGCCGGGCGTGGTGGCGCATGCCTGTAATCCCAGCACTCGGGAGGCAGAGGCAGGCGGATCACTGTGAGTTCGAGGCCAGCCTGGTCTACAAAGTGAGTCCAGGACAGCCAAGGCTACACAGAGAGACCTTGTCTCGAAAAAACAAAAAACAAAACAAAACAAAAAAAATAAATAAAGAGAATAAGGCTCAACAGATCTGATATGGAGAGATCTATTATAGAAGCTTGGAGAGAGGAGTTAGGGCCTGAGTGGGCCATGAGGGTAGAGAGGCAGTTGGAGAGAGAGAGAGAAAGGGAAGGGAAAGAGGGCCCCTTAGGGAGAGTGCAAGAGAGAGAGCACAGTGGTGGGTTGGTTCTTTTATAGTCTGGCACACACTCAGTGTCAGGTGATAATGTCAGATGTTGCTAGGCAGCTTAGAGGCAGATCAGATCGGCTGGCAGGCTAGCAGATCAACCTGTGAGCTAACATTCCTCCCTTTTTCTATCATTAAAAAACAAAACAAAAAGAATGTTGGACTAGTTTTCATGCAAGGTAAGTTAAAGTATATAAATGTAGGTTCACTGGAAGCAGCTCTTGGCTGCCATGTAAGGGAGCTGGGCAAGAGAGTGAGAGAGAGAAAGGAAAAAAAAAAAAAAAAAAAAAAAAAACAAGGGCAGCAAAATGTCTGGATTATATGGTAAAAGAGAAGGAAAGGTCCTTGTCCTGGAAAATTCAGAGTAGAGGGCGGGGTATGCCAGCCATGTCCTGCAGCAGATAGGGACCGAGAAATGCAGGGAAAATCTGGAGCTGTTCGCCCCGGGTCTGAAGCACACCAGTCCAGCCTTTGTTGATAATAAATGGATAAGGGATGAAGAAATCAATAGCCTTTAGCTGCTTCCTGCTGACACTGGTGTGCCAACAGGGGTCAAAAGGCTGAAATGTTGACCAAGGCCAGGAAGAGCAGGCTGTTGTACTTGCTGCCCAGTGTCTGAGAACATCTGTGGCTAGGAGGGACAATGCAGGTCCAGCTGGCACGGTCTGTGAGGCTGGACTGGAGCACCTGTGCATAGCTGCTTTGGTGCTGTCTTGAGTGTAGGAAATCTGCTAGGATACTGGAACATACATATGGTAGGAAGACAGAGTTAAATAGCTAATTCCCTTTAAGTATAGATTTGAAACTGTTGGGAGAGCGAAGAGAGAACAGGTTTGACCACAGGGAGCCCCATTCCATTTACCTGATTCCCGGTGGTAACTAAAGATTTATTTATTTATTTATTTATTTATTTATTTATTTATTATGTATACAGTATTCTGCCTGCATGTACACCTGCAGGCCAGAAGAGGGCATCAGATCTCATTATAGATGGTTGTGAGCCACCTTATGGTTGCTGGGAATTGAACTCGGGACCTTTGGAGCAATAGTCAGTGCCCTTAACCTCTGAGCCATCTCTCCAGCCCCCAGTGCTAACTAAAAGTTCTCTTTTGCATCTTTGGATCTGTCATTTAGTGGATAGTAAGGCCAAGTTTGGTTGCAGAGGTGCATAAGCTTGGAAGCCCTTAATTTGGGCATAGAGATTTGAAATTCTCGGAAGGCATCCCAGAGGGGACCTGAAGGGAAGATAGAATCAGCGACCCGTTGGGGAGTCCCCCAGAGAAAGATGTGAGGTGAATTTGGTGCAGTCTGTTCCTGCAGCTTGGCAGTGCTGGTCAGAGACCAATGCCTGGCCTGAGCAGACACAGTTGCCTAGTGCTAGGATTTCAAGGATGAGTGAGAGGGGAGGAAGAGAAACTGTGTTAGCAGAGAGGGAGCTCACCCAGGAGAGAAGGTTCTAGATGAAGGATTTGATATAGGTTGGCAAGAACAGCAAGAAGCATTTACGTCAACTTAGCAAGGGGGGAGTCCCAGGCCAGGGAAAGGGGGAGGAATCCTGACCTCCGAGATAGGCAGGAGTAGGAGGAAAAGTTTTGTATGTTCCTCTGATCGCTTGTGTGGTTTAATGAGACAATTTAGAAGCCATGTGTCTCCAAAAAGCTTGGCGGTCTGAGTTGGGCACTCTGTTCCTCTGGGTGGGTAAAGAGAGAGATACACCAGTCACAAGCCCAATCCATGGTGTCCCAGAGGGCTAGGGGAACTAGAAATGAGTTGGCACAAGCTGGTCAAAGGCGTCATCACATGGTTTGCCAGTGCCCAGGGCAGATGCCCAGCAGCACAATTTCACCTGGTACAGGATTTTTGGCATGCAAGAAAGAAGGAAAGAAAACCATGCCGGGAGGGAAGGAAGTCTCACCCAGGGTCTACGGACTGAGTTCCAGGACAGCCAGGGCCACACAGAGAAAGCCTGTCTTGAAAAACCGACTAACCAAATTAACTAACAAAAAACCCAAAATGGCACCAAACAAAAAGTATTTTAAGTAGTTCCTGGAAATACACACATGTCCAGTGAAACATAAGACCTGGAAAAGGTGTTACACTTCCACGTAAGATGTAGTGAACGTCAGGAGACAGGACAGGCTGTAGGGAGGGTATTTGTTTTGTGGAGGACAGTATCCCTCCAGACCCGTTATGGGAAATAAACATTGATTCTAGGTGGGAAAACAGAGAATGTAGCCAACTGTAGACCAGGCTGGCCTCAAACTCACAGCAATCTGCCTGCCTCTGCCTCCCGAGTGCTGGGATTACAGGCATGCACCACCACCCCCTGCCTGAACGTAGCCAGTTTCAATTCATGTTGATCATACTTGACTTGTTTGGTGTCATTCTCCTAAATTAAGTATGCCTAAGTCTTTTAAAGAATTATTTATATCACACACACACACACACACATACACACACACACACACACACACACACACACACTGTTCTGCTTACATGACAGAAGGGGGCACCAGATCTCATTGTAGATGGTTGTGAGCCACCATGTGGTTGCTGGGAATTGAACTCAGGACCTCTGGAAGAGCAGCCAGTGCTCTTAACCTCTGAGCCATCTCTCCAGCCCTTTGCTTAAATCTTTTAGTTCATCCAGATCTTCTCCCAGTGAACAGATCTTCATTAACAGGAGCAGCATTCATTGGCCCTGGGTTTTTTCTCTATTTTCCTGCCCCTCCACTCCGTTACCCTTGTCCAAATCACTTTTTTTGCTGTTTCCAGCCTCCAGAATCACTTCATCTGAAGCCATGTGCTGATTCTCTCAAGACTGCTAGGCTGTGTGATACCTGTCTCCTGGTCATCTCCGGGGATGCACAAGCTTAAATCTATGTCATGTACATGCATATAGTCATCAGCCTTACTACCGCTGTTCCCTGGATGTGACTGGTATCATCAACTTCCTCCTCCTCACCAACCAGCTCAGAGCGCAATTCAAGGACCTCGTGATGCTGATCACCGGTGCTGTTCCCAATTAGAACTCGGCTTTCTGCCGCTCCATAACCTGTTCAGGGTTGTGAGTCTTTTCTTTTTCTTTTTCCTTGTGTTCCACTCAAGAAAAGATTCTAGAGTGATGTTGGTAGCATTGGATGCTACTCTCTTTCAATTAGAGCTAATGAAATCTCATCTTCTTTCTCTTCTTCCTTTTTGCCTTTTTTCAGCACAAATCCAGGAGGGAATTCATGACAATACATGCAATTGTCCCCACCTTCAGGACACACCCAAACCAGCCATACTATGCTATTTTTAATAGCTTCAAAGAATAGTCAGCTTGCTGTTTGAGTTTTTGGTTTTTTGGTTTTTTGTTTTTTTCTTTTCCGCCTCACTGTGCCTCTTCTTTTCTGCGTCTTCAGGCTGCCTCTCGTCCCAGTTATCCGCAGTGTCTTCTTCAAGTCTTTCATCTCTTGCACCAATGTAAACACTTTGTTTTTCACATTTTCTCTTCAAAATGAGGTCCTGAGCAAACTCCTCGCACTCAGCCCCTTTAGTGCACTGTCCTTGTTTGAAGAGCGCTCCCCGACAGATTCGGGGTTTGCCCCTTTACTGATATGCTGTGCATCCAATACAGATGTGAACAGCTCGTTTAGTTCTTGTAGCTCTCTCTTCTCGTCACCTTTCTTCGATTTCTTTCCAGCTCCACTTTGTACCTTCTGACGTGGGTTCTGTTGGCCACACATCTCCTGTTGAGTGACAGCCTTCATGTCCCTCCTGCTTGCATCAACACTCACTGTGCCTGGCAATGCTACTGTTCCAGGCCGCCCATGCCACTCGTAGTCATCTGTCCCCAAACAGCCTCCCTCTACCATCTGAGCCCTGTCCATAACCACAGCTCTGGGAACCTGCAGATGGTGGCCCAACGGCAGCCATGAGGTCCAGAACCCATGGGGCCTTGGATATCCTTAAAGCCAAAAACGGCTTATTTTTTTTCTTTTGAGCCAGGACCTCAGGTATCCCAGGCTGGCATTAAACTCATAACTGAGGATGACCTTGAATTTCCTGCCTCTACCTCCTGATTTAAGGACCGGACAGACTGACCCGTTAATTGTATTACGGCGAAGAAGGCCAGAGCTTGGCAGGTTATGAGGTGCCACGGGGAAAGCGCGCTCCCCTGAACTGGCTTGACTTCCCTTCCTTCCCTTTCCTTCTGAGCAGCAGTGGTCGTCAGGACCTAGATGAGCATAGAGTTACCGTAAGAGACATGAGAGAGGGAAGTGACGGATGTGTGGGAGGTGACGCGTACTCTCCGAGGGCTGGGGAGTAGCTCAGTGACAGAACACTTGCCTAGAATGCATAAGTCCAGGACTTCATCCTGGTACTGTAAAACATGAGTAAGGGCCTGGAGAGACGGCTCAATAGGAGCACTTGTCTCTCTTGCAGAAAACGTGGGTCCAGATCCCAGTCCCTACCTGGTGACTAACAATTGGAACTCCAATTCCAAAGGCTCTGATGCCCTCTTCTGGCCTCTTTAGGCACTGCAAGTACATGGTGCACAGGCATGCATACAGGCAAAACATTCACACACAAAAATAAAATTTGTGGTGATGTTAAGCTGGGTGTAGTGGCACATGCTTTTAATCCCAGCACTCTTGAGGCAGGGGCAGGCAGATCTCTGTGAGTTTGAGGCCATCCTGGTCTACAAAATCAGTTTCAGGACAGACAGAGCTATATTTTGAGACTCTGTCTCAAAATAAAGTAAAACAAACAAACAAAAAACAAGAGCAAAAATATTATGGTAGTACAGTATTATGAAAATATCTCTTACATTTTAAGTCATGGGGACTTTTGCTGGACCTCACAGCCAGAGTTTTTAATACACCGTGAGGCCACTTAAGACTGCTACTGTGTGCTCAGACTGTTTGCTTAACATGCCTTCAAGAGAAAAATGTAACAACCGATATTACTTGCCTTGGATTTCCCACGTAACTAACATTTATAACCTAAACTAATGTGAAGTTGTAATTTTTTGGAGGGGGTAGCGGGATTCTCTTTGTGTAGCCTTGGCCGTCCTGGACTTACTTTGTAGACCAGGCTGTCCTGGAACTCACAGTGATCCACCTGCCTCTGCCTCCTGAGTGCTGGGTTTAAAGTCCTGTGCCACCACCACCAGATGCAAAAGTGTAATCTTAAATTATGTACTCTTCCAAGCCCTGGACCCAGAGTAATGCATGCATGTTCTAAGAATAAGATAATTAGAATAATAATTCTAATAATATCATAATAATAATGAGGAGTAAAAATAGAGGTCGAAAGTAACCTTATAAGTAACCTTATAAAATGAATACCCAAGATAAACATTGAACACAATATTCAGATATTGCCTGATAAGCAATGATGTTTGTAATACTGTTTGTTGTCTGGGTCGGCAGCAGCCAGTGAGCTAATCCCTTGTAAACCTGCTAAAATTTCTGTAAAGCTAAGATTTCTGTAAATGTCCCTCACTCTGTCCCCAAGTGATGCTCTCTGTGCTGTGTGGTAAGAACAGAGCAAAGGCCTTTGTTAGGAACAGACAAACAGACAGACACACAGACACACAGACACACAGACACAGAAGGGCACATTCGCATGGCAGCCTTCAGGAATTCAGACCCTACAACAGACAGACGAGAGGACGGAAGACACAGGGACCGTGTAGTAGAGAATGCTATCTGGACTTACTCTTGGTTGAATGACCCCAGGGAAGGGGCTTTTATATCTTTCCTTATTTGATACAAATACAGTATTGGTCACTTAGAGTTAGTCACTAATGTGTCCACACAAAAACAATAAGTAACTTGTTTAAAAAATTTAAACCAAAAAAATGCATCAAATCAGACATGAATAATGGCCCCTGAGACCATCCATGGCCTGAATCCTCGTACCTGCCAGCGTTCGCTGTGTGTGAAAAAGATGGTGGTGCAGGCATTTAATCCCAGCGCTCGGGAGGCAGAGGCAGGCGGATCGCTGTGAGTTCAAGGCCAGCCTGGTCTACAAAGTGAGTCCAGGACAGTAGCAGGAGTTACAGATGAGGCCTACTGAAGGGGCCATGAGCCAAGGGAGGCAGCAGCCTCAGGAAGCTGGACAGGCCTCCCAGAGGCTTTTAGCTACAAGAAATTCATTGTGGATTCTAAGTCTCTAGGGAGATAAAAGGGCTTGTGAATGGTACAAACGCAGTCGATCCCATCCCTTAGGGCAGCTTCAGGAAATTAACACAGTGGGAGAGTGGAGCGGTTGCCTGCTTTTCCTCCTGCCCTAAGTGGTAGTCTTAAGTGGTAGGGAGGTTGATTAAGTGAAGTGGTGTGGATCTGAATGTGAATGGCTCTGTGTGTGTGTGTGTGTGTGTCTGTCTGTCTGTCTGTCTGTCTGTCTGTGTAAAAGCACAATGTGCACAAGGATAGAGGGTTGGATACAGCCTTAGAACTCTGGGCACACTGACTGAATGGCTCAAGAGTTCCAGTTGCAGGTCTAGCTCTGGTCCTAAGTTGCCCATGTGACCTCAGGAAGTCTCCGTCCCCTCTTTGAATCTTCATTTATACCTCTGTGAGCCACAGATTGGACCTGGAGCCCTGTGAGCCTGGCCATCTCCATCCCCGTCACTGGGGAGCAGGCAGGCCTGAGTGCTCAGTTTCCTGGGAGGTGCAGGTGAGGCTGTGCCTGGCATGGAGCTGGGCACATCCAGGGTGGCTGAACGCCCTTGGGAGGAGGACTGTGGACTGGCAGAGAAGCTCTTCTTTCTCTTCATTCTGGAAGGCGTTCCCTAGGAGGGAGCCTGTGAATGTCAGGAAGTACTGAAGGAGGGTCCTCCAACAACCCAGGATAAGACCTTATTTGGAAATTGAGCCTTGCCAGCGTGATCAAATAGAAATGGAAGATACTGAATCAAGCTCCCACCAGTGTCTGTGACCTCCGAAGAAGAGGAAACAGACACCGGAAGGGGTAGAGGTGTTAACAAAAAGCCCAGGGAGACAGAGGCAGAGACTGAGGTAATGCCATCAGGAGCCAAGAACCTGCAACTAACAATCCTGCCTCGGGTCCCTGCTGGGATCAGTGATATGCCCCATTCTGTCCAAGAGGAGACTCTCTGTGGACCGTCTCCAGTGACCTCTGGGAGCAGAAAGCAAAGAATGCTAGGATTGCTGCATGGTGGTGGTGGCAGCTGCGGTGCACACCTTTAATCCTAGCACTCAGGAGGCAGAGGCAGGTGGATCTCTCTGAGTTCAAAGCCAGCCTGATCTACAGAGTGAGTTCTAGGACAGCCAGGGCTACACAAAGAAACCCTGTCTCAAAAAACCCAAGCAACCAACAACAAGAATGCTAGGATCTGGAAACCCTGGCAGTACTGGGAGGAGAGTGGGGGACTCGTCCTGAGTGAGGACTGAGGGGTTCTCTGTCCCTGCACTGGGGAATCACAGGGGATTTTTTTTTTGAGAAGGTTCTCTGAGTTGGGCACTTGAGATGGAGACCTGCCCCATTGGAGGTTTTAACCTCTATCAAAAAAAAAAAAAAAAAAAAAAAGAGAGAGAGAAGGGGTGGGATGGGGACCAGCAAGAAGGCTCGGCGAGAAGGACGCCTGCAGCCAAGGCTGAGGGCCTGAGTTTGATCCCCAGGACCTACATACTACAGCAAAAAACCACGTTATCTGCAGTCCTCTGATCTCCACACTTGCAGTGCCGTGCACATGTGCATACCCATGACAGGAGTGGAGGTGGGGGCGACACAAGGCACACAACAGCTTGCTGGGCACGGTGGCTCATGCCTGTAATCCCAACACTCAGGAAGCCGGGAAAAGATAATAGCTGAGAGTTCACAGCTAGCCTGGACTACAAAGACTCTGTCTCTCACACACACACACACACAAAAAATAAATAAATACAAATAAAATAAAAGGAATCTGGTGGAAGTAGCACACACCTTTAATCCCAGCATGCTGGGAGGCAGGTTCTCTGTGAGTTCTAGGCCAGCCTGGTCTACAGAGTGAATTCCCAGACAGCCAAGGCTACACAGAGAAACCCTATCTTGGAGGAGGGGGTGGGGCGAAGCTAGGCTTGGTGACACATGCCTTACTCCCAATGCTCAGGAGTCAGAAGAAAGAGAATCTGTGAGTTCAAAGCCAACCTAGTGTGTGTATTGAGTTCCAGGGCAGCCAGGACTACAAAGTGAGACATTGTCTCAGAAAACAAAACAAACGAACAACAAACAAGGGGCTGGAGAGACGACTCAACAGTTAAGAGTACTTACTGCTCTTGAGGACCCGAGTTTGGTTCCCAGCACCTACAAGGAAGCTCAGAACCCTCTGTGAGTCCAGGTGCAGAGATCTGGCACCTTCTCCTGAGCCTCTCAGACACGAGGAACTCACAGAGCACATATATACGTAAGCACATGCACACCAAAAGGAATTCTTTTTTTTTTAAACCACAGCTTATGCATCTTACAGATAACAAGCACTGGGCTGGGTTTTGGGCAGCTCCCCAGCGCTTTAGGGGCCCCTTCTTAATAAGCGGAGGGACTGAGATTGGAACCCAAGTTGGCAGCAGCCCAGAGCCCACCTCTAAATCCCAAGCCAGCCCAGTCGCCCTTCCCAAAACGGCCTGCAGGGGAGCCAGAAAGCACCAGGCAGAGCCTGGCCAGGAGGGGGCGCCCAGTCTTAGGCAATAAGAAAGGCCTGGGTGCTTTGGCCCTCCAGCTGAGCCTGGAGACCAGCTAGAATCAGCCCGTCCCCATTTTACAGAGGAGGAGCCTCTGCTGGGGAAATCTGCTTCCATCCAGGCTGAGATTTGTATGTGTGTTTGTTTTGAGACAGGGTTATCACTGTTGTAGATCTAGCTGTCCTGGAACTCACTATGTAGATCAGGCTGCCCTCAAGTTCACAAAGATCCACCTGCCTTGGGCTCCAAATGCTGTGATTAACGGCGTGTGCCACCACACCCAGCTCAGACGAAGACATCCTGAAGCCCACCTTGGACCTTTGGCAATTTAAGTTTCCCCCACCCCACCCCACCTCTGTGTTTGTGTGTGTACATGCGCATGCATGTGTGTATGTGTAGATATCTTCAGTCTTTCTCCACCTTGTTTTCTGATACAGCGTCTGGTTGTCTGGAGAGCCCCAGGGCTGGCCCTGTCTCCGCCTCCACATCACTCACGATGTGCTGGGAACTGGATTCAGCTCCTAACTAGAAATAGTAAGCACTTTACCAAACAGCAGTTGGTGCAGCCCCGCCCTTCTTCTTTCTCCCTTCCTTCCTTCCTTCCTTCCTTTCTTTCTTTCTTTCTTTCTTTCTTTCTTTCTTTCTTTCTTTCTTTCTTTCTTTCTTTCTTTCTTTCTTTCAAGATTTATTTATTTGGCCAGGCATGGTGACCCACGCCTTTAATCCCAGCACTCGGGATTGCTGTAAATTCGAGGCCAGCCTGGTCTACAAAGTGAGTCCAGGACAGCCAAGGCTATATAGAGAAACTTTGTCTTGAAAAACCAATAATAATAATAATAATAATAATAATAATAATAATAATAATAATAATAATAATAATAATAATAATAATAATAATAA
>OU015755.1:53129097-53148487 GCA_907169655.1 Acomys percivali
GTGTGGGCGCCAGGGCAGGGGCTGGGGCAGGTGGATGCTCTGCAGAGACGTGGGCATTAAGGCGGGGGTCATTCCCATCCAGTTTCCCTAGCTTGTGGGTGTTGGGCTGGGCTAACTGGCCACCTTAAGTATACAGTGTCTTATGACCACAGATGTCTCCACCTAAGTCAGCAGCTGTTGCCATGGAAACAGCCTTGGTGCTACCTGAGAACTTTTCTTCCTCCTCTGTCCCAGAGACAGGGAGGAGCCTGACCTCTCCGGTGGATCCTCATAGAAGCCCCAGAATGCCTGTGTCACCATCTTGGATGTAAACTTGACCTGACTTTCAGAAGCAGCCCCAAGGTGGAAGTCTGGCCTAAGTGGGACTTAAAAAAGATTGGCTTCGGAAAACAATGGTGTCCTCAGGCCCCAATCCTTATCTTGGCCTTTCTGTGAACTTATCGGTGACAGGCATCAAAAGCCTTTGTGACAGGCCAGGCAAGTGACTCCTCACCTACCAGGGAAATGAAAGAGTCCCTGAGATGAGTCGTGTGCAAACGTGTGTACATGTGCATGCATGTGTGTGTGTGTGAGTTGTGGGTGTCTGTGCATGTTTGAGTTGCCGTCTCAAAAGATGGGGAAGTGGCTTTGCTCAGAATTGGCTGTAGTTTTACAAGTATTTTCCTGGCAATGATAGGCTTCTCGATGGCCTGGCCCTGGAGTGTGTGTGCTGGAATTAACAGAAGCACAGGACCCTAAGCCAAGTGTGGTGGCACACACCTTTAATCCCAGCAGAGGCAGGTGGATCGATGCGAATCCGAGGACAGCCTGTCCTACAAAGTAAGTCTGCGTCAGCCAAGGCTACGCTGAGAAACCCAGTCTCGAAAAACCGAAAAAACAAAACAAAACACCAAACAAACAAAACCATAGGCTCCTGGTAATGTTATGCACTCCCACTAGCCTGCTTCTAGATTGCATAGCAACCTCTGATGTCATCCTCTGCCACCACCAAGTGTGTGCCAGACAGAACCTCAGCTGCACACCAGATATGAAGGACCCCGTCTGTCATTGGGCTCTCTCTCTCACTCCCCCACTCTCTCCTGGCTCGCTCTCTCGGTTGCTCTCCCTCTGTCTCTCTGTCTCTGTCTCTGTTTCTGCCTTCGTAGCCTACTGAACCCCTAACTCCTCTCCCCTTTCCTTCCCCCAAATATATCTCTTCATACCAGCTCTATTTCATTATTTCATGGCATATATATATATATCTCAACATCCCTAGTTATGCCTAAATGTCTGATGGGCAAAAAATGGCTTTCTAAGTGTATTGTATGTCACGCTGAGGCAAATGTGGCATTAGAAATTAATCATTGTTTACCTGACATTCAGATCAAGCTGAGTATCATATGTGGTGCCCTGTCAACACAGAAAATGACCATGAGTTCAAAGCCAGGCTTGGCTACATAGTGGGTTCCAGGCCAACCTGGGCTACATAAGTAAGACTGATGCTAAGAGAGTCTGGGGTGGGGAATGGGGCTTTGGGAGTCTTAGTCTCATTAAAAAGAGAATTTAAGAGTGGACTCAAGTGGAAGCTGGAGAGTATAGAGAAAAACCTCCACGGCGAGCGAGCTGCGAACCTTAGCAGCTGCTGGAAGGTGGAGAACAGGGAGAGACAGGAAAACCTTCCTGTTTGAGTCAAACTGACACAGAAGGCAGAGGGCAGTCACATGGCACACAAGTATGTGGGGGGACAGGCGGGCGCGGGGAGCTTTCGAGAAAGACTATATGTTCCCAGTTTGTTTTTTATTGCTGCGATGGAGGCTGACTAAAGCCACTTAGGGAAGGAGTAGGTTTATATCCTCCTGCAGCCCTCAGGTCAGGTCACGCCCTGTCACAGGGAGCCCAGGGCAGGAGCTGAAGACAGGAACAGGAGCAGAGACCACAGGGGAACACTGGCTTGCTCCCCATGGCTTGCTCAGTCTGCTTTCTTACAGCACCTAGGCCCACCTGTGCCACCCACATCCAATCTAATGGAGGCACTTGCTTAGTTGAGGTTCCTCTTCCCAGATGACCCTAACTTGCGTCAAACTGACAAAACTGTCACAGGGAGGAAGCCCAAAGTGTAGGAATGCATGCTTAGAGATAAGACAGAGAGAAGGAAAGTTAATCTCTCTTGAGTAATTTATAAAAGCGTGCTGACTCACACAGCTGTGTGGCTAAGCTGCGTAAGAGGCTACTAGGAGGCAGGGATTCTGGGAAAGGAAATGACCTCATCTGAAAGATGAGGTATAGGATATTGCTCCCATCTATTTTTTTTCAGACTTAATTCACATAATTTTTCTTGTAGAAAAACCCTTATGTGGCAGCCACGGCTGGAGCCTGGTCCTCTGAATGGAGACCTTGATGTGGGCTTTACAAGAGGGTCAGTGAATTCCTAATAAGGAGACTTGGTGGGGCCAGGCATGGTGGCGCACACCTTTGATCCCAGCACTGGGGAGGCAGAGGCAGGCGGATCTCTGTGACTTTGAGGCCAGCCTGGTCTACAAAGTGAGTCCAGGATAGCCAAGGCTACACAGAGAAACCCTGTCTCAATACCCTCAACACCCCCCTAAAAGGAAGAGAGAGAGAAAGAAGGAGGAGAAGAAGAAGATGATGACGACTTGGTAAACAGTCTCTTTTCAGGGGTCAAATAACTGTAGGTCTTGAAGAAGGCATCCAACGTGGCCTTGGTAAAGTTGCCCAGGGTGGCAGTGCAGCCCCTGGCTGATGTGTAGCAGTCATCAATCCTGGCCAGCAGCAGCAGCAGCAGCTTCTTGGGTACAGGAGCAGAAACAATACAAGTGCCTCTCAGGGCAAGGATGAGGTGCACCGACACAGAGCCACAGCAGCCTGTCACCTTGCATGGAACAGCTTGTGGCTTGCCAATCTTGTTCCCCCAGTAGCCTCTCCGCACAGGGACGATGGAAAGCTTGGCCAAGATGATGGCCCTTTGGATAGCAGTGTCCACCTCCTTGGAGCACTTAACACCAAGACCAATTTGACCACTGTGTTCCCAAATGTGACAAAAGCCTTGAACCTGGTCCGCTAGCCAGCCCGTGTCTGCTTATGCACTGGCATGATCTTTAGAACCTCATCCTTTAGGGATGCACCCAGGAAAAAGTCAATAGTCTCGGATTCCTTAATGGGCAGGGAGGACAGATAGATCTCCTCCAAGGACTTGATCTCCATGTCCCTAACCAGGCGGCCCAGGTTGGTGACAGGGATCCACTCCTTGCCTTTGGCTTTACCTCCACGAACACCGTGGCCACATACAAACAGCTGCTGAATCCTGAATCCTCCACGGAAGTCTGGGTCCCCAGCTCCCCCAGACTCTTCCACTGCATCAGTGTTGTCTGCCATTTGGTGGTTTCCTGAAGAAGAACCTGCTCTTATCTTTTTATCATGGCTAAGGTGAAGAGTGAGCCCACCTTGCTGAGGGGTAGTCCCTTAGCCCAGTGACTAGCATGGCCTTATTGGAAATTCTCCACTCAAGCCAGAAATTCTATTCTCTTCACCAGAAGCAGTTATGGGTCTTTTTTTTTTTCTTTTTTTTTTTTACTTTTTTCTTTTTCCAAGACAGGGTTTCTCTGTGTAGCCTAGGTTATCCTGGACTCATTTTGTAGACCAGGCTGGCCTTGAACTCATAGTGCTGGGATTACAAACATGTGACACTGTGCCTGGCTGCAGTTATGGGTCTTTTTTTTTTTTTGGTTTTTCGAGACAGGGTCTCTCTGTGTAGCCTTGGCTGTCCTGGACTCGCTTTGTAGACCAGGCTGGCCTCGAACTCACAGCGATCCACCTGCCTCTGCCTCCTGAGTGCTGGGATTAAAGGTGTGCGCCACCACCGCCCAGCCAGTTATGGGTCTTTATTGCTACTCTAACAAGACCTTGTCACAACACACAAGTGTGTGCAAGTGCGCACACACACACACATACACACACAGAGAGATGGAAACACAACCTCATGGTCTGCTGTACCACTCCTGGTTGGAAGGACTGACTACAAAGATGCTTTCTTATCAATGTTTATGGCTACTCTATCCACTATTGACAGAAAATATAAGCAGCCAAGATGCCCATCAACACAGGAACTGACAAAGTATATGTGGTATATGCATACAGTGCAATTTCATTCATCTTTGAAAAGAAATGAAATCATGGTATGTGCAAGTGGATGGACAGAGTTGGAAATCATGTTAAGTGAAATAAGCCAGACTCAGCCAAAAACTGCAAGCATAAATTTAAAAGTATATATGTGCTCTATTTGTATATGTGTGTATGTATGTTTATTCATGTACATCTATGTCTTTATATGTGCACATGTGTCTATATGTGCAAGTTATGTATATGTGCAAGTATATCTATTTGTATATGTGTGCGTGTATGTATCTATATATGTATGCAAATATATATCTCTCTACATCTGGGTGCATATATGCCTATCTATATGGGTGTACATATGCCTATATGTGTGTGTACATGTATGTCCTTCTCTATATTTGAACATATCTATATCTAAATATATGTATATATGTATGCCTATCCATATGTGTGTATGTATGCCTATCTATAGATGGGTGTGTATGATATCTGTATGTAATGTGTGTATAATGTTTACTATGTGTATGCACATATGCCTATCTATATATGTGCATGTAGCTCTCTATTTACACATATGTGCCTGCTGGCTGGGAAGTGGGAAAGAAGAAAGAGAAGGAGGATTCTCAGGGAAGGGGAGGCAGGGTGATGGAACTCATGTGGCTGGAGGGTAGACGGGGCATTTCACAGGAGAAGAAAGGCACTCGGATGGAGAGGACGGGGGAAGTGGGCAGTGAGGGAGGGGACAGAACAGATGAGAACAAGTGTGATGACGCTCAAATGGCCCCGATGGTGCAACCCCTTCACACACACACACACACACACACACACACACACACGCGCACACACGCACACACGCACACACGCACACACACACGCACACACGGACACACACACCCCTGCAGACAAACTGAACTGGACTGTCTTGAATTCTGAGGAGTCCTCTGAAATTCCTGCCACCACCCTAGATTTAGTGAGGAACAGAGGGCTTTATTCTGTCTTCCCCATGCCTGCTGGCCACTGAGGAACACGCTCACCGACCCATGAAAGAGTGAGGACTTGGCCACACAGGGCACCTGGTACTTGGGGCATTATGGTCATTGTGAGCAGGTTTGCAGGTTTCACACAGTGGGACTCTGTTTCAGAAAAGTGTCCCCCTGCTGTTGTGCACTATACAACTTATACAACCTAGGACAGTGCCCCTGCTTCCACTCGCTGGTTTTAGCACTAAGTTTTCTCTCTCAACTGTTCCTTAAATGGAGCAGCCGAAGGACACTATTCCCTCCCTCCGCCGTTCTATGGAAAACTCCAGTGGCCTGAGTAGGCACAGTGGCAACGCCTGAACAGAGTTCAGCGCCCGGTGGCCAAGCTCAGAAGGGCTTTTGATTCTCCGCGCCGACATGACATCTGCAGGCAGTGCTCCCTGCTTGATAGCCAGCACTCGGCTGATGCTGCAGAGGCCAGGTTGCAAATTTCCTGCCTGCCCACCCGACCACTACATCCTTTTCTAACCCTTACCCATGCCCGCCCCCAGCCTAGGCATAATTTTAGAAACTTAATAGATGTTGGCTGCATTCTTGGCCCTGTGCCTGTGGGGGTGGGTCCCAAAAGGAGACAGACATTTCTTTCTTTAGCCTTGTTGATTGAGATCCTCTGTCTTCCCCAGGGATTGGCTTCTGAAGGGCCATTGTATGAGGACAGCTTCTTGCACACTCGCCTCTTTGTGGGTCTCTACCACACTGCCCTGCCAGCCCAGATTACTGTGCAGGATTAGCGACCGTTGTTAGTGGTATTCCCTGAGATCCCTAAAGCCAACAATAGCAGTGGGAATACAGTTGGGGACCCAGATGTTGATGGCCACAGGGCCACTTGCCATCATTCATTCATTCATGCATTCATTCGTCTATTTATCTAGCCAGTTAGGTAGTTTGTTAGAGACAAGGTCTTGCTGGGAAGCCCTGGCTAGCCTAGAACTCACTCTGTAGCCCAGGCTGCCCTCAAACTCACAGCAATCCTTCTATGCCAGGCTTCTAGGTGTTGGAGTTACAGGCATCACTGACGATGCCTGGGCATTTTGTTGTCTTAATGCCAGAAATGGCAAGCCACACTTGGATTTAGGGCAGGCAGATTGGGGACTTGCACACAGGGAGGGCTGTAGGTGTCCTTTCCAGGAAAGAATCATGGTGTCTACTGATTTCAGGAGCTTACCCCCTTCCTGGAATCGGCCTTGGAAGAATTCTGGCAAAGAAGGGTGTGGTAGAAAGGACACGCCCAGAAGCTAGATCCCAGCCCCTAGCCTCAGGCTGGCTCTGGCAAGAACCCCCCACCCTTACCCCTGTCTTTTAGACTGCAGAATCACTTCGTGCCCATTTACAGACAGGGAAGTCAAGGCTCAGCTGAAACAACTCCTCTGTGGTCCCTCAGCCAGGGCCCTGGAGTGAATCTTCTGCCTCCCTGTATTTTTTTTTTTTTTTAAGAGAGAAATCTATACATTTACTGAGATACAATCCACTCACTTAAAATGTCAGCCAGCCCTTCGTACCGTCACTCACCCAGTCTGATGTCGGTCTTTCTTTAATCTGTATTATTGCTTAGCTCCAAATAAAACTGTCTTGCTTCTTTTGCAAAAATAAGTAGGCAGCCAGTGGTTTTTCATATCCTGAGGATTGCACAGCTAGTCCCACGGTCCATTTCCAGAACATTCCATTTCACAAAGGCCAACCCCCCCCTCATCCCTTTAGCTGGCCCCTTTGGTCCCTGTGGTCGCTTGTGGGCACACTGCTCTGAGCCTTCGGGGTCTGTTCTTTCTTTGGGGTGTGTGGTGTTTTATGGTTTCAGATGCCACATGAGAGCCACCGGTGTTTCACCTCAGGTGCAGAGGGACCAGAGGTGTTTCTCTGTGGTGATGAATGCCTGGGTGCTTGCTGATCAGGCTACTGTGAGTAATGCCTTAGGATGCTCTAGGTGAACCTGACTCTCACTGGGTGTGAGCACATGCTTGCCTTCCTAGCACTTGGAAGATTGAGGCAGGAAGATTAGGAGTTCAAGGCCAGCCTGGACTACGTAAGACCTTGTCTCACACACACACACACACACACACACACACACACACACACACACATACACACACACACACCACCCACATCCACACCCATATCCACACAGATTTAGGGATTACTGGCCCCTGAATCAACTTTTTGTTCCTTCTTTTGTGTTCTCTGCTTGGCTTCTCTCAACTCTACTGAAGGATAGTTAAGAAGCAAGGACCTAGTTCTGTGCCCCTGGGGTTACAGTGAGAGGCAGGAAAGCAAGAAACCTGGAGAGGCCACCGTGTAGGGACACTGCTCAGGGCTCACCAGTGCTGGGCCCCACAGGTGCTGCGATAAGAAGCCCAGGCTTTTGCTTCTAAAGGATCCTTGGCATCACCCAGAAATATCTTGGGTCACCAAGGCAGCACGTGGTGTGTATTCATGGCAACTATCAGCTAAAGGCCAGAGATGAACATTCTGTAACCAGCAGGCCACCTGACAATAAGGAAGAACCTCACCCAGACTGTGAACCGGGCCCAGGTTAGGGAACTCATGCATGGCTTGTGTATTTCTACTTGGGCTGCTTCCTGTCATGGATTTGAGGTAATTTACAATGATACCAACAAAACCAATGGGCAATGAGGAAACTGTGATTAAAACTAATAAAGGAGCCAAGCGTGGTGGCTCATGCCTTTAATCCCATACTCATAGGGCAGAGGCAGGTGGATCTTTGTGAGTTTGAGGCCAGCCTGGTCTACAAAGTGAGTCCAGGGCTGTTTCACAGAGAAATACTGTCCTGAAAAAAAAACCAAAACAACCAACCAAACAAACAACCCCCCCAAAAAAAAATGGGAAAGAAAGAAAGCCTGCCTAGTCTACATAGAAAGTTCCAGGCTAGTGAGGGCTAATGGTGAGACCATGTCTCAAAAATAAACAAAACCAGGATCTGTCAGTGGCAGAGAGGTCCTTGGGCTAAGCCGTGAGGAGACACGTCTGGGAGATGGACAATGAGCAGAGCACAAGTGCACTCTCCATGTGTGTCTGTGACACCCACAGCAAGAAAACACAAGCTTAGCAACTTGGGAGACCCCACATGATCAATGCACAGGAAAGCTGGTGCCCGGGAAAGAGTGAGAACACAGTGTCTATGGCTGTTTGTACTTTATCCTTAAGGGAGGAGTCAGCGGCTGGTGGCTTCCTGTGGGACAAGGGCAGCTTCCTCAGTGGGCTGGGAGATGTGTGTGAAGTCACTGCTCCCTTCCTGCCACGGGGTGCTCAGTGATGCCTGAGCTTGGCTGTCCTCTCCTGTAGTCCCCTCTCTGTCATGTCCTGTGCCTCCTTGGTTCCTCTTCGCTGTCTGGCCGCTGCATCTCCCCTCCCTTTCTCAGCTCTCTTTCTCCTTTACCCACCTTTTATCACCTTCTGGGCCCACTGAACTGTACGGACCCAAGGGCAGGAGAGAAGTCTATATACTCTTAAGGCTGGGACACAGGAAGTTGAAGGCTGTCCACTCTTGCCCAGCCTTCCAGGAAATGAGTGGGGGGGGGGGGAGTCTTGCCTGGGAGCAGGAAGCAGTTCTGGCCTGGGGTTGGGAGGAGAAGGGTGTCCTTAAGATCTTTGTGAGCAGAGAGACACCAGACCAGTTCCACCCAACTGTAGGGCACATACCACATGCTGTGGTCATGTCATTAGGGAAACCGGGGTGGCCAGTGACATTGATGGGCATTCCTCAGAAGTGGCGGATCTGTCAGTACAGGAGGAAACACCCATCTTCCCACACATTGGGTGGGGAGGGCTGAGATCAGCATCCGAGGGGCGGGAGAACGTGGTCCTCCTTGCACTAGGGGCCTTTGGCCAGCTCCTGCTGAGGCTGCCCCTGCAGCCCTTCATGTCCTGAGGCCTGTTCTTGGAGAGGAAGGGAAAGTCCCTGTTTCCTGCTCCAATCTGGCTCCTGACACAGAGAACAGATGTCCTGGATCCCATGACAGAGATGAGGCAGCTGCTGGGCGTGGCAGTCCCTTGGAATGGCGAAGGCCCAGCCCCCTTCCCAGCAGTCTGGCTGAGTGCTTCAGGCTCTGGAAACAACAAAGGCCTCTTAGGAATTACACTTCTGGGAATTTGCCTAAGGAAAGGGTCTCAAAAGCAGAACAGGAAGTCAGGCATGGGGTACACTGAAGTCCTGGGACCTGGGAGCTTGGGCAGAGAATTGATAGGAGCTCCAGGCCAGTCTGGGCTACAATCTGAATGTTAGGCCAGCCCGAGTTGCAGAGGGAGACCCTGCCTGAACAAAACAAAAATCAAAACACCCCCAAATATACAAAGGAAAGAAGAGAGGGAAGGAGGAAAGAAAAATGTGCGTGTTAGTACATATATGTGAAGCCAGCAGTTGGGAAGTTGAGGCAAGATCATCTCAGGTTCAAGGCCAGCTTGGGCTACATAATGAGGCCCTTTAAAAAAAAAAAAAAGCTTTAAAAAAAAGTAGGACTGGGAGCCAGGTGTGGTGGCGCACGCTTTTAATCCCAGCACTTGGGAGGCAGAGGCAGGCAGATCATTGTGAGTTAGAGGCCAGCCTGGTCTACAAAGCAAGTCCAGGACAGTCAAGGCTACACAAAGAAACCTTGTCTAGAAAAACAAACAAACAAACAACAACAAAGTAGAACTGAGACTGGGGCTCAGTTGGTAGGCACAAAGCCCAGTCCAATCCTACTGTCACATCATAAACCAGGTGTGGTGTCGTATGTCATACCCACACTCAGGCGTGAAGGCCAGAGGATCAGGAGTTCAACGTTATCCTCAGCTGCATTTGGAATGTAAGGGCAGCCTGGGCTAAATGAGACCATGTTTCAAAAACAAAAACAACAAACCAAAAGCAAAATAAGCAAAGAAAACAAAGTCAACAGCCCACAGGTGACTGACTGGTGACATCTGTGGGCAATGCTGTGTGGATAACAGTCACCCTGGTCCTGGGAGGTCTGTGGATTTTTCTAACCTTCTATGCTTCTGCCTCATTATCCCAGATGATGGGGAAGGTCAGCTGGGACTCTGGTGGCATTTACAGGAGGACCTGGTCTGTTCTTGAAAATGAAGGATTTGCCCAGAGGACTTCCTGTAGAGGGGAACGGAGGATGTGGAAGAAAAGTGCTGGCTTGGGGTGCTTTCTCACAGTCAAAACACAGTCCTTTCCAGCAATGGAGGTGAAGATGTTCATTTGTCCTGAAAATACTTTAAAACAGGTTTTCCTTCCCTGCAAAGGCAACACATGCTCATTGCTTAAAACAAAACCATACAGCATTCTCTGATGTCCATCGGGCTGACATCTTTCATCCCAGGGAGCCATCCCTGGGCTATTTGTGTTTTCTCTATTTAGTTTTTCTAAACTAAATTTGTTTGTTTAAGCTGCAAGCCATGCAATGAAGAACAGATTTTCCATTGTAACCCAGTACACACAGCTTTGCATGTAACTAAAGCAGATATTACATTGTAACCCAGTACACACAGCTTTGCATGTAACTAAAGCAGAAATTTTAGGCAGTGTTGATACTCAGGACACCAGTGCCCATCTGGGCATCTCCAATTCTGCTGTTTCTTTCTGTTTACAAAGAAGGGCACTGCTTTGCACCAGGGCTTGGTGATGTCATGCCTCATCACTGTGTGACCTGCAGAGATAGCTGCTAGGTGCTGACTCTCAGGGATGGCTCACTGTCGTCCCCCCCTCCCACGTTTGCCTTGGCTGTCCTAGACTTACTTTGTAGACCAGGCTGGCCTTGAACTCATGGCGATCTGTGTGTCTCTGCCTCCCAAGTGTTGGGATTAAAGGTGTGCACCACCACACCCAGCTCTCCCTGTTCCCTTTTTTGCATGTGGGATTCAGCAGGCAGCCAGCTCCCCTAGAATTTCCATGATGGCCTGGGCAATCTCTTTCCTCCTCCCAAGCCAGTATTAATTCTCATGATGTGTGTGTGTGAGGGGGAGGGGGTAGCCTCCATTCTTCACCTCTGTTTCTTCTCTCTCCCCAAACTGTCCACACACTTCCCCATATTTGTACTGTAACACACACACATACTCACAAATAGCAACACTACCTCACACAGGACTAGAGATGTGTCTCAGTTGGTAGAATGGTTGCCTAGCATGTATGAGGCCCTGGGTTCAATCCCCAGTACCACTTAAATCAGGCATGGTAGCACATTCCTGTTATCCCAGCATTCCGAAGAAGGAAGCACGAAGATAGAGCAAGAAGTTCAAAGTCATTCTCAGTTATGTACAGAAGTTCACGTCTTCAACACACACACACACACACACACACACACACTCACACACACATACACACACATACACACACATACACACATACATACACATACACACACACTCACACACACATCATACACACACATACACACACACTCACACACACATACACACATACATACACACACACACTCACACACACATCATACACACACATACATACACACACACATACACACACACTCACACACACATACACACATACATACACACACACTCACACACACATACATACACACACATACACACATACACACACACATACATACACACACATATACACACATACACATATGCACACATGTACATGAGTGCCAGAAAGTCAAGACCTGGCCCATCTCCAGTCAGCTGGGTTTCCTCAGCTCTTGACTCCCAGGCTGGCCTCGGGACTCTGCTGTGGTGCTGGGAACCACCTACTCTAGTTTCGGACTGACACAGGCTTAGCTCATTTCTCTTTTCTCCTCCTTGTTTGCTCTTTTGTCACTTGGCAGTATTGGGGAAGTGACTCTTGGTAGCAGAGGCTTTCGATCAGGGAGCAGAAGTGGCCTCTAATGCTCACCACCTCACTGGGACTGGCAGGGGTCCAGAGGCTGAGAAAATGAGGGGCCACTTTGCCTAGGACCCTCTTGCCTTCAAAGCCTGTTCCTCACAATAAGCAATATTTTTCCCTGGTCAGGGAAAAGCTTATCTGGGCTCTAGCCTTAACTGTGCAACAGTGAGCAAGTGCCTCACTTCACTGAGTATTGATGGCCTCAAACAGGGAATAATGATGGCTCCTGCCTCACACTTTCTTGTGAGGACTAAGCTAGTGTAAGGCCAACCCTTGGCTGTGTGTTTGCAGCTATTATTTTTATTATTGTTGTTATTGTTTTTGTTGTTATTTTTTTTTTTTTTGAGACAGGGTTTCTCTTGTAGTCCTGGCTGTTCTAGACTCACTTTGCAGACCAGGCTGGCCTCGAACTCACAGCAATCTGCCTGCCTCTGCCTCCCAAGTGCTGGGATTAAAAGTGTGCGCCGCCGCCACCACCACCCGGCAGCTATTATTATTTTAAATGTTTCATTTATTTTTATTTATGTGCACGGCTCTTTGCTTGCGTGTATGTCTGTGCACCATGAGTGCTCATGCAGGCCAGAGGAGGGCATCGTCACATCCTTTGGAACTGGAGTTAGTTGGTTGTGAGCCACCACGTGAGTGCTGGGAACCAAACCTGGGTCCTCTGCAAGATCAGCAAGTGCTCTTAACTTCTGAGCCTTTTCTCTAGCACATTAAACAAAATTGCTTGGAGCAATATGCATCCCTATTATCTGAATTATTTGGAAATTTCACATAACGCATCCCGGTCACATTTGCTTCCCAGTCCTCTCAGGTCCTTCCTCCACCCTTGTGACCTCCACCAAATCGAAAAAAGAAGAAGGAAGAAGAGGAAGAAACCAAGTCCAAATGTGTTGCCCGTACACTCACTGGAGCATGGTCAAACTTCCAGTGGGCAGCTCCTTAATAAAACCCAAGTCCTCCCCTGCCCCCACCTCCTCAAGCTGGCCACTGGGAAGAACCACCCTTCAGCATTCCTATCACAGCTTTTTTTTTCTTTTTTGAGACAGGGTTTCTCTGTGTAACCTTGGCTGTCCTGGACTCTCTTTGTAGAGCAGGCTGGCCTCGAACTCACAGCGATCCTCCTGCCTCTGCCTCCCAGAGTGCTGGCAGTACAGATGTGCACCACCGCGCCTGGCAACCTATCACAATTCTTAAGAGTTCTCTTCAGCCGGGCGTGGTGGCACATGCCTTTAATCCCAGCACTTGGGAGGCAGAGGCAGGCGGATCTCTATGAGTTTGAGGCTAGCCTTCTCTATGAAGAGAGTCCAGGATAGCCAAGGCTCTGTGTAATTGAGAAACCCTGTCTCAAAGAGTTCTCTTCAGCGGCTCCCTGTCTAGACTGTTTCTTTTCTGGGGGGTGGGGTGTGGTGGTGGTGGTGAGGGACTGTCACAGCAGCCTTCTATGTCTCTCATTCTCAAATGTGACTCTGCAGTCATCAACACCACTGGAAAGGAAGCTTCCTTGCCCTTTACAGTCAGTGGCAGCATGGATAATAGACTTCCACATGGTTTCCTGCTACAGCATAGGCCACACATGTCAACATGGCTTCAGGTGGCAGCAGAGACAACAGCCATCCACACAGATCTCTGGCATCACCACAGCCTGAGGCGGGACCACAGGGAGAGACCACAGACACCAGCGTGTCCCTCACTGTGGCATGGATCGTGGATATCAACATGATCTCTGGGGGTAGCACAAACCATGGCAGGGTCACACCTTTAATTCCAGCACTTGGGAGCACTTTGTCTACAAAGCGAGTTCCAGGACATTCCGGGGCTACATAGAGAAACCCTTCTGAAAAACCAAAAAACAAACAAGTAACAAGAAAAAGCAAGGGGGTTAGAGAAATCACTTAGTGTGTAGATGTGTATCCTGTGTGCACAAAACCTGGCTTTGGTACCCAGGATTACACAAGCCAAGTGTGATGGCACATGCCAGTAATCCTAGATGTGAGAGGTAAAAGCAGAAAATCAGAGGCTCAAAGTCACCCTCTGCTGTAGAGTGAGCTGTTGCAGGATATTTGATCCCATTGTGAGCCCCAAGATTGTGAACTATAAAACCCTGTTTCTTGTTTGGCGTGGTTCAGCCCTAGCACACATCTTTAATACAAGAAATGGTCTGTTTATAGTAAAAGGTGATTATGGTGTGGTTCAGGCAGCCCTAGCACACACCTTTAATACAAGAACTTTCTGTGCACAGGATTTAATAAAGTTAACCCTAGGTCAAGAGGCAAGCAAGAAACCAGTTGACAGAGATTGGAGAGTAGAAGGGACTTTGAGTTGAGGGGTATTTAAGATAGTGTGGCCAAGAAGGGGCTTTCTGGGCTTTTTTGAACTTTGAACTAGCAAGCCTTTAGCCTTGGTTTTTTTATCTTGGCTTTTTTTTGGGGGGGGGGTTTCTCTGTGTAGCCTTGGCTTGTCCTGGACCCACTTTGTAGACCAGGCTGGCCTCGAACTCACAGCGATCCACCTGCCTCTGCCTCCCGAGTGCTGGGATTATAGGCATGCGCCACCACGCCTGGCTCTTGGTTTTTTTTTTTTTTGTTTTTTTTTTTTGCCTTTTCCTCTTGTGCTGCTAGCTGAACTAGTGAGCCTTTTGGGCCTTTTCCTTTGGGACGTGAGCTGAATAGGAAGGTCAGCTGGGTGCTTTCTCTGCCTCTCTGAGCTGGCAGGTTTTCACCCAGTGTCTGGCTCCTGAGTCCTTTTTTTTATTTTTCTTATGAGACAAGGTTTCTCTACGTTATCTTGGCTAGCTGGGACTCGCTTTGTAGAACCAGGCTGGCCTCGAACTCACAGTGATCCTCCTGCCTCTGCCTCCCGAGTGCTGGGATTAAAGGCGTGCGCCACCATACCCAGCTCTGAGTCTTATTTGGTAAAATCAAACGATTGGGATTTTTATTTCTTTAAAACAACAGTGAGCTTTGGGCTAGCTTAGCCTACCTAAGGCTTTGCCTCAAATGAAGGAAGGAGGGAAGGAAAACAGCAAGAGTAGTTGAAGAAGAAGTAAGGCTCCCACCCTCACATTCCTGCCCAGGCTGCCCTCCACCCACTCATGCATGTGCCAGGCAGGCAGTTGCCAGTCACTGGGACACACCAGCCACCCATGCAGCCGGGGCTGTCCCTCCAGATTACAGTTAGCTGCAGACCGGAGCAAGAACTATAATGTGGCCAATGAGTAGGAGTTTAAAGCAACAGAAAAGGCGGAGGTCTCAGGAGGCCAAGAATTTGTCTATAACTTCGGGAAAGATTCTCTGGTAGGGTCTGGGTGAGAAAGCGATGCCCAAACAACTTCCCCAAACCAGCAGCATAGGTGCCGGGGCCAGCAGGCCGAGAAGCAGGAAGGGAGGAGGTGCAAAGGTCCTGTGGTAAGCAGTACTTGTCCAAGGAGCCTCTGTGGCTGGGGTTCAGTGACTATGTCTAGGGGGATGAGGGCTGTGAGGAAACAGGATGCTTGCTGGTCCATAGCTCTCCCACAGTGAAGAAACTGAATCATGAAGTGGGGAGGTGGGTGGTTTCCTTGCCTGAGGTCATTTTCCTTTTTGAGGCCAGATTATAAAAGGCATTTAATAAGAAAAGATGTTTCTGGGGCCAAGGATGTACTTGGCTGGTAGACTGAGTGCCTAAATCTGCATGAAGCCCCGAGGTCCATCGGTAAGCCCAAGTTGGATATGGCAGCACATGTTTGTACTCTCAGGCTTTTGCTGTGGATGTTTTCAAGGATAAAGTCACAGAAGGCTGGCACCTCAGAGTGCCAGGCACTGGGCTGCCAGGGCTCTCTGTCTCCTCACTAGTTGACAGCTCTGGAGAGATTCCAGGACAGCTGAGAAACTGGCCTACAGGGAAACTGGCTTGAGTGACAGTTGGAGGCCATCTTCCCTGGCCCCCTACTGTTACTTTTAGGAACGCTTCCTAAAGCCACAGGAACATGGCCCTGCCCCAGGAGGTGAGGCAACACCAGGCTTTCCCTTGCCTGTCCCCACCTGTGCGTCTCCTGGCCTCTGAAATAGGAACTGGCCTTGAGCCTCCTGTTGCCCCAGAGTTAATGGACAAACACTGACATTTAGGATCAAATTCCAAGAAGCACAGTGGTGACTTGACCCAGCCAGGTACACCCCAGAGACAGCTCAGGAATGAATGTCCCTCTGTAAGCCTGACTTGGGAGTGTCCCCAAGAAAACAGTCCCAGACCCTGGAGAGACTGTGGGCCCATGAAGACCCAAGTGTGTGCTGAGATGTGGTCTCAACTCGTGCACTGGCCATGGAGCACAGCACCCCAATCCCTTTCTGGGCCCCAGCTATAAAGCAATGGAGCTAGGCTAGCTAGTTTTATTCTGTAGCTTGGAACTATGTGTGGGATAACACTGCAGGGAAAGGTCCTGAGGTCACATGTCCCAGCAGCCTCAGGTCTGGACTACCCAGAAAGCTCAGATAGGCAAGCCTTCCTTCTGCAAGCTGGTGGCTAAGTACTGATGTGGAGCCAGACAGCCTGGGTTTAAATCTCACTGCTAGCAGGTAGTGGTTGTGTGGTCCTTGACGTCTTTGGGCTTCAACTGCTTAATCTGTTTTTGTTTTGTTTTGATTGGTTGATCGATTTTGAGGCAGGGTTTCTCTATGTAGCCTTTGCTGCCCTGGACTCGCTTTTGTAGACCAGGCTGGCCTCAAAATCACAGTGCTCTGCCTGCCTCTGGGATTACATGCGTGCCACTGTACCCAGCCAACTGCTAAATCTGTAAAGGAGAATTATTTCCCTTGGGTTGTTGAGACAACAGTGCATGGTAGATCATGTGACTGTTTGTGAAATAAACAGGGTTCCGGTGAGTCATGCTTCCCCTGCCCCCACCCCCTCTCAAGCTTGCTGGGCGGGGGGGGGGGGGGGGGGCAGACTGAAATTCGGTTGCACCAGGATTCCTGGAAGCAACAGGAAGAGCCTGCTGCTGACCCCCAAATCCCACAGTACACATTTATTTATTTATGTTTTGCTCTGCTGGGGGTGCAAGCCTGGGCCTCACACGTGCAAAATAAACTTCCCTGCTGAGCCTCACTCCAGCCAGCCTTGGGTGCTGATTTGGGATCTTTCTCCCCCTAATTCAAACCAGAATATAAACTCTTTAGGTCAGTAGGACATCGTGTTGGTCTTCAGTCAACCTGAACACAAGAGAGAGCCATTTGGAAAGAGAATGTCGAAAATGCCTCCATCAGATTGGCCCTATGAGCAAGACTGGGGGGGGGGGAGTGCATTTTCTTGATTGATGTTTGATGTTGGGGGGCCCAGCCCACTGAAGGCAGTGCTGTCCCTTCAGGGCAGGTGGTCCTGGCTTGTATGTGAGAGTGGGCTGAGCAAGCCTGGAAAGCCAGTGGGTAAGCAGTGATGCTCCAGGGCCACTGTTTCCGTTCCTGCCTCCAGGTTCCTGCCTAGAGTTCCGGGCCTGGCTTCTCTTCACGGCAGACTGTAAGGTGTAAGCTGTAACAAACCCTTTCCTCCCAAGTTGCTTTTGGTCTCGGTGTTTATGACAGCTGTCGAAAGTCTACTAGGACAATGATATCTGTAGTTCCCCTCACACTAGCCTCTGACATGGAGCCCAGGGCCCAAGACACATAACGCAGGAGGGGAGCAGAGGAGAGCTAGGAAGAGACAGAGACAGAGATGGAACCCGAAGAACCAGCCCACCCCACCTGGCTCAAGCCTGATCTCCGGTGGCCTCCTTGCTGTGTGTCCCAGGTATGCCGATTACCTTCTCTGGGCCTCTTTTCTGTCACCATTTGTATGAAGGTGAAGTGTGGCAAGGAGAGGCGCTTATATCTCCTTCCCTTCCTGCTCCCCCCGACCCCCATCTCTCTTCCTGTTGTGTTTAGGGGCTCATACTGTATCCTGTGCCATGATTTGGGTATGTCTTTTTCTTCTCCTTTGTTTGTTTTTAAAAATTAAAAACAGGGGCACACACCCAGAACCTCTGTGGCCAGGCCAGGACCCCTGGGTGTCACTGCCTCCCTCTGGCCCCAAGTTCACCTGGTTTCAGCCCCGTCTGCAGCAGGAGCAGGGGCTGGCCGCGCGGGGTCACAGCCTCTGGGCAGAGACCTTCTGCTCTCGGACGAAACCATAAATGGCTTCCTCAGCCTCTCCAGAGGCTTGAAGCCTATGCCTTGCTCCAGGGCCGGAGAACTCCAGATGGGTCATTGAACGCAGGAGTTCCTCGTGCTCCTTAGTGGAGGTGCTGGGCCTCCAGCCTGGGGCGTACAGTTCTACACCTAGAGCCCTGAAACCCGAGGAAGGTTGCTCCAGGCTTTGACACTCTGCTTCAGGTGTTGGGACAAAGGCTTGTGGCTGTCACCTTCAGCTCCCACTTCCTCTTCCCTATCTTCCCTGAATGCTCAGCTCCCCTCTGCTTAGCAGAAAGTCGCAGTTTCCGGGAAGTCATTGCCATGACCGCCCTGCAGAAGGCATTTAGGGTGTGAAGCCTGGAAGGAGCAGAGCGGGGGGGGGGGGGGGGGGGGGGGGAGGGGGGTGGGAGGGGGGGTGGGGTTCCAGGTCTAAAGAAGAGCATCCCGAATAGACAGCCACGGTGGGGCGCCCCAGGAGAGATGGCACCCACCTCCAGTCCAGGGAACGAAGAGGGGGGTCTGACTCTCACATTGTCACAGAGGAGGTGGCAGGCTCTCTACCATGTGATCTAGCCTTGCCTGCTTGCCAAGGGGCAGGGAGGAGACAGCAGGTAGGACCATAAACTTGTGGCTACAGTGCCACAGCATCCAGGGGTTCTGTTTTTTAATCAAATCAACTCTGTGTCTCAGAGAGAGGGGGAGAGCTGCAGGGGCTTGGTCTACCTATAGGTCAGAAGGAGGGAGAAAGGGAGAGAAGCAGAGACAGAGGGAGGGAAGGAAGGAAGGAGGATGTGAGGGATGGAAGGAGGGAGAGAAAAGGTAATGATCTAATGTCTGGCTGATGCTGTGTGAGTCTGGGCCTGAAAGCCTGGAGATTCTCCTGTTTTGTTTTGTTTTGTTTTGTTTTGTTTTGAACCAGCTCAGGCCTCTTTGCCTGTGACAAAAGACCATGTATGGTGGAGGGATAAGAATAAACACATCTGTCACGTCAGAGAGACACAGGGTGGGCTCCAAAATGTTAGGTCATTGCAGACCTGCAAGCTTTCTCCTAGAAATCAGGCCATGTGTCCCTGAAGTGTCTGCCCCCACCATGCTGCGCTGTGATCCTTCAGCCCTTCTCTCCTGAAGGTCTCATCCAGGGCCTGGCTTCTTGTCAGGCAGGTTTCCCACCAACTCCTGAACACTTACAAAACTCAGATTTTTTTTTTACTTGAGGGGCGTCCCTGAAGTGTCCTTCTTCTCCCAGG
>OU015755.1:53148497-53162385 GCA_907169655.1 Acomys percivali
GAAGTCAAGGGCCACTTTCAGGACCTGGTTCTCTTCTTCAACTGTGTGGGTCCTGGGAAATGAATTCAGGTTGTCAGGCTTGGGGTAAGGCTGTATCCCTTTCTCTGTTTTTGTTTTGTTTTCTGCCTTTTTTGAGGCTGGTGTTTGAAGACAGAAGGATGCTATGGAAACATTAGTTCCCAGGCTTTGGTGTCCATGGGTGGGACATATCCACTGTGTGGCCTGTTTGTGGCAGTTACTGGTTTTTTTTTTTTTTTTTTTTTTTGAAACAGTCTTACTATGTCAACTTAGTTAGTCTGAGGCATACTATACAGACAAGGCTGACCTCAGTCACAGACATCTTCCTGCCACCTGAGTGCTGGGACAGACCTCACAGCGTCAGGCTTGGCAGCAAGTGCCAACTGAGCCTTCTCATCAGCCCTGGTTTTGCTATTTTCAGAAAGACAATTTATATTTTGCTCGTAAAATATCAGAAAATACAGACAAATTTCTCTGATATATTACACAGACACGACTATTTATAGTCTCCTTCATCCCTGAGGAAGTTTGAGAACTTTTTTCTAAATGTGTCTGTGTACATCACCCTCCCAGATGTGCATATATGTAATTTTTATTTAAAACAAAAAGGGAGAACTGGGCCTGTTCTGCGTCCTGTCCGGCACCAGTTTCTCTTCCCAGCCTGAAGCTCCAGAGATGTTTTCCTTTCTCATCCATGTGACTGAGGTGCTGGTGTATGCTGTGTTTTGGCTTCTCCTGCTGTGCAATGTTGGATCATTGGCCTGCTCTGTTAAGAGACTGGTCACTGTGAGCAGCTAGGTCAAATAGTCTGAGGAAACCAGTCCATGTCCCCGAACTCCACAGGCCGGACAAAGACGTGCTGTGTAGACATGCTTGTTCATGGCTTTACCTGGCATCTGGTTTCCAATGCTTCTTATCACAAGGCCTGTGTTCTGTTGAAATAAATCTTGTGGTGTGGAACTTCCCACCACCCCACTTCCCCCCTCACTCCCGAGAAGAAGTATGCGTCGGATATTTGTTTTGCTTAGGGGATGTCTTAGCTATTGTTCTATTGCTATGAAGAGACACCATGGCCAAGGGGGCTCTTGTGAAAGAAAGCCCTTAATTGGCTTACAGTTTCAGAAGTTTAGTTCTTTGTCATCGTGGAGGGAGCATGGTGGCAGCAAGCTGGCAGGTGCTGGAGCAGTAGCTAAGTGTTACACATTGAGAGAGACAGAGAGACAGAGAGACAGAGAGACAGACTGACTCTAGGCTTGGTATGGGCTTTCGAAACCTCAAAGCCCACCCCCAATGACACAGTTTCTTTAAGAAGGCTCCTTTTAATCCTTTCAAATAATACCATTCCCTAAGTAACTAAGCATTCAAGTATATGAACCTATGTGGGCCTTTAAAGAAATACTTATTATTTATTTATTTTATGTATGTGAGTGCTCTATATTCATGTACACCTGCAGGCCAGAAGAGGGCATCAGATCCCGGTATAGATGGTTGTGAGCCACCATGTGGTTGCTGGGACTTGAACTCATGACCTCTGGAAGAACAGACAGTGCTTTAGCCCACTGAGCCATATGCTGGGATTAAGGGCGTGCACTGCTGTTCCCAGTTTACAGGGCCTATTCTAAGTCAAACTGCCCCTCCTCCCTGACCCAAGTGTCTTGTTGTCCTAAAGGAAAGCTGCCTTCCTTTTATGGTGGTCATCACTGACAGATGTAGTGCCCCTTTCTTTCTAGTGCTTTCCTGCATCAAGGCCTGAGCATGGCTGTCAGGACTTTAAGTTCCTGTCTCTTAATACAGCTCATTTCTAAAAGGGGCGGGGTTCTGTCAGCTCTTTCCCACACCAACCTACCACTGCCTTGGTCTCTGCTTTTCTAAACCCCAGTGAGGCCTGTACAATACACCTGATTTAGGGTTTTTTTTTGTTTTGTTTTATTTTTGTTTTTGTTTTTCGTTTTTCAAGTCATGATTTCTCTGTGTAGCCTTGACTGTCCTGGACTCACTTTGTAGACCAGGCTGGCCTCGAACTCACAGTGATCCCCCTGCCTCTGCCTCCCAAATGCTAACATTAAAGGTGTGCACCACCACACCCAGCCTGAGTTAGATTTTTAAAGAATTGGAGCTTTGGGACATGGCCTAGTGGGTGAAGTGCCTGCTCTTTGAGCCGAGGACCTGTGTGTTTATGTCCAGCCCCACACAGGAGCCAAATGCAGTGTTACGTAACCCAGTTCTGGGGGAGGCAGGGGCGGGTGGGTCCCTGCAACTCACTGGTCACTGAGCTTCAGGTCTAGTGAGAGACCCTGCCTCAAAAGATCAGGTGTCTTCCTCAAGTGTTCTCTACCTTAAGTCAACCTCTGGCTTCTACACGCGCACACACACACATATAGGTGTACCTGCTTTCATGCACACCCATACATAGAAACAAGTACACATGTGTGCACTCCACCAACACACACTGAGATGAAGTCGGGTGTGGTAGCAGATGTCTCTGATCCCAGCTCTGGGGAGGCTATAGCCACAGGACTTCTGTGAGTTAGACGTCAGCCTGGGCTGTGTACCAGTACCCTGCCTGGAGAAGAAGGAAAATGAGAGATAGGAAGTTAGTTCGCATCTCATAAAATGCAACACTTTAACCATGTTTGAACTGTTGACCATTTGTGTTTTCACTCCCTTTGGCTTTAGTGAATAGTGCTGCCCTCAACAATCTTGTACACACTTACAAGTTGGAACACTTGTTTTCAGTTTTTTTTTGTGGGAAAAGCACCTACATGACCACGGTATGGCATCTCCTCTGCCAGGTACTCCACTCCACTTTTGGTATAGAGTCTCCGGTTCTGTAGGCTGGCTGCCAGCGAACCCCACGGACCCTTCTGCCTCTCCCATGCCAGCTCTGCGATTACAGACTTTATAGGAGGCAGGGCTAGCTGGTAAAAGTCAGCCTGTCGTTGGGTGTGGGCCACTAAAGGTTATTCCTGTCCTGGGTTCTGACCACTCACTCTCCGCCCTGGCCTACTGTCACGTGAAGAGCCTCTGTGTCGCTTGCCAGCCACAGCCTGGCAGATTTTTCCCACGATGATGGATCGGAGCCCTCTGAAAGTGTGACCCAAAAGAAATCCTTTCCTCCCTCAGAGTGAAGCAAGGCTAACACATAGAAGCCACACACAACACACACAACACACACAACACACACGTTAGCCCAGCACTAAGGTGGATCTCTGTGAGTCCCAGGCCAGCTGGGCTACACAGTGAGTCTGTCTGTCTGTCTGTCTGTCTGTCTGTCTGTCTGTCTGTCTGTCTCTCTCACACACACACACACACAGACTATATGTTGTAAGAGTTTGTGTGTGTGTGTGGGGGGGGGGAGGTGTTGAGGCAGGGTGTCCCTGTGTATCCAGTGTTATGATTAATGAAAAGAAAATAAGACAGTAAGATAATAAGGTATCAGCCAGCAGATACTATGCTGTAGAGGAGTTTATTAAATGAGCATGGGGGCGGGGAGGGGAGAAGGAAAGGGGGAAAGGGTACCCCAGAGAGACAGAGACAGAAAGAGTGAGAAGTGTAGAGAGACAGAGTAGAGAGAGGGTAGAGAGGGCGTAGAAGGAGAGGGTAGAGAGAAGGCAGTCTGTCCTTTCATATGGCCACAAGTAGGCAGATGGAAGCAGAATCTTTTTTTTTTTTTGGTTTTTTGAGACAGCGTTTCCCTGTGTTAGCCTTGGCTGTCCTGGACTCACTTTGTAGACCAGGCTGGCCTCGAACTCAGGAATCCGCCTGCGTCTGCCTCCCGAGAGTGCTGGGATTAAAGGCTTGTGCCACCACGCCTGGCCGGAAGCAGAATCGTAACACTGAGACTATATGTTTTAAGAGTTTGTGTGTGTGTGTGTATCTGTGTGTGTTTGTGTGTGTGTGTGTAGGTGTCGGGGGTGGGGTGGGGGCGGGGGTGAGGGTGGGTGGGTTGTTGAGACTGGGTCTCCCTGTGTATCCTAGGTGGCTTCAAGCTTCCAGCGTCCCTCAGATTGGCTTCAACTTTTTTGAGAAACGGTTTCAGGCTTCCAAAGCATTGGGGTTGCAGGCCTATGTCACTATATTCATGTATGAGGCACGGGACACACTCAGGTTCTCATTGCATGCTTTGCCAGCCCTCTACCAGCTGAGCTGCAGCCGTGCTGCTTTTTGGTTTCTTGAGGCAGGTCTCCGATGAAGTCTTAGCTTGCCTGAACTCACTGTGGTAGATCCGGCTGACCTCAATTATTTATGCCTCTATCTCTTGTACAGTTCTTTAATAGAATTTGAATACTAGGCCTTCATCAGCCACATGACATTCAAATATTGTCTCCTATTCTGTGGGTTCTCTCTACGATTTTTGGGAGTGTGTGGTTGGGGCTCTTAGAAACAAAGAGTAATCTCGCCCCGCCTTCTCCCAGGCCTCGCGGCTCAAAGAGTCCGCCTCCCGCCCGACCCTCCTCGGCACTGCCTCCGCGCTCCCTACCTCTCGGGAGCCCTCTCCGGTCGCAGATTCCTCCGCACCCCGCGCGCCTCTAGGTTGTTGCTCCATCCCTTCAAGGCCCCGCCCCATCAGACCCTTTTCCCAAGCCACACCCCCGAAACATCCCCGCCCCGGCTTGCCCTGCCTCCCCAGAGCCTTCCCGGCCCGCGCGCGCGGCCAGCTCAGACCTCCCGGCTAGACTGGCGGCGCGGGCGGTGGTGAGTGCGCGCGGCTGGGTGCTGCGTGGGGAGCGCCAGACGCGGTGCGCTAGGCTCTGGAGCGGGGGGCATCGGTGGCGGGGGATGTGCTCTGGCACCTGCCTAGAGCCCCGGGGCACCGCGCTCTCCGCGGGCGGCAGATGGTGACGTCGTGGCGCGCTCTGGGCAAGCAGGATTGAGGGCCAGGGGTTCCAGCCGTGCTCCGGTAGTGTTTGGTCCTCAGGCCCGGGCTACCGGCTCCCGTTTGAACATCCTCGGATGATGCCCCTGGGGCTTATAGGAAAAGGGGCGGTTTTCTCTGCCTCCCTCTGCCTTGCCCTGCCTCCCTGGAGCCTTCCCGGCCCGCGCGCGCGGCCAGCTCAGACCTCCCGGCTAGTTTCTAAGTTGAGATTTGGAGAATGATCGCTCGTGGACTCTGAAACCAAAAGTGAATAGATGAAAAAGTAGGATAAGTTTCCGGATGCTCTTTGGCTGCCCCCGGCCCACGCGTCCGCTTTTTGGTCCTTATCCCTGTTGTTTTCACGCGGGTTCCTAGTCTGGTGCAGGCGTATCGGAGCGCAGAGGACCTGTAGGATCGCGGAGCTCGGAGCCCAGGCGAAGGTGGACGTGGCCCTGCCTGCCTACCCAGCCCAATGCTTGCGTTAGGTCAATGTGCGCTTGATGTTCTTTCCGCTTTGTGCTCACAGCTTCCCGTTCAGGCTTAAGAGGAAGAGGTCAAGGGAGCATGGGTGTGTTCTAGAAAGGCAGAGCTCCGTTGATCATGTCGTTTGGATATTCCCTAATATTTTGTGGGGTTTTGTGCTTCCGGATAGTGGAGCTGATGTCATTTTCTGTTGGACTCAGCGGTAGTCATTGGGAAATAGTTCGTGGAAGTCATATGGTGCTCTAAGATCCCGTGAGCTTTTTGCTGTTTGGAGACAGGGCCTTATGTTGTCTAGGCTGGCATCCCAACTCTGTATGTAGCTGAGGCTGGTCTTGAACTCCTGGCCTTTCTGCTTCCACAGTGTTGAGACTACAGGGTTGTGCCACCGAGCCCGCTCCTCCAGTCTTTTTAAAATAAAATCGTCCTCCCCCGGGCATGGTGAGCTGGCTCAGGGACTCCTGGACTCTATATTGGAGTCCTTTGAAGACAAATCATTTTCACCAGTAGATGCTTGCCTGTCCTTCTGCCCTCTGCTCCAGCCTTCTCAGATTGGTTCTTTTAAAATAGAACTAATGTAGAGAGAAAGGCGGCAGAGAAGGGTGCTGGGTGGTATCAGGAATTCCTCCAGTGTTTGGCGTTATCGGTTGCATCAGAATCCAGAGGGTGTGTCACTTGCTCTACCTGGCCTAGAATAGCACCCATACTGCACCTGGCTCTCTTCTCAGCCAGTCCTTTCTCTGCCTTCTGAACGTGTACCAGGCCATCTAAGAAGCATTGTAGACCTACTGTGTGAGAGGATCGTTGTCCGTTTTCCTGTTGTACTAGAGGCATTACTCCTGAATGGCTTTATTCCTGCCTGAAAAAAAAAATATCCTTGTGATGTTTTACTGAATTAAGTGACCCAGTGATTGCTCTAAGATCTATCATCAGTGTCTTGAGCTACTGGGTAGAATTAGTTCCCTGTCTTTGGCAGATACATTTCCTTTGTCCTTCAGTCACCCTTATGGCCTGGCCCTGGAAGGGGAAAGGACTACCCCTTGTCCTGTGAAGATGATGAAAGAAAGGCTCCTGGCCCTGAGTGGCTTACTCTATGGGTGAAAAGCAGGCATGCTGTTGAAAAGTTCAGGGCTTAGTTTGGAATCCCAGCTAAGGCAGATGGAGGGTGTACCCAGACAGAAGAAGCTGAGGCCTGAGCACAGTACACTTAAGCAGAAGAATCTGAGCAAAGCCTCAGGAGAGGTGCAGACAAATCCACTATCAGAGACAGTGAATGGAGAACCTACTGGGAGTTGGGGGCTGGCAGGCATTTCCAGCCTAAGCTAATTTTTCAGAAGATAAGCAGTTCCTGCTTTCCTGCCTTAATTTAATCCAGCCATCCCTGCTGATGTGGGCATGGCCTCACACCACTGTGGGAATGGGCAGGACCCCTCCCCTTCCTCAACTGCAAATTCTCCTTTGAATTTCCCCCAAAGCTCCCATGAAGGGGGAAAAAGGCAGCCTGTAAGAGGAAGCCCTGGAGTCTTGGCACCAGTCATCTGTGTTTTGTTTGTTTTGGCTTTCTGCTGCCATGAAAATAGCCCAGGGAGCCAGGTGGCCTATATCCACAGGTAAATAGACTGTTGTGCGTTTCTGTCTCTGCAGCCCGTTTGGCCAACCATGGCTGACTCTGAACTTCTTGATAGTGTTTACCTGCTGTGGAATTGCTATTTGAGGTCAAGTGCTGCTTTCCAGGGGTCCTCATAACTTCATTTTATTGTTGAGCATTCATCGACAGTCTGGACAGTGGTGACAGCAGCCCTAGACCCATTGAAGTTGTCACTTGGCTACAGACCTTTGGAGAACTGTGTGCCATATTTTAGGTTTGTAGACAAAGGTATGGCTCTGTCTCAGCATCCTAAAAGTCACATCCAAAATGCCTTCAGCAAAAGTCAAATTAACTACAGGAAAGTATAACAGGTCCAAGAGCCTTCAAATACGAAGACCGAAGACCCTGAGACAGATGTTTATTTCTACAAGGGTGACCCATGGTGGGGCTGGAGCAAATCTGCTCAGTCTTTCAGGTCCTCTGTGTGAATTTCTTTCTCCTGGAGATGGGGCAGTATTCCAAGGTTTTAACAACTATGACAGTCAAGAGAAGTGCTCTTTCCTCTTATTTTTAATGTATGTATATGGGGACTGGAGAGAGAAGGAAGGACCTGAGCTCATTTCCACCATTATAGCTCTGAGGGGAAATCTCATGCCCTCTTCTGGCCTCTGTGGGCACTGCACTCATATCCACACACCCACATCTGGACTCATAGCACCTCATACATACTAAACAGGATCTCATGGGCCAGGAGCTAACTACTTAGACTAGCCAGGCTCACTGGCCAGCTAGTGAGTACCGGACATAGAAAAGCCAGTCTTCCCAGTGCTGGGAGTACAAGCATATGCCACCATGCTGGCTTTTTCTGTACTTGAGAAGGATTGTACTCAAGTGCTCAGGCTAGCACAGCAGCAGTGTAGCCAGGTGCCGCCTGCAGGGTTAGAGTAACCGCTCCTGTTATGACAGCTGCCAATGGGGAGGGCAGGCAGGACCAAGTCAGAGGGAGACAGTGCCTCTGAGGCCCCAGCAGTGTCCTTTCCTGTTCAGAGTCACCAATATGCCCACTGCATTCTTGGCAGTTTCATTGTCTGTGTCTCAGTAGGCTAATAATGGGTAACAGCTCTTTCCACTCGAGAGCCTTAACTCCCCAGGGTCCAGGCCTGGCAGGTGTGTCCAGTCTTCTGACGTCATCACTGATATCATCTACAGAGTTCACACTGGTGAACCTTGTGGCCAAGTTACAAAGAGTTGTATTGTGCATCTTGCCTCTGGGGCAAAGATGGCATATACCTAGGTGACTTCAGGAAAACAGTGATGGAGTGTTTAAGCCATTTGTGACCCACGGAGTTTCTGAGCCACCTAAGAGTTCAGTGTGGCCTGGACATGATGCCACCCACCTCGTTCCAGCCCCTAGGAGGCTGGGGCCAGAGGAGGATTGTTTTGTGGCCAATTTGGGCTGCTGCATAGTGAGACTCTTGCCTCGGGAAACCCACATAGCAAAAATAAAAACAAAACCTAAAACAACAGCAACAGGAAACTTAGCTTTGTCTTATTTACCTTGGTTCCAATGAAATTTATAGACCATGTGCTGATATTTGATCTTTTTAAAAAAGATTTATTCATTAAAAAAAAAAAAATGTATGAATTCTTTATCTGCATGCACACCCACAGGCCAGAAGAGGGCATCAGATGACATTATAGATGGTTGTAAGCCACAATGTGGTTGCTGGGAATTGAACTTGCGACCTCTGGAAGAGCAACCAGTCTCTCCAGCCCCATGTGCTGATATTTGGGGATTTTTTTTTTTTTTTGAGACAGTTTTTGTCTGTGTAGCCTTGTGTAGTCCAGGCTAGCCTTGAACTCAGAGGTCTACTTGCCACTGCTGGGATTAAAGGTGTGCACCACACCTGCCTGGTTTAAAATTTTTATATTAAGAACTAGCCGGAGGACTGTGGAAATGGCTCAGCGGGTAAAGACACTTGCTGCTAAGTCCTACGATTTGAGTTCAGTCCCCAAGATCCATGTAATGGAAGGAGAGACTTACGTATGACTTCCATACCTAAGGTGACCTCTGACCTCCTCCTTGCACCCTAGCACACATGTCCTCATACACACAAACTAGATAAATGTAATTTACAAATAAACAGTAAAACCCAGCAGGATTTCAGGAAATGTGGGAGCTGAAATCAGACATAGTTTGAGGAAGGGTGTGAGGCAGGTACCCGCTTTCTTTGTTGGGTGGCCCTGTCTTTGTCATTGAGCCCGGTTTTCCTTGGTCACTGTAATCAGGACACACAGGATCTGATACCTGGTCAGGGTTATTGCTGCCTTCGCTGCTGTTATGAAAAGCTGTCATTCACGGGGCGCCTGGAATGCTGTCTGCCCGGGATCCCCAGGGAAGTGGTCCACGCTGATTGTAGGGCACACTCCCGGCTCGCTGTGGAATCGTTTTTCCATTCCACAAATCAGTGTAATTTGTAGTTATGCTGTATTTGAACCCTGTGGTAACTTTATCTTTGCCTTGTGGGACACATGACCCTGCAGAAACCACTGAAACTCAGAAGATGGAATTTGAAAACATTTCTGTGAGATATTTGACCCAGAGCTTCTGGGTTTCCTCTCAAGGTGTATGGTGAAGTTTGTCAGGGCAGCCAGACACCCACCCGCCTGGCAAATGCCTTTTCTTCTTTCCTCAAAGAGGCCTTTAGCCTGAGGCCTGAGGTTGTCCCTTTGTCTAGTCTGCCCTTCTTCCTCTTTCTGAAGCGCTGGAGACGACCCTTTTCGTTCTTGTATGGCCGCCGGTGTCCTCTCCAGGTTAAATTTTCTTTACAGTAGTGGAGGTGATGCAGGTTTTGTGCTGTACAGACTGCGGCTGGTGCTCTGAATTTAAGAGTTTTTAAGCAGTGTTTGGGCTTCTGGACATACCGTTCCGGGTTTAGACAGGCCTGCTCCTTCATGCACACGCTTTCCTAAGGGAGCTTTCGCCTCTTCTTCCAAGACCTCAAAGACCAGATCGCTGCGGCCTTCTCAGCTGGTTTTCCTTCTTGTTTACAAACCAGGCCACTTTCTAAGGCTTGCTTCCGTCCCCACACCAGCTTCTTCCCGGACTGGAGTCATTTCTCTGATCTCCATATTCATGCTCTCAGCCTTCTGTTTCCTTTCTAGGGCTAGGGCAGTGGGGCAGTGAGCACAGCAGTGGAAATGAAGGATTCTTTTTCTTTCTGGAAGAATTGATTTTTTTAGAGGATTACGTTGGTGGTTAAAAAGCCGCTTTATCTCTCTGAGGGCCTTGCCCTTTTGTGTGTTGATCTGATACCTAAATCTAGAAAGCCGGTTCTCTATCCAGGGCAGCCTGTCTGGAGCCTGTATTTCCCACAGCTTGTACCACCCAAATGTGGCTGAAAAGGAAGGAGGGAGGGAGGGAGGGAGGGAGGGAGGGAGGGAGGGAGGGAGGGGCTGGGGACTGCGTTCAGTTTGGAGGTGACTTTGAAAGCCATTATTTGGCCGAAATCCTGGGGCCTCATCTCTTTAAAGTTTATTTTAGTGCCGGGCGTGGTGGTGCACGCCTTTAATCCCAGCACTCGGGAGGCAGAGGCAGGCAATCACTGCGAGTTCGAGGCCAGCCTGGTCTACAGAGCTAGTCTAGGACAGCCAAGGCTACTCAGGGAAACCCTGTCTTGAAAAACAACAACAACAAAAAGGTTATTTTAAACTTTTTTCCCCTTCCGTTTTTGCTATGGCTGGCCTCATGTAGCCCAGGTTGCTCTAAAGCCCCAAGCCTGGCTGTTTGAACTCTGGATCCCTCTGGCCCTGCCTCCTAAGTGCTGGAATTACGGGACTAGATCACCAAACCTAGCTACTCTCCTTTTTTTTAAGTGTGTATGTATGTGTGGTGCGTGTGCATGTGTATATTCCTGCTTATGTGTGTGTGTGTGTGTGTGTGTGTGTGTGTATGTGTGTGTGTACCCTCAACGTTGATGTCAGATTTCTTCCTCAGTTGAGGCTGGGGTTTGTGCTGACCCTAGAGCTCCCCACTGGCTAGTCTGGCTAGCCAGCTGTCCCGCCCCCCAGCTCCCACTCTGACTGGGAATGCTGGGGTTACAGGCACCTGCCCTTGCCTGCCTGCCTTTTTACATGGGGTCCAGGATCTGAACTCTGAGCCTGACATTTACATGGCAAGTCTCTATCCACTGAGACATCGCCTTATTCCTCTTTTCCTTTTCTTTAAAAAATTATTTTTTTTAAAAACAGGATCTCATGTAGTTTTATGTAGCTTAGAACTTGTTATGTAGACAAGGCTGGCCTCGATCTCACAGAGATCGAGCTCCCTCTGCCTCCAGAGTGCTATGGTTAATGCATGTGCCACTACACTCAGCTAAAGTAAACAAATTTTAAAAATTGCATCTGGGAAGGGATAACCATTGAGATGTAATATGAATATATTAATAAAATAAAATTTAAAAAACAAAAAAAAATTGCATCTGGGGCTGGAGAGATGGCTCAGTGGTTAAGAGCACTTGACTGCTCTTCCAGAGGTCCTGAGTTCAATTCCCAGCAACCACCTGGTGGCTCACAACCATCTTCAATGGGATCTGATTGCTTCTTAGACAGAGCACTCATACACAAAAATACATAAACAGATAAATCTTTACAAATTGCATCTGTTTGGTTGAGATACGTTATCCCTGAATATCCCAGGACAGATTTAAATTCATTATCCTCCTACCTCAGTCTCCCAAGGGCTGTGATTGCAGGTGCTGGCCATCCTGCCTGCCCTAAAGAAAATGGCTTTTAAAAAATCACTTAATTTTATTTTTTGGGTGTGGCTATTTTGCCTGTGTGTTTGTCTGTATACTACTTGAATGCCTGGTCCCCACATAAGCCAGATGCTATCAGATCCTCTGGTAATAGAGATACAGACTATTGGGAGCTGCCATGTTGATGCTGGGAATCCAGTCTAGCTGGACCTTGCCAGAGGAGCATAGTGCTGTCCAGCTGCAGAAACAGAACCTGTGACGCAACTAGGGCCCAGGAGGTAGTCATGCGTCCTCAGGGCTGGTTTTGTGGGGGGTGGCCCTGGGAAGTGGGACCTGGCCTGAAGAGAATGCTGCATAAGAGATCCCAGGTCTTAACTAAAGGCGCCTGCCATTCTCAAAGCCACTTCAGCTGGTTGCCTGCGGCCATTGAGGTAGATGGGAGGCTCCCCCGGCCTCTCACAAATTAGGGGACACTTAGAGGCTTCAGGGACATTGTGGCTGGACCCTCACTACTGAGTCCTAGCTCTAGCCCTGGAAGGCCATTACTAGATAAAGACCCAGAGCCGGGACCAGAATTCTGAATGACTGGAGCTCTTTCGCGCCACCCCCCACCCCTGCTCTCTCTTCTTCTTTCTTTCAAGAGCATCTAGTGAATTCCAAGCTGACCTCCTGAGTTCTGACATTAAAGGCGTTCGCCACCAGGCTAGCCAAAGAGGTGCTCATAACTAAGCACTTACAAGATACTCCAAACGGGCCTCCCAGTCACCTGGACGGGACAGTGCCTCAGGAAAAGCTGCTGGTCACAGGCACGCCAGGTGGCTCCTCAGGTAACGGCGCTTGCTGTGCAAGCCTGGTGGCCTGAGTTCAGTCTCTGAAACCCACATAAAGTGGAGTAGAGAACTGATTCCAGAAAGTGGTCCTCAGACCTTCGTACCAACTCCTTGCCCCACCCCCACAATAATAAAAAATATATATTTCAGAAAGCTGTTTGTTCTAGGGATTTCAGAACAAGCTGGGTGTGGTGGTGCACACCTGTAATCCCAGGCAGGAGGCTCAATCACTGCAAGTTCAAGGCCAGCCTGGTTTACGTAGCAAGTCCGTTTCAAAATACAAAAATATTAGTGGGGGGGGGGGGAAGAAAACACGGAAAGCCTGCAGAAGTGGGTGTGGTCTCCTTGGCCACAGTCAGTTTGTACCGGTGCAGATACGCCCTGAGACGTTCTGCTCGTGTTCCGTACTGCACTCTGTCTTGTCTGGGTTCTGCTTAGTTTTAAAAACACGTATTTATCTTGTATTTGTGTATGTATGTGAGCACATACGTGCCTCAGCCTTAAGTCAGTGTGTAGCTCAGGCTGGCCGCAGACTTGCTAAGATTACACGTGTGTGCCATGATATTGGGCTCTCAGCAGAGTAATTTTAAGGGAAATCTTGTAACCCTAGGAGACTAAAGGTCCCAGTGACAAGAGCAGATGGCCAGTCTGGCTTCTGTCACTCCCAGGAAGTGCTACAGCTTTTCCCCTGCAAGAGTGTTAACAGATAACGTGTCAGGAGGCGCGTCACAGGAAAGAGCAGGCCACATCCAGGAACCTAGTCATGGTGTCCAGATGTGACTGCTGAGAGGACAGGGAACAGCCTGTGACAAAGTCCATCCACTCATGGTATTGACTTTTGGTTATCACTCCAAAGCTGTTTGGAGCCTTCCTGGTGAGGAGGACCTTCAGAACAGCCCCCCTGTGGCTGCATCCAGGCAGAGGTGCGCGCAGTGCTGAGAGGCCCACAGAGGACACGGAAAATCCTGGAACTGGAACTGTAGTGGGTGGTGAGCTGCCACATGTGTGCTGGGGACAGCATTCAGGGGTCCCTCACAAGAGTAGTGGTGTCTTCACAGCTCATCTTTCTCTCCAGCCCTGAAGCTTTTTTTTTCTTCTTTCCTCTGAAACAGGGTCTCATGTAGTCCAGGCTGGCCTCAAACCATCCATGTAACTGAGAGTAACCTTCAAGTTTTGACTCTGCTGCTTCTGCCTACTGAATATTGGGGTTACAGACCTGCTGGGTTTCTGGGAATTGAACCAGGGTTTCTTGCATTCTAGGCAGTCACGCTACCCTTCCCAGCCCTGAGGCGGCATTGTTTTGAGTCACAACACACACACACACACACACACACACACACACACACACACACACACACAC
>OU015755.1:53162395-53191890 GCA_907169655.1 Acomys percivali
CACACACACACACACACACACACACACACACACACACACACACACACTTATTTATTTATATTTCTACATGCTTGGTTCTGCAGGGGCCCAGGTCCTCAGAAACCTCATAGCAGCATCCTGCAGAAGATGACGGGCTCTGCCACATCTCTGGAGTAGCAAGGGATGAATTAGAACCAAAAAAATTCAGACAGACCCTCTCTCTCCTTTCTCTCCATCTCTTCACTTCCCATCCTTTCCCAGATGTACAGAAAACAGAGAAATATGGGGGTCAGTTTAAGAAGAAAAGTTAAGGTACTGTTTTGGGGCTGGAGAGACAGCTCAGAAGTTAAGAGCGCTGGCTGCTTGATTCCCGGTACCCACACAGAGGCTCACAACCATCTGTAACTCGAGTTCTAGGGGACCCGGTGCCCTCTTATGGCCTCTGTAGGCACCAGGCTCGCATTTGGTGCACATACATGCATACAGGTGAAACTCCCACACATAAAACAAAAATTAAATACATCTTAAAAAATAAAGATACAGTTTCATAGAAACGTTTAAAGAGATTGAGGGTGAGGCTGAAACGGCAGTAGAAAGTTCTGGAGCCTAGCACTCTTCATTTGTCATTGCTGCCCTTGGCTTGGGGTGATGTGTGTTTGTGTTATAGTGAGTTACTGGGTGGTTCCTGCAGTGGGCGGGCCCTGCAGTGGGCGGCTCCAGACAGTCTAGGGATGGAGGCTTATTTGGAGGATCTGAGCTCCCTTCTTGCTAAGGGTTAAGTGCTTTGCAGAACTCTGCCTAGGAGGCTGGTGCCCGCCTGCTGTGAAGGCTCTTGATACTGGACTGCCCCCTTTTGCATGTTCCATCCCTCCTCACCCCTCCACCCAGGACACCGTGTGCAGCCTCTGGGCTGGTCTCTACCCTGCCTTTCCTATTCCTCAGCCCCCAAACTTGCACTTACTCTAAGAGGCTGGCCTTGGTTCCCACCTCCTGCTGGTTAACTTTTTGCCTCCCTGCAGACTCACTCCTTAGGCCAGCCTGGAAGGGCACCCAGCTTTCCCTGCCTGGCTCACCCTTGACCTCCTAAAGTCCCCGAATGAGAATGGGCCACAGCACAAAATTCCACAAAGAGGTTGCAGAGCAGGAGACTGATAGAATCAGAGTCCTCTTGCCAAATGGTAAAACCGCCTTTTAACCACTGGACTCTGTGGACATCAAAATTCATGGGTGCTCTGGCCTCTTACAAAAAAATGGCGTGGTATTTGTGTTGCACTACAGATCCCCTCACGTACTGGCCATCGTTTCAGAAAGCACTCTAATAGTTACTTCTGGAACCCCAGTTGAAGCCAGGGGTGGTGCCCCTTGCCCATAATCCCAGCACATGGGAGATTAAGGCCAAAAGACCAAGTTTAAGACTGAAAAGTCCCAAAAAAGGGGTTTGGAGAGGTGACTCAGCGGTTAAGAGGGCTCACCTGTTTGCAGAGGATCAAGGGTCGGGTCCCAGAAACTGCACTAGGTGACTCACAGTGTCTGTAAGTCCAGCCTCCTGGATCCAGTGGCCTTTTTGTGGCTTCTGGGGGTAAATATACTGCTGTGAATATATACATGTAAATGAAAATAAACCTAAAAAAATGCTAAAACAGCATAACACTCGGTAAATAGTTATTCTACTGTATTGTCTCAGGAATAATAAAGCGCACATACTCCGTGTGCTGGTTGGTTTGTTTTTTTGTTTTGTTTTTTGTTTTGTTTTTTGTTTTTAGTCCATGGTTGGTCGACTGTGTGGATGCAGGCACCACAGATAGGCTCTCCTCTCAGCCTGTAATTAGAGGCCTTAATCACTCTGCAAACAGGAGGGACCTGAGATGCAGTCCACAGGACAAAGGGCTGTGGTCATGTTACTTTAACAGAGGTGGGAGAGCTGGCCTGGGAGTGGGGCCTGCAGAGACAGGTTGGCTGAGGACATTGTTTCACCCCAGAGAGGGTTTACTTGTTGGGTGTTGGGTGTGATTCTGGCCGTGGCTAAGGAGAACTAGAAAGTGGCCAAGGTCAGTCCCATGTTGTGCCCTCCCTCCCCCGTGTCCCCCCTCCTTGCCCTCCTCTGCTTCCTGCAGGCACCGATGACGTCATCCCTTGCTTGTCCTCCCAGGTGTTTTATAGAAGGAACTGAATAATGCCGATGGTATTATCCTGTTGCTGTTCTGGCCTGTTCACACCTTTCTCAGAAATGATGTTTCTGCCCAGGAAATGCCCTGGCTCAGCTTTGATGGCTGCATACCGTTTTGTTTGTGGCAGGGTGGCTGGGCAGTCCACTGCCCACCAGCAGTTCTCCAGAGAGAGCCCTGTATTCCGGTGGGCAGCGCCATGTTCCTCACAGAGGCCAAATCCATGGCCAGAGGACTCACGCGTGTTCACTTTCGGTGTGAGCCTCGGTTTACCCTCAGTGGAGGCCTGATTATCTGTACCCTAGCCAGTCCCACCATGTGATTTAACCAGGTGGATGGTAAAAAGCAGTATCGTGCGGGACATTAGTTGTGCGTTTTTCCCCTCCTAGGTAGGCTTTCTGTTTTATTGTGTGTTCGTGTTTGTGTGTGTACAAGTGTACACGCGGAGGCAGGGGGACAACTTTGAGCATTATTCCTCCGGTGCCGCCCATCTTTCCTTTAGAAATAGTAACTCTCGGTAGCCTGAAGCTCACCATATAGGCAAGGCTGGCTTGCCGTTGAGCTCGGAGCTTGGTTTACACGTGTGCACTCATGATCCAGGTTAACTAAACTGTTGGGTGAGCTCCGGTGATACGCGGCCTCTGTCCTGCCCCCGCCCCACCCCCCACCCCCCAATCTCTGGAGTTACAAAGGAATGTGGCTGCACTTTGTGCTTGCTTCCTCACCCCATCCCCCACCCTCCCCGAGATTAAACTCAAGTTCCCATAGTTACAAGGCAATCAGTAACTTTACCTGTTGAGTTCTCTCTTCAGCTCTAAATAAACATTTTACTTTAGAACAGCTCAAGATTTGCAGAAGAGCTGCAGAATTGGCTGAGGAAGTTCCTGTATGCCCTTAGTGCATGTCATTACTGTACTACAGTTCTTGAGATGCAAGATGTTGGCATCTAGTGAGGGTTCTTTTTTTTTTCTCTCTCTCTCTCTTTCTTTATTATTATTATTTTTTTTTTGAGACAGGGTTTCTCTGTGTAGGCTTGGCTGTCCTGGACTCGCTTTGTAGACTAGGCTGGCCTCGAACTCACAGCGATCCGCCTGCCTCTGCCTCTGCCTCCGGAGTGCTGGGATTAAAGGCGTGCGTCATCACGCCCATCTTAATGAGGGTTTTCTCTGCTGTATCCTCTCAGGGTCCATGTGCAGATTTTGGGGGCAGGGTCATAAAATACATTCAGAATGTAGAGCTCCGCCCTTGCCCCACATGGCCTTATGGCATCTGAAATCCTTTCTGTACCCATAGTGTCAAAGTCTTGTTCAGCCCCTCTCTAGTCCCAAGGCCAGAGTCTCACTGGAGTCAGGCACGGATGAGACCAAGTCAGTCTCTAAGAGAACTTGGAGCTGTCAGCCTGTGATAGCTGCGGAGGACGTTCCTTTTTAAAGAGAGGGCAGGCAAGAAGAAAGGAGCGACAGGTCCCAGCTGACTTCTCAACCCAAAAGCATGGATAGCCTTAAAAGTACATGTGTGCATTTGCGACAGTGTCTCTTGCTGAACCTGTACCCCGTAATCTCGGTTAACTCAACTGTCCAGTGAGCTCCAGGGATCCGCCTGCCTCTGTGACGGAGACCAGCTCCGCGAACGTCTTGAGTAACAGGCGGACTACTGCTCTGGTGGCAAATAGCAACGGTTTATTTCTTAAGCACAGCTTTTTTTTTTTTTTTTTTTTGTTTTTTGGTTTTTCGAGACAGGGTCTCTCTGTGTAGCCTTGGCTGTCCTAGAATCACTTTGTACACCAGGCTGGCCTCGAACTCACAGCGATCCGCCTGCCTCTGCCTCCCAAGTGCTGGGATTAAAGGCGTGCGCTACCACTGCCCGGCCCTTAAGCACAGCTTTTATACTATTCTAAAGTAGCATATTTCTGGCGTGGCGCGTAACATTAGTTATTCATCAATATTACCAATAACAAACTTGGTTCCCATCCTATTAGACCAAACACGTTCTGGGAATCAGTCAAGGGAGAAAATTTCACGAACAAGAAAGAAGAAAACTATAAGCCTTCCCTCACCTTGAACCAATAACTGTTTCACTTTATCAAGAAGTTCTCAAGGAGTTACTGCCAAGACTTCTGGGAGCAGAGCTGGAGCTGCCCAACCCTTCCAGGAGGGGCAGCCCCTGAACACTTCCCCAAAATCCTTAGTTAACCCTTTCAGGCCGATACTAAGTAGCAGTTCTCCTCAACTCTGTCCCCCCAACTCTGGAATCACAAACAAATGTTGCCACATGGACGTTTTTACGTGGGTGGTGTAGACCAGACTCAGGCCCTTAGGCTTGGACATTGAGCACTTCTACTGAACCTTCTCCCGAGCCTTAAGTTACGGTTTTGTTTTTGTTTTGTTTTTTAATGATTTAATTATTTTTAAATTATGGGTGTGTATGTGTGTCCTGGTGCCTGTGCCTGTGGAAGCTAGAGGCATTGGATTAGTTATAGCTAGTTACAGGTACTACTGAGCACCTGGGGTACTGAGAATTGAACTTGGGTCTTCTGCAAGAGCAGTAAGTGCTCTGAGCCATCTTTCTAGCCCTCTTCCTCTGGCGTGTGAGACGGATTGTATCAAGCTGGCTTTGAACTTGTGGGTTTTGTTTGTTTGTTTGTTGTTTTCTGCCTCTGTCCCTTGCAAATGAGAATGACAGAGATCATAGGCACATAGCCCCTCAATATCCCTTTTCTTCTCTTTCTCTTTTTGCGACAGGGTCTTGTGTAGCCCAGAGGTGCTCCTGCCTGTTTCTTAAATGCTAAGCTCACCTGTAAGCATGGATGCTCTTTCCTTCCATGTGCCACCCCCTGAAGTCCTGGGCAGCCGTGTCCCCCACTGCCCCCCTCCTTCTTTTTGTATTTTGTTTTTCGAGACAGGGTTTCTCTGTGTAGCCTTGACTGTCCTGGACTCACTTTGTAGACCAGGCTGGCTTCGAACTCACATTAATCCGCCTGCCTCTGCCTCCCGAGAGCTGGGATTAAAGGTGCCCGCCACCACCCCCAGCTCCACTGCCCCTTCTTTTGCTAAGCTCTCCTAGGTAGCGTCTCTCACAGGGTCACTGTCAGGTGGTCCCCATGCTTCTCACCAGTTCCCACCCTGATGGGGACTCACAGTAGTGTCTCCTCTGACGTGGCTCTGCTCATAGCACCAAGGTTGTCTACATATCCTTTAAGGTACAGGGGGAAGAAGCTGCGAGACCCCTCCCTCCCCTCCCCAACTGCCACCCCACCCCTGCATCCTCCAGTCCAGCACTTGCTTCACTGGACGGGTTCCTCACTAGAGTTGGGGGGTAGTCTTGAGGCTTTCCTGGCTCCTCTGTAAACCGGACCTTGAGGTCCCAGCTTGGCCTGGGAGCTCCCCACCATGCCTGCCTGCTGTCTTTGCCACACCCCTGCTTTCCTCTGGGGATGCCCTGTGTTTCCTTATGTGGCCAGGCAGAGATGCTTCCAGGCTCCTTTCTGCTTCCGCTTAGCTTACGAATTCCATTAAGTCATTTCTTTCTTTGTTTTGCTAGATGTGGTTAACAGCGGCCGCCAGTGTAGGACTTCAGCATCTTTGAGAACTTCCTCTGCCAAATGTGGCTCTTACATCCTGCCTCCCATAGAGTCTCAGGGCGTGCATGGTTCCTCCCAGCAGTAGGCCTGCACCCTGCCTGGCCTGGCGCTCTGGCTGTGACATAAGATGGTCCCGTTTATGCTTTCACTTTTGGAGGTGGCTTTAAAGCCACTCTCCTCTTCCTTGCTGCTGCAGGCCTCTCCGCCTCCGCCTGTTACGCAGGGCCGAAGACGGCAGACATTTCGGCTGTTAGGGCAGCACGCATCTCATCAGTCCTCATAGTGTGTTTACTACCGCAGTAATTACTTCTGTAACTAAAACAATCAGCTCAGGGCTTTGAGTATGCTGGCCAGGCATTCTCCCAGCTGAGCTCCCTCTAACCCTACTTTATTTGTTGCTTTGTATCTATGGCTGGCCTGGAACTCACTCTGTGGACCAGGCTAGCTGCACAGAGATCCTCCTGCCTCTGTCTCTGAGTACTGGTACCACACTCTAATCCTGCTTTTAAAAAAAAAAGTTTTTTGAGCCCATCAGTGGTGGTGTACACCTCTAATCCCAGAGGCAGACGGATCTCTGAGTTTGAGGCCGTGCCAGTCCACAGAGCAATGTTTAATTTGTTTGTTTATTTTTCTTTTTCTTTTTTAAAAGAAACTGTCTCACTGTGACTCTCGGGCTGGCCTCGACCTCCCTATACAGCTAAGAATGACCTTGAACTTCTCAGCCTTCTGCCTCTCTTGTTTAGGTGCTGGGATCAAATATCAAGCATCAGATAACACGTCTGTTAGGCAAGAGCTCCACCCATTAAGCCTTATCCTCCTCCTGGGACTGAGGAAACTTATAATGTACAGAAACTAATAAGTTCACAGTTAGAGAAGCTGGAAGTTCATTAGCAAATGGTGTTGGGCGAGGGCCTCTGTCCTGTCAGATGGCAGAGGCCTGAGGCACCTCACCAGGGAACATCTCCCTGGCATGGGCCTGCCCCTCTTCAGCCAGTCCCCACATTGCATGTAGCTGTCAAGTCCAGGGTCCCACATGGCCTGTAGCTATCAAGTCTCACCCTGCTGTTTGCCCCAGGTTGGTTTCTCTGGCTCGTTTGCTGTGATCTGGACCGTTTTAAGGCGTGCTGGCTGTGTTTCTGGTGACTGGTTTTCATAGGGTGCAGATACGCTGGGAGTGTGGAGACCAGAGCTGTGGCGTTCACTCATTATGAGGGTAGCTTCATGGAGCCTACACGGCTTCTTCTGATCAGCTGGCATCTCCCTGTTTTGAGAGCCTAGAAGGTGAGGACGTGTAGGATGTGGCCCAGAAAAGGACTTTGGAAAGAAACAGCAAGTCAGTGTGGTGGCATCATCTTGCCAGGAAGATGTGGTCTTCAAGTGAATGCTCAGAATCGGAGGAAAACAGAAACCAGGAAGGGGCTGTGGCCAGGGAAGGGGAGAGGCCTTGTGTGGATGGCGCACCTGTGACAGAGGTGGGAGCCAGGGCCAAGGACTGACTAGACTTTTCACTGTAATAGAGAAGAGGTTAGTTCCTCTGAGGCCTGGCCAAAGGGGCTGGCTGGATAGACAGGGCCTGTTGCCCCAGAAGCACTCTTGAGAGCTTGCGGGCCTTGGTTACACAGAGAGAGGCCAACCTTGTGTTTCAGATGGAGTCTCGGGCTGAGCTGGTAGAGTTGCTAGCCTGGCAAGCCCCGAGACCGCCTCAGTCCCCTCAGCACAACGCAGCCGCGCGGTGGTGGCTCAGGCCTATAGTTCCAGTACCAGAGAGGTGAAAGCAAGGAGTGTCAAAGTCTAAACCACCCTGAGCTTCATGGTGAGTTTGAAGCTAGCTTGGGATACACGAGGGATACCCTGCCTAAAGCCAGCAGTAAAATAACACTAAGGGATGGCAGGGGACACGATCCATCCTCAGGTGTCTTTTGGGCCAAAGTTGAAGTGCCATCTTGGCTTTGCCCTAGTACAGAGGTCATTCGGGCTTCCTCGGGGCCCTGGGGAGGGCCTCTATCTTGTCCCATGGCATCTTCCTCTACTTTTATAAGGGCTCATGCCATGCTGTGCGGCTCTCCACACACTGCCTGCAGGAGTCGCTGACGAGAAGCGTCTTGGGGTACACCAAAGTTGCCAAGTTTACTTACTCCCCAGGGAAAGGCAGAGCCAATTCTGGATGGCAGGTGTTTCTGAGCCATGTAAGGAGGTGCCAGCCGGAGCCCACATATGAGTCTAGCTATTGAATGGATCTCCCTGTGGGACCCAGAACATGGCTGCTTGTAGTGGTGACACTGGGACATACTGAAAGCCTATAGGACATTTGGAGGTGCAGAAGGACCCCATTTGCCCTCTTAAGACCTTTTAACCTTCCTTTGTCCGGTTGACCCTCACGGTAGGGAGGAAGGGTCAAGCCTTTCTAGGCCTTCCCTGTACCTTTCTCCTTATTTTTACCTGGAACCGGGGCTGGGTGAATGCAAACCCAGGGAGAGGCCCATGCACAGAGCTAGGAACTTGTGTCACCGTGACCTCTCAGCAGGGATTACAAAGTGAACAGGCCTCGAGGCTGCTACATTGGCATTTTATTTTTTTCTTCCTCTGGTTTCAACTTGCTCTGCCGCCCCCGTACTTCCCTGTTCTCCGTCTGTCCACCCACGTCGTGTCTTGATCTCCTATCTGGACATTCCAGGGCGCCCTGTTGAGCTGTACTTCACCGTCAGGAATCTGGACGTAGCCAAGGGCAGCAGGCTCCGTTCTGAAGGTGGCCAGCCACACTGCCAGGCTGTAGCTAGAGGCTCATGTCTGAACGGAAACATGAGGTTGCCCGTGTGAACCTTTTACGGCCTTTACGTCAACGCCTTCCTCTGACCGTTTCCCCCCTCTCAGATTCTAAGTCAGGGCTTTTGTTCCCAGAGCAGCCATTGTGTCTGTGTGTTCCTGTGGGGGGGGGGGGGGGGGGGGGGGGGTGGGGGATGGGGGGGGGTGAGGGGAGCCAAATATCAGCCTAGGTTTTAGTTCAACAAGAGTCCCACCTTGTTTGTTTGTTTCTTTCTTTCTTTAATATTTTATTTTAATTTATGTGCATTGGTGTGAGGGTGTCAGAACTTGGGAGTTACAGACAGTTGTGAGCTGCCATGTGGGTGCTGGGAATTGAACCTGGGTCCTTTGGAAGAGCAGGCAATGCCCTTAACCACTGAGCCGTCTCTCTAGCCCCTACCTTGTTTCTTGAAGGGCCTCTCCCTGACCCAGAGGCCACCCAGTGGGCAGGGCTGGCTGGCCAGTGAGGCCCAGAGAATCTGCCTGCCTCCACCTCCCCAGTGCTGCCACAACCATGCAGGACCACGCTTAGCTTTAAAAACAAAACCAACATGGGTCAAACATATCCCCGGCTGACCTGTCTCAGAGTCTGTGCAGCCTAGGCTGGCCTTGCCCCTCCTGCCCAGTCTCCTCAGAAATTACAGGGGACGTCACCACACCTCTGGCTTTGCTTCCAAATCTTGGTGTTGTTCGAGATAGATCTTGTGTGGTTTTAAACATATTTGCTGTTGTCTGCAAGTGTTCTCACACCACTGGGACTCTCTTGTTCTGCATCACTTGGGACTTTCCTGGATTTTGAACCCAAAGAGTTCTCTTTTCTGGAAAACTTTCCATCCCAGGTAGGCTGGGGTAGCAGCTCACCTGCGAGTCAGTCACTGTGACGGTTTGGCCATGCTTCTGGCTGTTAAGGCGCAGCTATTAACACGTTTCTGTGCCTGCATTTTTCAGAATCCACAGTGTAGTCGGGAAGACGGGTAAAGCAAAAGTACCCAGAACTATTACAGCAAAGAAGTAGAGCACTGGCTCCTCAGGAGGGGCCTGCTTGGCCTGTGTGCTCTGTGTACTTACCTCAAGTGGGGTCCTTTAATTTTCCATTTGCCTCTTTTTTAAAAAATTGTTTATTTTAAATTTATGTGCTTTGGTGTTTTCCTGCACATATGTCTGTTTGAGGGTGTCAGATCCCCTGGAACAGGAGTTACAGACAGTTGTGAGCTGCCATGTGGTTGTTGGGAATTGAACCAGGGTCCTTTGGAAGAACAGCCAGTGCTCTCTCAACTTGATCCATCTCTCTAGCCCAAACAGAAATACAAAGAGGGATAATGTCTGTTTTTGGTTTTTCAAGATAGGGTTTCTTGGTGTGGCCCTGGCTGCCTTGTAGACCAGGCTAGCCTCGAACTCAGAGATCCGCCTGCTTCTGCATCTCAAGTGCTAGGATTAAAGGCGTGCGCCATCACACCTGGCTCCATCTGTTTCATTCACAGGTGGGAAAACCTAGGCACTAAAGTCCCCTTACAAGGCAAAGGGGTGGGGTGGGGGATCAGGGGACCATGACTACATGACAATGACACCACACAGCACATGGCATCTAGGTGTGAACCGTGCATGCCCTTGACTGTGTTTTGCTGAGATGCCAGAGCCTCTCAAAAAGCACACAGTGCAGGCATGGCTATAGTGAATGAGAGGGGCATGGCCCAGCCATCAAAGGGAGGCCTATGGAGGCAAAGGGACACACAAGCAAGGCTGCCAATGCAGACATTCACAGTGGTGACAGAGATGGGACAAGAGGCCATGTGGGCAATAAGACCCTCTTGGTCTTTGAAAGCCAGAGCATTGGGCATCCTAGTTAGGGCATGGTGCTGGTCGTCACTGGCTTGGTCTAAGATCTTTGGTCCTCGAAAAGGCTGAGAACCAATTTGGAGGCTTGAATATTAAATTGTGCTTGGAAAGTTCTGGCAGTGTCTTCATGCCCCTTACCTCCAGTGCTGAAGATTCTAGTAAGGATATTTCAATATATGCTTCCGTACAAGGGCTAGGATAGAAGAGAGGTACTCAGAAGATGGTAAAGCACCCCAAAAGTTTGAGTGTGGGTTACAGCAAGTAAGACACACAAGGTTCTGCCTCCTCAAGGGAGAGTTGCCTTATATTTCCCCTACTAGTGTGAAAGTCATATAAAAATAACTTAGTTTTCTTTTCTTTTCTTTCTTCTTCTTTTTTAAAAAATATTTTTGGTTTTTTTCGAGACAGGGTTTCTCTGTGTAGCCTTGACTGTCCTGGACTCGCTTTGTAGACCAGGCTGGCCTCGAAATCACAGCGATCCACGTGCCTCTGCCTCCCAAGTACTGGGATTAAAGGCGTGCACCATCACCACGTGGCATAATTTAGTTTTCTCTTTCTCTTTCTTTTCTTTTCTTCTTTTCTTCTTTTTTTTCTTTTTTCTTGTTTTGGTTTTTCAAGACAGGGTCTCTGTGTAGCCTTGGCTTTCCTAGACTCGCTTTGTAGACCAGGTTGGCCGCAAACTCACAGCGATCCGCCTGCCTCTGCTTCTCAAGTGCTGGGATTAAAGGCGTGCATCACCATGCCCGGCATAACTTAGTTTTCTAAGACAAGACTCTTTGTGGTGATGTTGGGTGTCCTTCATTTCTCTCCACCTTACCTTCTGACACAGAGTCTCTCACTGAATGCTGAGCTGTCAGCTGATGAGACTGGCTGGGTGTGGCCCTCTGATGATGCTCCTTTCTCCACCTCATGCTGGGGTTATAGATGTCTGAATTTTACATGGTGCTGGGGACCAGAACTCAGGTCCTCATGCTTTGTGGCCACGGCTGGATTTTTACGTGGTGCTGGGGACTAGAAGTCAGATGTTCATGCTTGCGTGGAAAGATACTTACAGGCTGAGCCATCTGTCCTGCGCCTAGTTAGTGTTTTTACAACTGAGACTCACTGTGAAGCCCACTCAGGCTTTGACTTTATGGTCCTCTTGTCTCTGCCACCGGAGTGCCAGGTTACAGGCATGTGCTACCATGCACGTTGCGGAATTAACCATTTAAAGCCGACAGTGCCTCTTCCGTGTTGTGTAACTCTCCCCTCTGTCTAGTTTCAGGCCGTCCATCACCTCCAGAGGTGCCCACTTCCTTCCTGTGCCATCCCCTAGTCCCTGGCCACACCAGTTTGCTCTCCATGTCCCAGACTGTCTTGCTCTGGGCACTTGGCATCCGTAGGGATGTAGGGTCGGGAGCCTTTTGCGCTGGACTCTAGAACAGGAGGGTTTTCAGGATCATTACAAGCCATAGTTAGGAGCCTGAAGGACTAGTGAGAAGCTGTAGGCCAGAGGCCTCATCTTTAGCTTTAAGTTGGGGGCTCAGGCCAAACTCTGTGAGGACAACCAGGGCAGTTCCATCAACATAAAAGGATGTCTGCTGTGGGCATGGACCCAGAGGAAGACGAGGGTTTGTGCAGCTCTGGGAATAACCAATTCTCCTGGACTCGCAGAGAATTCCTGAGTTGATAGAACAATTTCTTAGAAACAAATCTGAGTGAACCCAGGGTGTCTCGACACCCTGACGTTCGCTGATCTTAGTTCAGAACACTCAAGGTCACTGGGCACAATAGTGTGGTTTCTCCTCAGCATTTGGGGTGTGTTTTCCCCTTGTGCTCTCCTCAGGTGCTGAGGGGTCCCCTCCTTTCGTCTCTGAAGCAGGTGGAGTATGCCAGCCCCATGATGTTTGCGTCTCCCCACCCCCAGCCAATCTGGACCCTTGTTTCGGAAGAAGTAGATATTTGTCTTTCTTTCTTTTTTTATTTATTCACTTTATATCCCTACCCCTCCTCTCTTCCCATCCCCACCTTCCCTCCCTCTCCCCAAGGCAGATAATTGTTGATCAAAAGAGCTTGGTGGTAAAATAGTTGAAATCTATACTTATATCATGTATGGTGTGTGGAAGTCTTATTTTACCATATAAAAACTTTCTTTACTAAAATTAAGTCGTGTGTTAGAGTGGCAGAGAAAGCAGTGGCCCCTTGCCAGTCAGACTTGGGGCTGTCGCCTAGGTTTCTTTTCTTGCGAGTTTGGTTTGGGGGCAACTTGTGTGAAGTAGAGCTGTTGCTGCTGCGGCAGCGGCTTCTGTTCTTCCGGACTGGGAGAAGCGATGGTGAGGTGTCAAGAGCTCTGGAGCCCATGGATGTGGAGCCCAGCCCCTTCCTGTTCTGGCTGTGTGACTTCCCAAAAGCAGCCTAACCTCTCTGAGCTGTTCGTGGATTGTGAGGAGGTGTGAATTGGGATTATGAATTCGTGAGCAGGTGTGAATTGGGATGATCACAATCGTTGTATTTTCGTCTCATGGGCTCACGCAGAGGGGTGGATTAGTCTCTGAGGTAACGTAGATTCAATTCGATTCATCTTGGAGTTTTGTCTTATTTTATGGTGTTAAAGGTGGAACCCAGGCCCTTAGCAGTCACATCCCAAGTTGTGTGTCCTCCCTCCCTTTGTTTTTTTTTGGGGGGGGGGACAAAGTTTCACTGTGTAGTCCTGGCTCTGTAGACCAGGCTGGCCTCAAAATCAGAGATCTGCCTGTCCCTGCTTCCTAAGTGCCACCACTGCCGGGCATGTCTGTAGAATACAGCCCCGGGAGAACCACTGAGAAAGATGCCTGGCACCGTCTGACCTCCATGGCGCAAGCACACACATGCATATGCACACATGTGTACACACACAAAATAAATAGCAGTGCCCGCTGGCACCTGGCACCCGCTTCTTCCTTCTGGGCCGAACACACAGTGCTTTTAGTGGTGGACGCCCAGACACAGGTCTTGAGGGCCTGGCAGTGATAACTGAGGAGTGACCCAGTGACAGGGTGGAAGTGACACTGGCCAGCTTGGTTGTGCTTGGCCCCAGAGCAATGTAGGGGGATGTTCTGCAGCGTCTGTCACCACAGTTGAGCTGAAAACTGTCCAGTCAGGGCCTGGGCAGATGGAAGGAGTGCCAGATTCAGTCAGTGGCCCTTGTGTTGGGAGGGTTACATCTGTGACACAAGCAAAGGGCTCTCTGGCTAAGGGACATGCTGGCCTTCTCCAGAGTGCACTAGAGGAGTGGCAAAGGGTGGGAGTGTGAAAAGAAAATCTTAAATACTACAATCATGTGTGGCCCTCAAACTCAACTCTCCATAACAAAATCTTATTTCTTAATTTTAGTTTCTCTTGTTAGGCAGAAATTAAATTATATTTAAATTAATTAATTAAGTTAAAGATAATTTAATTATTCTGCCTGGGATGGAGCTTTGGTAATGAAAACAAGCCCGAGAAACCCTTGTCTCTGTAGCAGGCTCTCCCTGTACCTAGACATGGTCCTCCAGCAGGCCAAAGATGATGGTCAGTCTTGTGCATCCCTTTCCTCTCTGTGTCACTTAAGAGACCATCTGCCCCAAAGCGGGTCACTGAGGCCCGCATCCAGGGAGTCTGGGGGTTTTAAGTGCTGGATTGGTATAGGCCAGGGGCATTGTCACAACTGTTTCAGACTCTAGTTCCCACCTCTGCGGTAGAGGTGGGAATTGGTTTCCTAACTCTCAGTCCACCCCTCTACAGCAAGAATTTTTATTTTAGGTGGTGGCCACAGCAGGAACATTGTGTCACGCTTGACTCTCTAGGCCACTGGCTCTCACTCAGCCTTCCTAATGCTGCAACCTTATGTTGTGGTGACCTCCCCCAGTGATAAAATTGTTTTTGTTGTTACTTCATAATTGTAATTTTGGTGCTGTTTTAATTGTAATATAAATGTCTGTGTTTTCCAATGGTCTTGGGAGACCCCCTTGAAAAGGTCATTCCACTTCTAGAAGGGTCTCAACCCACAGGGTGAGAACTGCTGCTCTGGGCTTCTGAAATAAGGACTTGGAGTGTCTGGGCAGTTGGCCATGTCATGTCCTCCGTGAGCTCCCTTCCCCCCCATCCCTAACCTCCATTTTCTACCTTGAAAAAATGTTTGGAGTTAGGCATTTGTGAGGTGGACATAGGTGTGATTTCAAGCCAGCCAGCACTATACAGTGAGACCCTGTCTTCAAAACAAAAAAAAAAAAAAAAAACAAAAGATTTGGGATTGTCAGGTCCTGTCGGTTTATCCAGAGATGCCTCTGTCCATATTTAGAGCTAGCTGGGACGGAGGCATCATTCTGAGATGGGGACGTCGTGTGTTTCCATGATCAGTGATGGGGTAAGGTGAGTCAGGATGAGCAACTGAAAGGTCTTAATGACAAGTTAAACAGTGGGGAGGGAGGGAGGAGGCAGTATACGCCTTTTTTCCTCCATAAAGCTCCCAGTAACTATGGCAACTGGATTCTGTCAGGATCACCTGACTTGACTAGAGTGACCGCTCAGCCTGCCCAAGGCCACCAAATAGATGTTACAAGGCTGGACTTTCTTTAAACAAACACAAAATTAATTTATTTTGTGAGGGACAGGGCGCACTTACATCATGGCTTGCCTTTGGAATGGGGGTCATAGGACAACCAGCATGAGTCAGTTCTCTTCCCCCACTATGTGGGCGGAAGCTCTCTCAGCCATTTTGCCGGCCTTGCTTTTTTTTTTTTTTTTTAAAGAATTATAAATGTGGGCTGGAGAGATGGCTCAGAGGTTGAGAGCACTGGCTGTTCTTCTAAAGGTCTTAAGTTCAATACCCAGCAACCACATGGTGGCTCATAACCACATATGGTGAGATGTGGTGCCTTCGTCTGGCATCTAGGCATACATGCAGGCAGAACACTGTACAAATAATAAATAAATAAATCTTTTTTAAAAAAAGAATTATAAATGTATTTATTTATGTGTCTGTTGGACCCCAAAACCCTGAAGAGACAGTGTTCATCTGTGTGAGCATGTGAGGGTGACTCTCATCAGTTAATGAAGATGTGTGTTGGATGGGATGGGCGGTCCAGACAAGGAATCCATCTTCTCCTTTCCTTTGAAGGTGATGGAGAAACTTTCCACTCCCAAACCTGTAGGTCAGTTATTTCAAATGCAGTATCGAAGCCAAGCATGCTGGCACAGGGCTGTGATTCCTGTACCTGGGGAGCTGAGGAGGTGGCAGGCGAGTCATGAGTTCTAGACCAGCCGGGCTACATTGAAGTCTTATCTCAAAATAATCAAAATCCAGAATGCAGGCGCTCGCTCGGATGACTGGGCTGGATGACGTGAGCCCCGCTGGTGGCCTCAGGCCATCTTCACAGCACCCTGTCCTGCACTTCAGCACACTACACCCTCATGCAATTTTAGGATTTCTGAACACACCACAGTTTTCTGATCTTGTAATTATATGTGCCTCGATTTTCATAATACATCTATGAAACATGGCTAGCTCTTCATGAGAGAGTTTGGCCCTCACATCTGTCCCTCCCAAGCGATGCAGGATACTGTTAGTTACTGCCTGAGGAGTACCTACCTGCCTTTCCTCCTGACAGGAATTTCTGCAAGCTGGGGTGGGGGTGGGGGTGGGGGCAGGGTAGGCCATCGCCAGAGACATCAGCTGATTTTTGGGGTGAGCTTTTGCCTGCCTGTGGCCTTGCCTCTCTGCATTTCTTTTCCTGTCAGAGGAAACCCGCAGTGCACCTCAAGCTGCTTTGGGGCCCTGTCTGCTCCTTTTGTTGGTGTGTGGGTTTCGTTTTTTGCCTAGCTCTGAAGTGGTTTCCACAGCACGCTCCTGTGGTCTTCTGAATGAAACCCCCTTTTTGACCTTCTCAAGCACTTGATGCCCCTCCTCCCGCCACCTGCACACGGACTTTTGGTTTGCCTTGAGTACAGACTTCATCTTTTCTTCTGGAAGGGGAGCCATCGAGCTCACTTTAAGGTCTTCTGTACCCGTGCTCTGTACCCTATGGGGCCGAATTGTAATTCCATACTTAACTACTAGTACCTTTGAACGTGGAGCCAGCACTTACGTTATTGATGGGCTAGCTTGCGTTAGTTTTGTGTAGTAAGTTTTTAAAATGTAGGCTTTACTTTGCCTCGACATCTACCTGATATTGGATGCTAACTTTAAAATATTTATTTATTGGAGATGGGTACACGTGCCCCAGCATTGCCTGTGGACAGAGGCTCAAGGGTACAGCGCTAGGAGTCAGGTCTCTCCACCATGTGGGTCTTGAGGACTGAGTTCAAGGGATCTGGTTTGACGCACCTTTGCCCCCGAGCCACCTTACTGGCTGGCCGTCATGGCGTTTCTTGGTGGTATTTTACTGATGCCCCCTCCTGTTTCTTTTTTTTTTTTTTTCCCCTCCTGTTTCTTTCTCCACTTTGAAATGCGCTTCTAACCCCGGGAGACTCCTCTCCTTGGGTCCAGCGGAGCTTCTTGGAAGGCCTCTGGCCTGCTTCCCACACATTCTAGGACAGGACGGAGGTGGCAGGGCTGCCTGGCCCCGATGCCATGGCACGCCGCCCTCAGTCCTGGCTGCCTGTGTCTCCTGACACGGTCTTGAATAGCTCTTCTAAGCCGCAGAGCCAGTCCTGCGCGATTGGGAGACAGCCACACAAATACAGTCCTTTGTGTCCCACCGCAGCTGCCCCATGACTGCCGAGCACCAGCAAGCCAGGGCACAGCCTGGATTCTGGAAGACACTTCCAGGCAGCAGCAGCTCTGCCTCGGAAGACACTGTGTCCCTAGCTGCGTTGGGACCCCACTTTCCAAATGAGAAATGACGCGATGGGGATTTACTTTGGGGCTGTTTTGAGTCTCAGATTTTCTTTGTAGCCAACAGTGACCTCAAACTGCTAATTCTCTTGCCTGCCTCTCTACCTCGCAAGTATCGAGATTACAAATAGTTGCCACCATATCCAGTCTTCGAAGTGCTGGGAATCGAGCCCAGGGCCTCATGCATGCTGGGCAAGCGCTCTACCACCTGAGCCGTTATATGCTTCTCATTAAAATTGAAAAAAAAATTACCTATCTGTGTGTTTTGCCTGCATATATGTTGATGTATCACATATATGCACTACTCGGAGAGGCCAAAAGAAAACAATGGAGTCTCTGACACTGGAGTTACAGCTAATTGTGAGCCTCATACGGCATGTGTCCTCTGGAAGGGCAGTACTGCTTTACAAGGAGGCAGCCTAGGCTGGCACGATGGCCCAGTGGTTAGAAGAACACACGCTGCTCCTCCAAAGGACCTGAGCTTGGTGTCACCCATGGCAAGTGGCTCAAAGAACATCAGTGGTCAAGTCTCAATTGTACAAATTGAATTTTTGTATTCAGTTTGTGAATAAAAATGGAAAAAACCCATGCAACCTGTCCCATGTGTTGAAAGAGAACATGGCCGGCCTCTAAAAATACCCCGTCCTGTTGCTTTCTAGATTTCTCTCCCCTGGTACCGTATGCCATGTGTTTTGGGGCTTCTGGTTTTGCTCACAGCCTGCTCAGAGCTGGCATGGAAATGCAGCTGTCATTTCTGCCCCTTGAAACAGTTAGTGAAAACCACATTGATTAAACAGAAAAAATGCCGGGTTTGGAGTGTGTGGTCTGAAGCGAAAGCTCCTCCAGTGCAGCCTGTGCCTCCCCTGCGTCTCTAGGTCCAGGCACTCGGGGCATAGCTTACTTTTTATCTGGATGTGAAAGTACCTTGTGAAGGTCATAATTTTCCTTGATTGTTCTGTTTGTCGGGTTGGAAGTTGAAAACTTGGGCTGTCGGGGGAGGGGAGGGGAGGGGCGAGTGTGACCGTCTTCTTTCTTCCACCCCCTTTGGTGTTGTTTATGAGACAGAGTCTTTATAGAGTCCAGGGTGGTCTTCCACTTACATAGCTGAGGATGGTCTTGAATGTCCGCCTCCACCTCCCCAGTACTGGGCTCTGAGTGAGGCATGTGCTGGTCTCCCGTTCTCTGGGTTGAGAGAATCTCTTACTCGTGTCTTCTATTTTTTTGCTTTAGGTAAAATGTCGGCTCCAGGACCTTACCAAGCAGCTGCAGGCCCTTCTGCAATGCCCACAGCACCCCCAACCTATGAAGAGACAGTGGGTGTCAACAGTGGCTACCCAGTGCCCTCAGCACCTATGCCAGGGCCAGGCACAGGCCTCATCACAGGCCCCGATGGGAAAGGCATGACTCCACCTTCATACTACACCCAACCTGCGCCTGTTCCTAACGCCAATGCAAGTATGTTTGTCACCAGGTCCTCCCTCAGCTCCTCACTCACCAAGCCTGTGGACTCTGCGAGGCGGAGGACAGCAGCGCGGTGTCAAAGCTGTGATGTCCACCCCGCCCTAGTTTCTCATAGGGCATTTCAGACATCATTATTGAGGCCCGTAATTCCCCTATTATAAGACACAGTGGCCAGCAAGATGGCTCGGTGGGTAAAGGGCTCACTGCTAAGCCTGACTGCCCACCTGAGTTTGCTCCCCAAGACTCGAATGGTAGAAAGAAAGAACCGGCTCCCCAGACCTGTCCTCTGGTCTCCATGTAATGTGTACACACACATGCATGGGCATTAATAATAAGTGTAATCAAAACAAACAAACAGCAACAAAAACCCCAGTGAAATATTTTTAGGATCCTCTCTGTGCCTGCTGGGCCCTCAGCTCTTGCCACCACGCCTGCCCCGGAGAACTTGGGGAGGGGGAGTTCGTGAGTTCAGAGCCAGGAGTGGAGAGCTGTCCTGGAGAGCTGTCAGGAGCTGTCCTGAGGCCTGCTGCAGTGGGAACAGGAGCAAGAGCCAGACGCAGCAGTGCTGTGTGAGAAAAGGGATGCCAAACTTCTGCCCCTCTATTGGGGCAGGGTCTTGCCTGGACCCTTGGAGGGCTTCTTCGTAGTCCTTGTCCTTGAGAGGCCTCGGTGGCCAGGTATGTGAGTGTGCGCCACTCAGCATCGTGAGCCTGTGACTCAGACCCGCAGAGCTTGCCCACCCTGCCCTTCTGTTTTTTTAAAAATATATTTTATTAATTTATTCATATTACATCTCAATTGTTATCCCATCCCTTGTATCCTCCCATTCCTCCCTCCCTCCCATTTCCCCCTTATGCCCCTCCCCTATGACTGTGACTGAGGGGGACCTCTTCCCCCTGTATATGCTCATAAGGTGTCAAGTTTCTTCTTGGTAACCTGCTATCCTTCCTCTGAGTGTCACCAGGCCTCCCCGTCTAGGGGACGTGGTCAGATATGGGGCACCAGAGTTCATGTGAAAGTCAGACCCCACTCTCCACTCAACTGTGAAGAATGTCCTGTCTGTTGGGTAGATCTGGGTAGGAGTGTCCTTCTGTTTTTATTTGCATGTGTGTGTGTACCCATGGAGGCCAGAGGTCAGTCACAGGAGCTGTCCACCTTGCTCTGTAAAAAATATATTTATAAAAAGTGCATGTGTGCTTGCGTGCGTGCGTGCGTGCGTGTGGGTGCTAGCACATATGTATGGTGTACCATGTTGCATGCCTGATACAGAAGAGGTCCAGAAGAAGTCTTTGGGAGCTGGGAAGAGCAACTAAGTGCTCTTAATCACGGAGTCATGTCTCCAGCCCCCTTGCTTACCTTTCCTGTGCCTCAATTTCCTCCTCTGTGATGTCTGACAGCAGGTCTCTGAGTTAGTGGGTCATTCTGTTAAAATTAACGTTCCTGTGTTGAGCATAGAGCCACCATATGGTAAGAAGATACCGCCGTGGTCATTGTGTTCAGTTTGACTTGTTAGGGGTGGAGCGTGAGCTTGCAGCCTTGTTGAGACCATGGTATCACTATGTAGCCCTACTTGGTCTAGGTAGACCAGGCTAGCCTTGGACTCCTGACTTCCTTACCTCTAGTTCCTGAGTGCAAATGCATGTGTCTTGCTGCCTTTTCGAAGCAGAGTCCCAGTGCTGCTAGATTAACTGTAGGTGGCCCTAGTCCCCCCCCTCCCACCCCCCGCCCCAGCTGTATAAATGCCCTTCTGAGGCCCTAGCAGTGGAGGAGGGCCACACTGACACAAACATAGCTGAGGCAGCCTCGGCCACTGGAGGTCATCGCCTGGCCTCCGGAGTACCTTGCTCCTTGGCTCGTGGCTTCTCTTCCAAGACAGCAGAGCTTTATGGATCTGAGTTGTGTCACCTCAGCTTCCCGGCTGTGGGCTTGTGTTTCCCAATTAGTAAATGTCATACCATTACCATCAGGTGTCAGGGTGCGTGTGCGCGCGTGTGTGTATGTATGTGCGTGCTTGTGTGCTTGTGTGTGTTTCTGACATGCCTGTAATGTACACGAGTGTACGTTAGGTACCACCAGAGAGTGGACAGTACTTGCCTCGAAGGACCCTAAGAGCAGTTGTCCCTTCGACTTCAGGAACAGCTGCTATGCAGAGAAGGAATTCACAAGCCCTCAAGTTTACTCGAGACACCTTGGCAACCACCACTTCCAGAACATTCCCACCTCACCTCCACTTTGCTTCCGGCAGCCAGTCTTGGCTGTAACAACTCAGGCCTAAAACCCATCATTTCCCTGCTTCTCTTAATACATTCTGCAAACCACCCCAGTCGAGCCAACTGCAGAACCAAGAAGGAGTTTGGGGACCCTGTGCTTTCTCTCTCTTCTTTGTCATTTTTCTTTCTCCCACTTTCCCGTGTCTGTTTTGAAACATACATGATGCTCAGGACGCACAGCCTGGAGGATTGCCACAGATCCAAGCTCAGCCTGGTCTGTGTAGTTACGTAGTAAGTCAGGCTAGCTAGGGCTGCGTAGAGAAGCCCTGCTCCATCCCACCCCTTCCTAAACAGTGTGTACACACAGATACAACACGGCATACAGTCTGCCATTTGGCTGCCGGGGCTGGTGGCACATGCTTCTGAGCTCAGAACCGAAGAGGCTGCTGAGGCAGGAGGCAGCCTGGCCTATATGTTGAGAGTCTCATAGTCATGGAAAGGTGAAGGGAAAAAAAAAACCCTACTTTGATTATTCCATTAAAAAAATACTTGTATTTTCGGAGCTGGAGAGATGGCTCAGTGGTTAAGAGCACTGGCTGCTTTTCTAGAGGTCCTGAGTTCAATTCCCAGCAACCACATGGTGGCTCACAGCCATATATTGGGGTCTGATGCCTCTACTAACTTTCAGGTATACATGCAAACAGGCATTCATATAAATAAATAAATCTTTAAAATACTTGTATTTATTCTCTGAGCATGTCGTGTGTGTGTGTATTTATATATGTGTGTATATATATGTGTGTGTGTGTGTGTGTGTGTGTGTGTGTGTGTGTGTGTGTGTATATATTTTTTTTTTTTCTCCCGATCATATCCACATCCATCCCCTCCACCTCCCTCTGCCCGCCCCCAGCTGGCTCCTTCCCAACTTCAGGTCCCTCCTATCACCTTTTAAATCAAAGTACAGCTCAGGGTGTTAGGTAGACACACTCTGTGCATCCCCACTGTTCAGTTTCTGACCTTTCCATCTTCCCAGAGTGAAGCTGCCATCTTCCCACCCACCCCCTCCCCACAGGCACTGACTGAGGGAGCCCCTCTAGGCTCGTCCTTCTGTGCCTGGCTTATTTCACTCAGCGTAGTGTCTGCCTGTGTCAGGATCTCCTCTCCTTTAAGGTTGAGATGTAGTTGCGTGGGCAGGTACATCTTACTTATCCTTTCATCCTTGGGAGCCACTGGGTGATTTCTTTTGGGCTAGGGGCTCTGGGGTGACCGCTGTGGCTCCTGGCCTCGTGCGTTGACGTCAAGCAAGTGGTCTTTGCCTTGATCACTGAGGAGCCTGTGTCGTCTTCTCCCGTCAGTTGCCGTGCAGACCGTGTATGTGCAGCAGCCTGTTTCCTTTTACGACCGCCCTGTCCAGATGTGCTGTCCATCCTGCAGCAAGATGATCGTGACCCAGCTGTCCTACAACGCGGGCGCCCTCACCTGGCTCTCCTGTGGCAGTCTGTGTCTGCTGGGGTGAGTGTGCTGCCCCTTGGCCTCCGGAGGGTTCCCACTATGGCGTGACTGATATCCAGACTGAGGACTTAGCTGTGGTAGGGGGCTGTCCTGCGCACTGTAGGAATGTGTGTATGTGTGTGCACATGTGTATGCCTGACTGTAGAGGCCAAGGTTAGCCTCCTGTTTGTCTTGTTTATTGAGATGAGGTTTTTCTCTGCTCTTGGACGTGCAGAGTAGGTTTGGGTGACTGAGTAGTGAGTCCCAGAGACCCCTCAGTCTGTAACTGCCCAGCCCCAGGATTATAAGCTGATACCATCATGCCTGATTTCCAATAATTTCCCGTCTCTGTCTCTGTGTGTGTGTGTGTGTGTGTGTGTGTGTGTCTGTCTGTCTGTCTGTCTCTCTCTCTCTCTCTGTGTGTGTGTGTGTGTGTGTGTGTGTGTGTGTGTGTGTGTGTACAGGGACATATGCCATGGTGCACATGTGGAGGTCAGAGGACAGCTTTCAGTGGTCAGTTCTTTCCTTCCACCATGTGGTTCATGGAATTGAACTTCAGCCCTCGTGTTTGCAAGGCAAATTCTTGCTGACTGAGTTATCCCCATATACCTGTAGGACTCTTCCTTTTTCTCCCATTTTTAAAAATATATTTTATTAATTCATTCATATTACATCTCAATCTTTCTCCCATTTTTATGGTGTTGTGGTTGGGACTCAGGGTCTCAACATGCTAGGCTAGCACCTTGTCTCTATGCCCTTGGTCTGCTTGAGGATGTTGAAAGCTGAACATGGTGCATACTCCTGTAATTCCAACACCAACAGAAGGAGGTGAAGGCAGGAGAAATGACATGTGAGGACTGCCTGGGTTACAGAGTGACACCCTCGACTCAGTAACACACAAAACAAGGCAGGCAAGATGGCTCAGCAGGTGCTTGCCACCAAGCTTTACAAGCTGAGTTTGATCCCAGAACCCACCCAGTGGAAGGGGAGACCCGATCCCAAACGCTATCCTCTGACTTGCACATGCGCGCCATGACGCATCGGTGTTCACACGTACACGATGAGTGAGTGTAGGAGTTAAAAATGAGGTATCTGGACAGTACACCTGGCCTCTGCTGTCGAGATCTTTGTAGAGCCCCCTCCCCCACAGGGCAACTGCCAGAATTTCCCTTGAGGCTGCAGAGTGCACCCCCCCCCCACGTGGAAACTGCTCTTAACACATGGAAATCACTGGGCTGTGTTCATGTAGGCACCCACAGCAGCTGCTCACATCTGCAGAGGGTGGGACCCTCGGCCCTTCATGTCCTTCTAGAATTTCACAACCTGAATTTTTTTCCTCATCTCTGAGAAAAGCTTCAGACATCCCATACATTTGTATACACACTTGATTCTCCTTTACAGCCTCTGGCATTTCCCCATAGTCCGTGCAGGAGGCTTACGTAAATATTTATGTCTGCACTGAAAGACATGCTAGTCTCTGTTCTGGGTTTTGTTTCTGTTTTTCTCGAGACAAGATTTCTCTGTGTAGTCCTGGCTGTCCTGGACTCACTTTGTAGACCAGGCTGGCCTCGAACTCACAGTGATCCGCCTGCCTCTGCCTCCCGAGTGCTGGGATTAAAGGCGTGCGCCACCATGGCCCGGCTTTAGTCTATGTCCTGGGAGAGAAATCTGAGCAAAAGCAATTGCATCTTATAGGTCTGGTTTAAACTCTACTCTGTTTGGGGTTCTTTTTACCTCTATCTTCTTTCCAACTCCCCATCCCTAGGTAGGAGAGAAAGAAGGTTAGAAAGGACGGGGGACATAGACCTCTTTAGACTTAGTTTCAGCTGGTTAGGGGCATCGGGTTCTTTGGGAAAATGCCAGTCTCAGTCATCAGGAAGTCCACCAGCCCAGCATCAGCAAATAGCCAAAGCAGAAGCAGGAAGGAGCTGCAACCTTTTGCCTCCTCAGTCTGTCTCAGAGAAGCCCTCCGAGCCTCCTTTCTCTGGGCTCTGATATTTATAACCTCTCCAAGTCCTCAGAATTAAACTATCTCCATCTGGCAAACGCCACATCCAGAGTGAAGCTACTGTCAGCTGTGGGTAAACTAAGGCAGTCCCAGATCCCACACTTGGTATTAAAATAAAAACATGTTTATATAACATAACAGTTTAAAAAATTTTTTTAAATTTTATTTTAATTTATGTGCATTGGTGTGATGTCAGATCTTGGAGTTACAGACAGTTGTGAGCTGCCATGTGGGTGCTGGGAACTGAACCCGGGTCCTTTGGAAGAACAGACAGTGCTCTTAACCACTGAGCCATCGCTCCAGCCCCTCATAACAGAGTTTTTAAAGAAGCCAAACTCCTACTTCAGTATCTTTTTTCCTAAAGCAGTTAATACTGGGAAACCTACCACCTTCTTCTGGCCTGTGAGCCACTTAGCCACAGCAACATGCTTTATCCTAGATGAGTAGAGACCTCGCTGTTGGGTGACCAGCCTCATCTCCTCACTGCCCGCTTGTGACTTTAGGTGGAGAAATGTTGTTCTCCCTAACTTCAGTGGTGTAGCAGCACCTTAGAGGGTCTCTGTTGTCTGGGGAAGAAGTGGTGACGGGGGCCTGTGAGCCTGTCCTTCTCTATCTCGTCTGTGCAGCATCCATTCTCTGGGCAGAAAAGACTTCAGTTCACTACTAACCAGGTCTGCCATCCTAGTGCTTAGGGTGAGGCAGGAGGATCACAAGCCCAGGGCCTGCCTGGACAACTGAGTGAGACGATGTCTACAGAGTAAAAAAAAAAAAAAAAAAAAGCTGTGCGTAGTGGTACACACCTGTACTCCCAGTATGCCTGAGGCTGAGGCAGGAAAATCAGTAGTTTAAGGCCAGCCTCTCCCACATGAAGGGTTTAGGGCTAGCCTGGGCTACACGAGACCCTGTTTTCAAAAACAAAAGTAAAATGATGGCTGGGGATATGGTAGAGTGGTGGAAACTTGCCTAGCATGTGTGAGGCCTGGTTTCCGTCCTCAGTACAAGTTGTTGCTGGGCCTGAAGGTGCATTATCTGTCATCCTGGTCTTGGAAGACGGACAGGAGAATGTAAGTTCACTGCTAGCTTGGGATACATTCTAAGACCCCCCCCACCCATCATCTCATCAAAAAGAAAGCAGCCTGCTGTGGTGGTACAGGCAGGCAGGTATTTATGAGTTCAAGGCCAGCCTGATTTATGTAGTGAGTTCCAGGACAGCAAGGACCACATAGTGAGATTCTGTGTCAATAAAATAAAATAAAATGGAGGGAGGGAGACTTTCACTGTTTTGGTCTATTTGTATTAAAACTACCTTTTGCTGGGTGTGGTGGCGCACGCCTTTAATCCCAGCACTTGGGAGGCAGAGGCAGGTGGATCGCAGTGAGTTCGAGACCAGCCTGGTCTACAAAGCAAGTCCAGAACAGCCAAGGCTGCACAGAGAAACCTGTCTCGAAAAACCAAAAAAAAAAAAATCACCTTCCTTTTTCTTTGAAATGGGGTAGGGTAACGAAACTGTAGCCTCTTATGAGCTAACTTCTGAAGTCAAGACTGGCTTTCTACTGAGACAGGGTTTCTCTGTGTAGCCCTGCAGTCCTGGAACTGGCTTTTGTAGACCAGGATGGCTTCAAACTCAGAGATCGGCCTGCCTCTGCCTCCTGAGTGCTGGGATTAAAAACCTGCACCACCTCTGCCCAGTTCTTTCTGCCTCTTTTATTTTCCAACTTTTTAAGTTTTTTTTCTGTGTGTGTGTGTGTGTGTGTGAGAGAGAGAGAGAGAGAGAGAGAGAGAGAGACGGGTCTCACTGTGAACCCTGTGTTTGAGTACCCACATCAGTTTCCTGGGCGTGTGGTATGAGTGAGGTCTGTGTGTCTGGGCCTGCAGAGACCTCACAGGTGAGAGAAGTGAGCAGGCAGTAGTGTTTGGGTCTTCGTGACTGGCATGTTCCTGCCATGGGCCCAAGGCTGTGGGAAGCCCTTTCCATGTGTGGATGATGGTGGACTGTTAAGAAGGGTCATCTGGGGAAGTTGATTTCCTGGTCACTAGAACCCTGAAGACAGTTTTGTCCCCAAGCTAAACCCAGACATCTTCGGGTTCAGTTTGAGTGGATGCTGCCCAGCTCTTCCTGTTGATGGTCCTAGGCAGGACTGAGCAGGCAGAACACAGGCCATGAGCCATCTAACATGTCTAATGTGGGCTGGGACCGTTTTTTATTTTTATTTTTCACAGCGTGTCTTTTGTGTAGCCCTGGCTGTCCTGGAACTCACTCTGTCCACCAGGGAGGCCTGTGTAACCTTTTTACAAACCAGTTTGACGATCTTCATCTGAGATGATGGCGGCTCCTCCTTCTCTCCTCCTTTTATATAGGGTCTAATGTAGCTTGGGCTGGCCTTGGAGTCGTAGCGTACCCAAGGATGGCCTTGAGCTGATCCTCCTGCCTCTGCCTGTCTAGAGCTGGGATTACAGCCCCACATCTGGTGTCCGGTTTTATGTGGTGTTGGGGATAGAACCCAGGGCTTTGTGCCCAGAGTGCTCCTCCTACTGCTTGACTTTTTGGGGGGTGGGGGGCAGGGCTAGAGCACAGCTCTTGCACATGCTAGGTCAGTGCTCTACCTCTGAGCTACACCTTGAGTGCTGACGTTTTGTTGTTTTTGAGTCAGGCTGACTTTTAGTTCTAAATCCTCCTGTGTCTGGCTTCCTAGTGACAGGATCGCAGGTATGGGCCACCCTGCCTGGCTTGTTTCATACATCATCTTTATTCTGGGTGGCACATCTCGTAAAGAGGATGCTGTCTTTGGGCTTGGGGGTCCACTGAAAGTTTCCAGAATAGCTGTGTATCAAAAGACTTACTTTTTTGTTTGTTTGTTTGTTCTTTGTTTTTTCGAGACAGGGTTTCTCTGTGTTGGCCTTGGCTATCCTGGACTCGCTTTGTAGACCAGGCTGGCCTTCGAACTCACAGAGATCCACCCGCCTCTGCCTCCCGAGTGCTGGGATTAAAGGCGTGCACCACCACGCCCGGCCCAAGACTTAATTATTTTTGCAAAGACCCTCCTCTTCCTTTTCCACTCAGGGTCTCATGTATCGAGGCTGGCCTCCAGCTCACCAGGTAGTCAAAAGTGACCTTGAACTCGTGACTCTCCTGAGTGCAGGGATAACAGGCTTGTACATGTGGTATTGGGGGCCGGTCCTGCAGTTGGTGACATGTCCCTTGTGTCTCTGTCCAGATGCATCGCTGGCTGCTGCTTCATCCCATTCTGCGTAGACGCCCTGCAGGACGTGGACCATTACTGCCCCAACTGCAAAGCGCTTCTGGGCACCTACAAGCGCTTGTAGGACTCGGCCGGCCAGCTATAAGGGAGATGGTAGATAATGTGCTACCGAAAGTCACCTGACCCTCGCCCAGCACACCCAGAAGAGGCTCCTTCCTCGATCTCCCTCTCTTCATGGGCTCTGTCTTCATGTCTTTAGGGGGTGGGAGAAGTTGGAAAAGTAACAAACTTCCAAACCTCAGAAACTGCTGCTTGGAGCCACGCCCTGCACATGCAAAGATGTGGACCTTGAGTGTCGTTTCAAGGGTTTACCACCCTGCCCGGGTTACCCCCCATTAACTGTGATTGCTACCCCATTTGCGTCTCCTCCACTGATTTGCCATTGGCTGCCTCCTCTTCCTTGGTGGGCCTTTCCGATGGCAGTCTCAAACCCAGAAGCCACAGTTTGCCTTATTTTTCACTATTCAGCTTGAGCTGTTCTGTCTCTCCCCATCCCTGATGACAGAGACCTTGCCTTAAAAGACTTTGTACTTCTGTAATTGCAGGCTTCTCTAGCACTCAGAATCACTTTAATTCCATAGGGTTTCCTTTTTCCAAGTGCACAGAAGGGCTTTTTCCAAGTGTACAGAAGGGCCGCCAGCACCCACCAGATACATACAAATAAGGTCACAAGTATAAAATAAAAGACTCACAGCCCCTCCTGTCTCAGCTGCACTCCTGTGAGTGGCTTCTTCCTCACACTGTTTCTGTGACTCCTTTTGTTCCTAAACACAGACGGAAGTTACTTGGCAGGGAGACACATGATTTTTGTAATCATAATATAGCTTCGTTTTTCCATTTGCTGGTGTGTTTTTTTAATTGGTTTTGTTTTAGTTTTTGGTATACAGTCTGGCTTTGTTGCCCAGGCTAGCCTTGAACTCCTAGGCTCACGTGATCCTTCAGTCTTTGCTTCTCATACACCCAGGGCTCTAGACAGGTGCCGCTGTACCTACAGGGGTTTTTGTTCTATTTTTCTATCAAAGAAAAAGGCAATTTCATCTACCGCCTATGTGGATTTGGTGTGGTTTTGAGAACCTTGTCTATATGGGGGCCTCTTCGGGGGAGTCAGAGGACCGCTCTTAGAGCCCGTGCTGAGAGCTTGGCTGCTGGAACTCCCTCAGGGGAATCTGAGGCATGGACGTGAGCCTGTGTGACACCAACATGCCCTCCAACGTCAGTGGGCCAGACAGGAGGATGCCAAAGACAAGTTCAGGCCCTTTCTAGGGTGACCACTCTGTCGTCTATAACATGGTCACCGTCCGGCCAGCTTCCCAGGACCTCCTGCCTCCATCCTAAACCCACCCAGGAACTGCTGCAAAAAAACAGCGTATGACAACAGGCCGACCCGGAACAGAACTCTGCATATTGGCTAAGATACAGACTGAGCTATTCATGCAATGACCCAGAAGAGCTAGCCATCACTTTTGCAGTGTATTATGGGTACCATATACGACTTTGGTGTTATCTGCTTTTAAACAAATAAAATCTCTGGTCACTTGGTGAACAGTTCGGTTCACCTGCCATAAAGGAAGGCTTTGTGTTGTGTTTTCAGGCGTTGCCCCGGCACACTAGAAAACCCCTCCTGACCCACACCTCCGGCTTGCTGAATATTCTGCCACAGCAAGATGACCGTTGCTAACGAGTGGCATTCGAAGGCTTGGCTGTTGGGAGCCCACAGGCGTCATTGATGGCAGCGAGCCACAGCTTTCAAGTTTTAATAAAATGCCAAGAAGAAAGCTGTCCTTATTCATTCTCCGAACAAAACCCTCCTTGTTCAAGGACTGGGATGGTTGTGGGATGCTGGGAGAGGGGGTACTGAGCCAATGGTGTGG
>OU015755.1:53191900-53202953 GCA_907169655.1 Acomys percivali
GCCTGTTCGTGATCTGGTGGCCGAGCCCCCATCAGAAGCTCATAGGATGCCTCACTGACGTGCCGGTTAAAGGGTGCCCGTGTGCTTGGCTTTCCCTACTGTCAGCCATTCAGTCTGGCCTGGAGTCCCACCCATGGCCTGATGTAGTAGAAAAGTCCGGCTGAGCCAGGTGAGCACTCTAGGCCTCACTTGTACATGGAACCTGAGGGACCCCCACACCCCTCTAGTGGCATGACCAGTGTGGGCTGGCTACCACAGAAATGCTTTTATTGTATTGTTTTTGTAGTTAGAAGGGGGAAATGCCTAAATATGACTCAATAACAACCCTTCCTCTCTTAACAGCCAAGGAGTGAACTCTCTCTCCAGCCCAGTGTGATGGTAACATACTGGCTTAGGCTTGACTGCTTTACAACAGACAGTCCAGAATTAGGTCAGTTTTGGTCAGTTGCACCTCCCACCCCGCTTTTTGTCTTTTTCTTTTTTTTAATTTCCCCCCTTTCCTTCCTTTGTGAGAGTTCTATAGCCCATGCTGGCCATGAACGTCTATGTGGCTCTGTAGCCAAGAATGACTTCGAACTTCTGATCTGCCTGCCCCACCTCCCTATGCCTTGATACAAGCGAGCACCCCTTTACCAGGCTTATGGGTGCTGGAGAGGGAGTCAGAGCCTCGAACATGTTACACAAGCTACCACAGAACTGATGTCCGGCCCTTTGTGGCTGACTTCTCTCTGGGCTGGGGTGTGTTCATAAGAAACGGATTGTCTAGAAACCCTGACTGGTATGTGCAGCGTTCCAGGACCTAGCAGTGACCTTGACAGAAGGCTGTTGTGCTATCAAAACAATACCACGGACCCAAGAGATGGCTCAGAGCAGCCAGCCTCAGTTAGTCTCCTGGACTCACGTGGTAGAAGGAGGGAACCAACTCCTGCAAGCTGTCCTCTGACCCTCACACATGCACCACTCACAAGTGTAACGGATGCTGAGATGACGTCAGTCCTGCCAGGTCCTGCCTCCAGAAAGGAAAGGAGGCAGCCTTCAGTCGCACTTACAAATAGGACAAGGGAGCCTCAAGTAGCCGTGCTTGCAGGGTAGCAGTTAGGAGCTGTTCACAGCAGAGCAGCTGCAGGGTCTAAAATTCGCCCAGGGCTGCTTAGAATACAGCTTGGCACCAGCTGCATCATTCTGTGTTGTTGGGGTGCCTGTGAGCCGTGGGGTGTTCAATGGTCTCTTTGGCCTCCACCCAATAGTCTCACTCCAGCAGTGGTGGGAAAAAAATGTACTTATAACATTCACACGTACAAATCACTCCAGAGCCCCAGCAAAGTGTGGGGCCCACGGTCAAGCCTCCCACATTTAGGAGTGGGTATCGCTGGCTGGACTGGGCTTGTGGTTATACACATGGTAAGTCCTAAAAAGGGAAGAAAGTACCCACAGGCCATGGTGTGGGTGAGCCTCAGAAATACGGAGCAAAGGAGCCGGGTGCAAGCAGTCATATGCCCAAGCAGGTTGACATGCACACAACAGATCTGGGGGTGCAGCTCAGCGGATGGCATTGGCGGGGTTATCCAGCATGCACAGAGCCCCAGGTTTCATCCTCAGTACCACCACACCTTGTAATCCAGGCACTGGGAGCTGGAGAAAGGAAGATCACAAGTTCAAGGCCTATCTTGGTCACCCTGGACTCTATGGAATGGAAGGGAGGAGGGAGCACCCACACGACAGGCGAACCCAAGGCCAGCACTGGGGAGAAGAGTGCCAGCAGCACTCCTGGATGTGAGTGCCCTGTGGCAGGCCCACGTACAGTTAGGTAAGGCAGGGTGACTGCTGCACCCTTAGGGTTCAATCCCAGTGCCAAATATGCCAAGTCCTATAATTTACTGAAACGGTTAATGCAGTGGGGTGGAGTGCAGTGTGAATGTAACAGAAATAAGATAGGTATTCAAGTGAAATGACGACCGCCATTGTCAAGTCTAAAAAGACTTCAGCTCATATTTCAATAATGTTTTCTAGGAGTCCATGGGGAAAGGCTCAGTCAGCATCACAACACCCATATTTTGTTTCGTTGGGTTTTTTTCTTTTGTTTGCTTTTTTTTTTTTTTTAAGCCAGTCTGGCGGTGTGTGTTTATAATCTCAGGACTGACAATCCCAGGGGATTGCTGGCCAGTTGACCTACCCTACGTGTGGAAGTACAGGCTAGTGAGAGACCCTGTCTCCAAAAAAAAAAAAAAAAAAGGTGGACGGGACCTGAGGAACAACACTGACTGAAAGGCTGTCCTCTGCCCCTTTCACCACACACATAGTATGCACATGTGCATGCTCAGCAAGAGGAAGCCAGGTGTGGTGGTGCACACCTGTGATCCCAGCACTTGGGAGGCAGAGGCAGGAGGCTCTCTGGGAGTCGGAGGCCAGCCTGGTCTATCGCGGGTTGCAGGACAGCCAGAACTACACATTGAAATCCTGTACCAAAAAGAAACAGATGGGGCTGGAGAGATGGCAATGTTAAGAGCATTGGCTACCCCCTACCCAGATCTAGCCAATGGACAGGACAGTCTCCACATTTGAGTGGAGAGTGGGATATGACTTTCTCATGTACTCTGGTGCCTCACATTTGACTATGTCCCCTGGAGGGGGAGACCTAGTGGCACTCAGAGGAAGGACGGCAGGTCACTGAGAAGAGACTTGATACCCTATGAGCATATACAGGGGGAGGTAATCCCTCTGAGGAACAGTCATAGGGGAGGGGAATAAGGGGAAAATGGGAGGGAGGGGAGAATGGGAGGATACAAGGGATAGGATAACCATAGAGATGTAACAAGAATAAATTAATAAAATAAAATAAAATAAAAAAATAAAGTGGCAAACGTAAAAAAAAAGAGCATTGGCTACTCTTCCAAAGGTCCTGAGTTCAATTCCCAGCAACCACATGCAGGCTCACAACCATCTATAATGACATCTGGTGCCTTCTTCTGACATACAGGTGTACATGTAGACACAACGTTGTATACATAATAAATAAATAAATCTTAAAAAAAAAGAAAAAATGAAGGGAGGGAGGGAAGGAAGGAGGGAGGAAGAAAAGAAGGAAGGAAGGAAGGAAAGACTGATGGACTGCCAACAGTGGCTTACTGGAGCTCTGAGGTAAGAAGTCTTTTTTGGGGGGTGGGGTTCATCTTTACAGAGACTGAGTTCATATCCCACATAATTTTGTGGGCTTTTTGGGAGGGCAGGGTCTCATGTAGCTCAGGCTACCCTCAAATTCCTGATTCTCCCACTTCTGCCTCCTAATGCTGGGGTGACAGGTCCCTTGGTGCTCCCAGCCCCTCAGTGCAATGCCTGTTTTCCAGTACATTCACAGTGAAGTTCATATTTCATCACGTCGTGAAGGAACCTTGAGCCCTTGAGTCACCTGTGCCTCTACCCACAGCCATCTGTGTCTCGTCTCTATGGATTTGCTTAGTTAGGGTATTTCACATAAACAGTCACATGATACCTGGGCTTCTCTGTGTGTCTTGGTTTCTTAATATTTTTGAGGTTCATGCGTGTTGTAGCTTGAACAACAAAAATAAGGTAGACAGGGCCTTTCACTGCTGGGCAGTGTTCCATGGTCTGGGTGAACCTCACCTATTCACTCACGCTTTACCGGCTATCTGTTTACCTTTGACAACCTTGTGCGTCTAGGACCGGCTCCTCTTTGTATGGGCTGCTCAGAAATAAATCAGTATGCACATTCCATTTGATAGTAAAATGATGGCTTCACAATGTTTGGCTTGTTTGTTTGGAGAGGCCCCATCTGTCCTCAGATTTATTACATAGCAGAGGATAACCTAAGCCTCCACCTCCCAGTGCTGTAATTAGAAGCACGGACCACCATGCCTTCTTTACCCAGTGCTGGGCAGAACCCAGAGCTTCCTGCTTGCACTCTACCTGCTGAGCCAAAGCCTGGCCCTGCATAGCTGAGCGCCCACCCACCCGCAGTCTTTTGAAACTCTCGAGTGGGCGTGTTTGCAGACGGAAATTAACAAGCTGGGGAAGTGGAGCAATGTGAGGCACACCTATAATCCCTGCTCTTCAGAGGTGGAGGCAGAAAGATCAGGATTTCCAGGCTAGCCTGGGCTACAATGAGACCCTGTCTCAAAACAAAAAGAGAGCCTTGCAAAACACCAGCCTGCCAGACGACTGAGCCCGGCTGTGCTGACACACGTGCTGTGCATGTGCCCTCCGTGAACCAGATGGGAGCCCTGAATGTTTCATCCCAAGCCCTCAGCACAGCTGAGGAGCCCACTCCTGGGGAGGGAGAGCTGGCTTCAGATAGAAACCACCTGCTGCTTTCCTGCTTGAGCGCACAGGTGCAGGTGGCCTCCTGCAATCAGGGTGCATAGCCTAGGACAGTGGCAGGGACTCAGTCAAGGGTCAGCCTGGCAGTTTATGCTTTTCAGAAAACCTATACCAGACGAAGGCTTTCATGCCTCCATCGCTGGGTGCTTGTCCTGAAGTCTTAGGCAGCCCACCCTCTTCCTCCCCTTATGGGAGGAAGGAGGAAGGATTTTTTTTTCTAGACCTTTCTCCTGGCTTGGACTCAGCACTTGGTACTTGTCCATGGCTAGATCCCTCCTCATATAATGCTGACAACTGGACACCTGGAAGTGTCCCATAGAGGTGGGAGAGTCCCATAGGGGTGGGAGTGTCCCGTAGGGGTGAGAGTGTCCCATGGGGTGGGAGTGTCCCATAGGGGTGGTATGTGCTTCTCCTCCAACCCATGTGGCAGTGATGAGTCACAGGCTTGAGTTTGCTTTCCTGTGCCTGTTCTCTTGGCTCAGCTTTTGTGTGACCTCTCCCAGCCTGGCTGAGGCCCTGGTGGCAGCAGAACCAGGAACTTGACCTCTGGTTGGGAAATTATATCAGCTGGCAATGAGTAAGAGTTCATTAGTATGTTTGTGGGTGTTGGGCTGTCATTAAGGGTCATTCCAACACCCCCACATCAGAGCCACAGTAAAGACAGTGTGGTCAGGATACATTCTGCTGCTGTTTGGCAAGTATCTCCTTCCCTAATTACCAGAGGGAAATATGTAGTGCTCAGAGCTAAGTCAGTGGTCCAGGTTCCAAGTGAGCATTTCCTGAGATTGAGCACTATGATGTCACCCTTAGACCTTGCACCTTTTTTATTGTTGCATAGTACTCCACTTTATCCAATATCCCAACTTGTCCATCCAGTTACCATTTGAGGGATGTATTTTGTATTGTTTCCAGTTCTGAGCAAAAGAAGCAGCTGTGAATATTCATATAGAGTGAAGTTGTGTGTGACCTCCCCTTTTATTTATTGGGTGTGTGAATATGTAGGCACACATGTACCATGGTGTACATGTAGAAGTCAGAGTATGAGAGTCAGTTCCTTCCTTCCGCCATGTGAGTCCTGGGGATTGAACCCAGATCTTCCGGCTTCGCGGTAGGTACCTTTATTGGCTGAGCCATCTAGCTGGTCCAGTGTATGCTTTCTTTTCTGGTGGGTAAATGCTTAGGAGTCACATGGCTGGAGCCTGAGGTAGATGTATGCCTGTGAAGGAACACACAGTTGCTTGCTTTGATGTGTTCTGTTTTTGTGTAAATCTCTGCCTCTCCTGTGAACAAGGTGCTGGTCCACTCTGTCTGATGACTGCACCATCTGTCTCCCAAGTCTATGCTGAGCTCATCATGTGACGGCTCCTGCAGCTGGCAGCTGACTCCTCTGTGACCTTCAGTCTCCAACACAGCAAGGAAGCACTTCGCTTCTGATTTCCAGCCCTTTGATTTTTTTACCAGTGAGTTAATGAGCCCAGAGAGAGCAAAAACTGGTTTTTCAAAGGTCACACAGCTCATTGCATGAGTCAAGAGTAAGGAGCCAGCCCCCTGCCTCAGCCCTGGCCTCCTCACCCTCCCTAGTGATGAACAGGGGACAGATTCTCCCTGCCTCTTTCATTTCAAAGATAACAGATGGGCAGCCTTTTGTAAGGCAGCTCTGCCAGGCTCTCACAGCTCAAGGGCCCTCTACTGGTGAGTTTTTCTCTCCCGTGGGGCATCCATGTCTCTGTCTCGGCATAGGAATGCTAGAAGTGTAGTTCAATGGGTATTGCTGGCCTAGTGGGAGGGAAACCCCGAGCTCTATGCTTAAATCCCAATACATCATGATATACCCCTATAATCACAATCTCAACACACACACACACACACACACACACACACACACACATCAACTCATCTCTTCTTTTGTTTGTTTGTTTGTTTTTGCTTTTTGGAGACACAGAATCACCTAGGCAGATATGGAACTTTTGATCCTGCTGCCTTGGTTTTTGTTTGTTCATTTGTTTGTTTGTTTGTTTTTTGTTGGGACAGGGTTTCTCTGTGTAGCCTTGGCTGTCCTAAACTCACTTTGTAGACCAGGCTGGCCTCGAACTCACAGGGATCCACCTGCCTCTGCCTCCCAAGTGCTGGGATTAAAGGCATGCGCCACCATGCCTGGCCACAAATACTCTTTAAAAAGAAACACAAAAATAAATTCAATGCAAAATGGTGTCATACTAGAGCTGTGGGTGTGCATTGAGCACTTGCCTCATGTGGACAAGGCCCTGGGGTTTGTCCCCAGAACAAAGAAAATACATTCTTAGAAAGATGAGGGCTTCTAATCTCCAATAGTCCTGGCCTATGTGCAGTAGGCCTGCTCACGCCAAGGCCGTTGTGCAGTGAGTGGAAGTGACGTCACTGCATCTCCAGGCGTGTAGAAGTGGGAATACGATGTGGGAGGCATGGACTTGTCTGCAAGGCCTGTGTGAGTGCTGTCACATACCCTGAGCTCCATGGAGCCAGCTGACCCAGGTTTGGCCCTGTAATGTCATGGACGGGAAGAGACGAGGCCAGGGTGTGGAGTGCCTCCCTGGCAGACCATCATGACCAGGGGAGGGAGGGAAGCGAGGCCACCCTGGTGATTCTGTTTCTGCGTGGGGTGTGGGCATCAGTTTGTAGGATGCTCACTCTGTTAACATGTGTGTGTTGCCTGGAGACCACACAGCAGAGATGGCGGCATTTGCCTCTGTCTCCTCACTCTGAATGGGGAGAATCCAGGCCATAGACAGATGCAGTCTCCCCAAAGAGAATGTAGAGAAAAGCCCAGAAAAGCCACCAAGGTTTAAAGAGCAAGGCCTGGTCAGCTAGAATGGATTAAAACCCTCAGAGGCTGTGTGAGTTTGGGGAGTGACTTACCCTCTCTGAGGCCCTGCTCCACCTGGGGGTGGGGACCATTGCTGGGGAGCTGATGGAATTAATCCAAGTGAGGGTTTCATGGATGCTGGAAACTTCACAGGTTCCTGAAGGCGGTGCTATCATTATTACTATTATGATCTGTTCTTGGGGGTCATTGCTCTGCACTGCGGTCAACCTGTCCCTCCCTGGCCAGCATCCTTTCCATGTGTGAATGTCATCTGCAGATGTATTGCACGTCCCCACTAGACCTGTCATCCCCTCAGGCTATTCTGGGACTCAGCTTTCAACTTCCTGAAGTCATCCAGAAAGCATCATAGGCTCCCAGAAGCTGTGGTTTCAGCCTTGGGGCTCAGGGCTCTGGAAGATAAAGCTGTTTGAGGGGAAAACCACTTGTATGAAAAAGAAGCCAGATACAAAAGACCACATGTCCCACTGCTTGTGGAAACACCCAGGGATATACCTACACCCATGAAAACACAAAGTGGAGGCCAGGGCCAAAGGCCAATGCCTCAGATTCTACATGTCTGTGTGTGCAGGCACACATACGTACATATGGACTTAAGTATTTATATACATTCTCCCACAGGGGGATATCAGATAAGTCTTCTTTTATTTAGTTATTTTTTTGCGCCACCATACCTGGCCTCTTTTTTTTTTAAGATTTACTTATTATTACATATACAGTGCTCTGCTTGCGTGTACATCTATATACCAGAAGAGGGCATCAGATCACATTATAGATGGTTGTGAGCCACCATGTGATTGCTAGGAATTGAACTTAGGACCTCTGGAAGAGCAGACAGTGCTCTTAACCACTGAGTCATCCCTCTAGCCCCAGATAAGTCATCCTTAGTCACTTATTCTCTCTAAGGTTTTATTTGTGTGTGTGTGTGTGTGTGTGTGTGTGTGTGTGTGTGTGTGTGTGTGTGTGAGAGAGAGAGAGAGAGAGAGAGAGAGAGAGAGAGAGAGAGAGAGAGAGAGAGAGGTGTGTTTGAGTCACCACAGTGGCCAGAAGAGGGCTTTAGTGTCCTGAAGCCAGAGTTACAGGCTACAGCTGTGAGCTGCCCAACATGGCTGCAGGTATTTGGACTCTTTCCAGACCCCCACCTTGGTTTTTGAGACCGAGCTTCTTATTAAATCTGGAACTCACTAATTTTGGCTAGACCTGCTGGCCAGTCAGATCTGGGAATCCTCCTGTCTAGACCTCCCCAGCACTAGGATTGTAGATGTGAGCACATGCCTGGCTTTTATGTGGGTGCTGGGACTTGAACCTAGATCCTCAAGTTGATACAGCAAGCACATCACCCACTGAGCCACTGCTCCTGCCTTGTGCTGCCCACTTTGAGTGGTGGGGCTCTATGTACATGTCCTACCTCGGCCAAGCAGTTCACGAAGACTGTTTGCCTTGGGGGCTTTGGTCCCTGGAATGCAGCAAACAAGCTACAGGTAGAGGGAGCTCTGGAGTGAGGGAAGCTGAGGCCAGCCTGGGGAGTACAGGTAGATGTGAGCAATCCTGCTTTCCCCTGTCCTCTGGGAAGCCCTGATGTGCCCTCACAGGCGCCCTGTCTCCTCCATTAGGAGAACTGTTAAGCCAAGCATCTGACCTAGGCCTCTCAAGTGGCTTAGATGTCCCCAAGGCCACTGGATTACATTAACATGGTGAATTGTATGTCTCATATATTAGATTACAAAACAAACAAGCAAACAAAACACACAGGGCCAGTGAAATGGCTCAGCAGGTCAAGGAGCTTGCTGCCAAGTCTGAGCTCAATCCCCAAAGTCCATATGGTGGAACTGCCTCCACTTGCAGGCTGTGACACATGCACACCACAACACACACACACACACACACACACACACACACACACACACACACACACACACACACATGTTTAAGCAGCAACAAAACCACACAACTACATAATAACACTTGCCCTGAAACCCCTCTAGTTCCTAGGAGAGAAAAGCCTTTGCTTCCCCCAAGGCAAACTATGACTTTTCCCTCAGTGATCTCAATCCCCCTCCTACCCCTTCACCAGGGAGCTGGTGGTGTCACCACAGGCTTCTGATTGGCTGTTCTATGCCCCACCACCCCACTCCCTCTCTCCTGGTCAGGAGAGAGCTGAGCCTGCTCCTCTAGGGAGCACACTGAGCTTTGTGGGCTCCCCTGTTCCTGGAGGATGCTGATGCTGGTACCCACGGGCCTCTTGGTGCTGGTCCTGCTCTGGGCACAGGCAGGAGCGACCTCGGGGAGTAAGTAAACCTTGCTGCTTTCTATATTTCCTTCTCCTGAGTCTGAGTGGCATGGGGAGGGCAGCAACCCTGATCCGCAGGAGTCAGGTTTGTCCCAAATGCCCCTTTGTCCCTCTGATGGCCCCACTTTGCTGTGGGAGAGCGGAGATAAAAATGAATTCTTCCTCACCACCACCACCCTCCTTTGCCTTCCTGAAGCAGTAAGGTAGGGATTGTAGAAGCTGCTGGGGACCAGATCTGAACTCTGAGGGGGTGGGGGCTGGCGTTAGCAGGGTATAACTGCTTGTATGTGTTTCCTGACTTCTGGGGCATCCAGAGCAGTACCAGAGAAGAAATAACAGGGCTAAGATTGTTGAAATAAATGTTAAAAAAAAAAAAAGCACCAAATGTCTGCGTGTCTCCATCCTTTGAAATCTGGTGTACATTTTGCATTTGGTTCTTTTTTTCAGTTTTTGGTGTTTTGAGACAAGGTGTCACATAGCCCAGGCTGGCCTCAAGCCCACTGTGCAGTCTCTGGGTCCTCTGCTTCCACCCTCCGTGTGCTGGGGTTGCAGGTGTGAGCACCATGCTCTTCTAGCTTCTTCAACCTGGACGCTAAAGTTTCATTGAAAAAAAAAATTGATTATCTTTAGCTAGGGCGGAAGGGCACTGTTGTTTCCAACACGTTCCATGGTGTTCCGGTACCCGAACTGAGCATCAGGCTTTTGTTTGAGTTAATTAAAATTTCGCACACACTGGTGAGGGTTCAAGCATGTGATAGCCAGAGGTGCCTGATCAGTGCAGGATGGCAGCCATCTCCTCCGGCTTGACTCGGGGTTCGGTAAGACCCCTGTTGGTTAGTTACGTGTATGAAGAGTGGTGGGTCCACATGAACCGAGAGGTCGTTTGCTTCCTGGCTGTAGAGCTCACGCGGTCCATTTCAGACCTCTTCTGAGAAGTGAGTGAGTGTGAACCAGGCAGGCTGGAGCGCAACAGTTGGGGCTGGAAGACCACAAGTTGCAGGCCAACCTGGGCTACATGGCAAGACCGGTTTCCAAATAAATAAAATGGGGCTCAGAGAGAAAAGGCACTCTCCACCAAACCAGAGATGTGTTAGATTCTGTGCCTGAGGCCCTGGGTTCTGTCTCCAGCAAACCTACTCCCCCAACATACAAAACCAGCAAAACCAACCAAACATAAACATTAGCGGGATGTGGTGATGGGCACCTGCACCCCCAACTCTTAGAAGACTAAAGCAGGACCTAGGATTTAAGACCAGCCTCGGCTACACACTAGGCTGTGTCTCAAAATAACCAAAATTAATTCTTTTCTTTTTTTTTTGGTTTTTCGAGCCAGAGCCTCTTGGAAGCCAGTATTCTTACTCACTGAGCCATTTCCATAGCCCCTATTTATTCTTATTTGTGATAGAGAAGTGAGAAAACTGTGGAATGAATCCAGCTGTGTTAGAACCTGGCTCCTTTGCTGACATGCCACGAGCCTCTGCACAGGTCCCTGGAGCCTCAAGGCCTCCGTCTGTGAATGATGGGTACTCTGGGCTCAGTACCTCACTGATGGGTACTCTGGGCTCAGT
>OU015755.1:53203426-53228019 GCA_907169655.1 Acomys percivali
TGTGGCTTTCAGACACTGCGGACTCACAGGCCGGACATGAGGCATCCTGCATGGTGGCCTGCGAAGGTGAGTGCATCTCCCGGGGACACTGTGTCACACCTCTGACCAGGAGTCTCAGGATCCTGGGGCACAGCCATAGCAAGAGTGGTGTAGGAGATGGCAGAGTGGCAGGGTGGGGTGGAGAACAGTCCTACAGGGCCCTGGCTGTGTTCCCAACCAGTGGGAGGCGAGCCAAACCACCCACACAGTGACAAGCCAGGCCATCCCAGCCCCCAAACCGTGCTCTTCTACCGTGGAGTTCCCAGGTGGATAATTGTCTTTGGCTCGACACCCTGATTTATCCTTGGGAGTGGGGCAGACCAAAAAACTCTGGGAGCAAATTGGTAAGAAGAAGAGAAGCATCCTGGGGACCTGGTGTGGCTAGGATGTAGTGACACTGAACAATGAAAAGTTTCTTTGTCAGGGTAAAGACGGGCTTAGAAAATTATAGACATCTGTGTTTCCCTCAAGCAATTCCTCCCCACCCCCAAGAAGTTTTCCTGGCTCACTCAGGCTGGCTGCCCCTCCAGCCAGGTTTATTACTAAGGCAGAGCCAACAGCCCCACCCCAACTAGCAAAGTAGTTGAGGACAAGCCAGGCTGTCAAGGTTGTTTTGTTTGTTTTTATTATTTTAAATGTAGTGTGTGGGGTATATGTGTGTGTGTGTGTGTGTGTGTGTGTGAGATGTGTGTGTGTGTGGTGTGTTGGAGTGGTGCATGCCTGTTCGTGTGCCATGGTGCATGTGTAGAGGTCAGTGGGCAACTTTGGAGAGTCATATCTTTCCTTCCGCCTTTGCATTCCGGGATCAAACTCAGGTCATCAGGCTTAGTGGCAAGGGCCTTTACCCATGAGCCATCTCACTGGCTTGAGCCTTTGGCAAAAGGCTAATGTGGCCTTTGCTAAGCTTGAGTCTCAGATTCACTTCCTGTAAAATGGGTGAAGTAAGACTACCTGAGGAGGGGAGGGCTGGGGAGCTGGCTTGGTCAGTAAAATGCTTACCAAGCAAACACGAGGACCCGAGTGGACTCGCCAGCATCCGCAAGCCCATTGCTTGGGTCCTGGGACTTGCTGAGCAGCCAGCCTAGCTGAACTAAAGAGCCCCAGGCCTGTAAATGATCCTGTCTCAACACAGAAGAAGGTGATGAGGTGCCCTCTGGCCTCCACCACATGTGCATGCACACAGACACGTGCACATGTGTGCACAGATACCCACACACCCTGAAAGAAGAGAGCCTAGCTGAGGATAGCCTTGCTAATTTACTGAGCACATTTTTGCGAGTCTTTGTTTTCTTCTGAGGCCTTCACGGGTGTCTGCTCTTTCTCAGAGCCAGGCTAGCCTCTCAGGAACAGGAGGGAGAGAGGGAGGTGGGAATAGTGCTGAGTGACATGGCAAAGGTGACATTGCTCCCTCCATCTGGTTCCAGAGACAACGGCGCCACACCTCCCTGTGGGCACCAGACACACCTACCAATACTCCAGCAACACCAGCACCAGCCTGCAGGGGGCGCCGCTGGAAGCCAGTGGTTTGGGCCTCCAGGGCTTGGCCATCCTTGAAGTGCTAGGCCCATGCCAGATGGCCTTATGGGTGAGTGTCTGGGTAACTGGGGGGTTGTGCTGGCACTAAAGAGTTGACACTGCCCCCTGAATTTCCAATTCATCTAATAAACAGAGATCTTTCCATCTCAGACTCAGGAGGTGAGGTCCTAGGGGAGGGGTGAATAGGAGGGACACCATTTTGGTTGCACGTAGCCCAGCAGGAAGAAACAGGGCCTCAGGAAGGAGTGATAAGGGTCACAAGATATGGGGACAACCTGACCGAGGGTCAAGTGTGAAGGTCCAAAGTGTGAGCAGAGTCACACCAAGCTGAAGCCTTAGACAGAGCAGACCCAGGACTGGATATTGACTCATTCAGTAACATGCCAGCCACCTAAGCCTGAGGACTTGTGTTTGGATCTCTGGCAGCCATGTCCAAACCAGGTCTGGGGAGGCCATGTATACCTGTAACCCTAGCATTGGGGGCGCAGTGACTGGAGGATCTCTGGAGCTCACTGACCAGGATTCAGATTCAGAGAGAGACCCCCCACCTGAAAAATAAGGTGAAGGGTGATAGGGAAACACTCAGAGTTGACCTCTGACCTACACACACACACACACACACACACACACACACACACACACACCACGGCACAGACTGGTAGAGACACATGTTCAGATGAGGCTCTAGGCTTGCCCTAGCATTCTTTTGCTGGCCACTGGCCTTGTACTGCCTGGTCCACAGGCTTAGATAAAGGTGAGCGGTTAGATGTAGGGGTGTTAGTTCAGCGGGTGCTTGAATGGTCACCCTCCCCCACAATATCAAAGGCGTCTCTGTATCCTTGTAAGGGAAGCTACCTACCTATTTCCCCATGTGTCCTGTTACGATGACTGTCCAGTTTCTTAGACGCCTTTCCCTTTCCCCTACAGTGTGGAGCTGAATGAAGCACCTGCTAATAAGAGTTTCTCAAAACTCCTGCCTCCGTGTAGACCTCAGGATGGCGCCTTTTGTGCTGACTCTAAGTCAATACCAAATTCTTTCCCTGGTTGTTGTTTGTTTTTATTTTTTGAGATAAGGTCTCTCTCTATTGTCCCAGAACTCACTTTCTAGACTAGACTGACCTTTAACTCACAGAGACCCTCCTGCCTCTGTCTCCTGAGTGCTGATGCACCACCACACATGGCCAAGTCCAAATTCTTAATTGATAATGTAGAGGGTCTGGAGAGATGGCTCAGTGGTTAAGAGTATTTCCTGCTCTTCCAGAGGACCAGTTCAGATCCCAGTACACAGGTAACCCACAATCTCCTGTAACTCCAGTTCCAGGGAGTCTGATGCTTTCTTCTGGCCTCTGTGGACACCCTCATAGCATGGCATATAGACTCACATAATATACACAGATAAAAACTAGTCTTTAAAAAGGGGGAAGGTTTAAGAATAATCATAATGAATGGTGCTGGGGATGGATCGTGGGGTCCCTGGGGGCTCACACATGCCAGAGTAGCACTCTACCACCTAGTCACCCCCGACTCCTCTGACCTTTCAACTGTCCAATGAGTCTATGTCCTTCCTGGTCGGGCCCATTGTGAAGCTCTCACCAGGGAGCTGTAGACAGACACCTACGCCCTCCTCATAGGACACCAACAACAACCCACGGTGCGAGTCCATTGGAGTGCAGCCTGGGGAAGCACGAGGTTACTGGGTTTGCTCACAAAGCCTGGCTGAGGCGCTCCTTCCTGGAGCATGGTGACCCCGCCAGAAAGTCTTGGCCCAGCATGGATGAGCACCCCCCTACAGATGCATAGACAGGGTCCCTCCTTCAGTGAGCCTTCCACAGGATGCACTCTAACACTTCCCGAGACCTCAAGGGCACGTGCAGTTAAGGCAGAATGGCAGACAAATGGCTAGGAGGTGCAGGAGGGAGCAGCTTCCATCTCAGGTGAGGGTTGAGTGGCCCTCCCCCCCCACTTCCCTCCAGCCACCCCACCCCACCCCAACTCTGAGAAAATGACAGTGTCAACAGATCCAGTCTAGGGATGTCCTGGAAGTTGTCACAGCCATGCTGATGAAGATGACGTTTGGTGTGCTGGGAGGACAGGGCTCTAGCACACACGCAAACACTGCCAGCTGGCTGTCTTCCTGAGGACCACCTTTGCCTTCCTTCCACCCATGCGCAGTAGGGCTCTGTCCTTCCCCCATTCCTCTTTAGGGCCGGCTCTCTACTTGAACTTGCTATGTAGCTGAGGATGCCCCTGAGCATCTGTTACTCTCACTTCAGCAAGTGCTTAGATTGGTGGCAGAGACCGTTATGTGTAGTTTAAAAATGACACATACTCTGAACAGTGAATTTTCACAAACTGAAGACACTGGTCGGGCCCTCCCCTCAGCAATAGGCAAAAACCCATCACAAGCGTCTTCCTCCTCCCTCCTTTCCATCCCCACCCCCATCCTCCCAGCTGCCTCTGCTAAGGGCGGTCTCCTGTAGGTCCTCTTCCCATTCCCGTGACCTATGTATGCATCTCCTTATTTATTCCCTTGTTCGTTTGTGTGCTCACTACTGACTGTAATGTAGTCACTTTGCCATGACTGGCTGTCTCTGCCATTTCCAGCTATGTGGACCAAGATGGGCCAGGTTGGCTTGAGTAAGACTGGAAATGGAGTAAACATTACTGGGCATGCAGAGCTGGACCTGGGATGCTGGGAAACAGGGCACTGTGTAGGGACATCTGAGTAACAGGCACAGTGAGAAGCGTTCGTGCCAGGGGACCAGGATGACCTGAAGGGGCCTGGCTGGAAGAGGTGTGGTCCAGGAAGATGAATTCCTTTTTTTTTTAAAGTCAGTTCTTTTCTTTTCTTTTCTTTTCTTTTTTTAAAGATTCTATGTTATTTATTATTATGTATACAGTGCTCTGTCTGCACTTACACCTGCAGGCCAGAAGAGGGCACCAGATCACATTATAGATGGTCATGAGCCACCATGTGGTTGCTGGGAATTGAACTCAGGACCTCTGGAAGAGCAGACAGTACTCTTAACCACTGAGCCATCTCTCCAGCCCCTTCCCTTTGGTTTTTTGAGTCAGGGTTTCTCTGTGCCCTGCCTGTCCAGGACTCCTTTTGTAGACCAGGCTGGCTTTGATCTCACAGATATCTACCTGCCTCTGCCTCCCAAGGGCTGGGATTAAAGGCGTGCGCCACGACATCCAGCCTCTTAAATGTTTTTTTTTTAATTAATGGTTTATTATATGTATGCTTGCCTGAGTTTCTGCGCACCATGTGTATCCAGATGCTCATGGGCGCCAGAGGCAGGTGTTGGACACCCTAGAACTGAAGTTGCAGGTATAAGCTGCTTAATGTGTGTGCTCAGACCTGCGCCCGAGTTCTTTCGCGCTCTTAACCTCTTAACCACGAAACCATCTCTCTAGTGCCTGGGGGATCAGTTTTGAAAGGGAATGGATAATATTTAGAGGTTTTCTCCTAGGAGCAGGAGAAGATCGTGTTTTCAGCCCATGGCTCCTCCTTTGAAGCCAGACGTCTGTCTGCCTTAGGGCTTCACTGCTGTGAGGAGTCACCGTGACCACGGCAACCCTTTTCATTCATTGGGGCTGGCTTACCATTAATGGTTTAGTCCATTTTCATCATGGTGGGAAGCATGGCAGCATGTGGGCAGACATGGTGCTGGAGAAGGAGCTAAGAGTTCTACATCTGGATCAGCAGGCAGCAGGAAGACAGAGTGAGCCATTAGGTCTGGCTTGAGCTTCTGAGATCTCAAAGCCCACCCACCAGTGACACACCTCCTCCAACAAAGCCACACCCACTCCAACAAGGCCACACCTTCTAATAGTGCCACTCCCCTATGAGCCTATGGGGGCCATTTTTATTCAAATCACCACACCAGGTAGGTTCTTGTTCTAGAATCTCATGGAACCCTGGTAGCCCCTCAGGTAGCTGAGTGAATCCCAGCAAGGCCCTTCAGCTTGCTTCCCCATATGTAAACTGAAGGGGATGCAGGGGATGCCTTGTGAGTTGATATGAAAGGGAAGTGTGTAAACACAGGAGTGTGAGACCCAGCGCCAAGCCTGGCAGACAGAGACCCATTGGACCAGGAGTACAGGCAACAGCCAGAGTTAGGCATGGGGCATGAGGCAGGGAGAAGCCGAGCCCCACATGGGAGGTTGCGCTTTAAGCTTTGCTGCAACCTCAGTGTAAGGTGTACAATGCACAGCTGAGGCACTTGCAGGCAGTATCACACTCCTGAGAGATCCCTAGGCCCCCTGTAGGCTGTGTTGCACCATCTCAAGCCCCACACTTCTTGAATGATCTACCTGCAGGCCTCCTTTGATCTTCTCTTGCGAGCCTGTCCAACATGTACCCCAGGATAGCTGTGAATGTGGCCCAACACAGAACTGTAAACTTACTTAAAACATTCTGAGATTTCTATTTTAGTTTTTTTTTGTGATGTGATGTGATGTAGTGTGTGTGTGTGAACTTGACTCTATGTTTAACAAGCCTAAACTTTGTAAATAACAAATGTCAAAATGTTAGACCTCTATGGGTTTAATGGTGTGAATTGTTAAGTTTGCGTCTAGTTGTTTATCTTACTATGGTAAACCATACATAACACCAGGCTGTCTGCATTAGTGAGTTCAGTGGCACTGTCTACTTTCTCAGCAATCACTGCCATCCACTTCTAGAATGTTCTCATAACCTTAAACAGGAGCTCTATACATCGATCACTAACTCCCCAAGCTCCCTGCCTCTCTTCTCCTCCCTAGTCTCTCCTGATTCTCCACTTTCCTTCATCAAAGTGTAGTCACCTGGCTGGGGAGCGTGTTGTCTCTGGCTTCTTTTGCTTAGTATGTGCATTCAGCGCTGACCTGTACTCCAGCATACACCAGGACTCGATTCTTTATACAGCGTCTGTCCAGGGGCCTCGAAAATGACTCAGTTGAAGTGTTTGCTGCACAAACATGAGGACCTGAGTTCAAATCTCCTGCAGTGGCAAGGAAAGCTGGGCTGCGGCGCACACTGTGACTCTAGCCCTGGGCATGCAGAGCACAGAGGATTCCTCGAGGCTCTCCGGCAGCCTGCCTTGCCCAGTTGATGAGTTCTGGATTCAGGGAGATACTTCATCTCAAAAAAAAAAAAAAAAAAAAAAAAAAAAAAAGACGGAGGATGATAGAGGAAAGATACCTGATATCAACCTCTGGCCTAGACACATGTGAACACACTACTCCCCACCCCCACACACACTGCCGCCACCACCCACCCTGCCCCCATCTCCCAAATTCTGGGATTAAAGGTATGTGCTACACCTGAAGAGTAAACAATTATTTAAAATTCCGTGACTTTGTGCATCCTAGGCAAACAGTCATCAGGAGCTACATGACCATTTATTTGGGGGGTGTTTTGCTTGTTTGGTTTGTTTTTTGTTTTTTTGAGACAGGGTTTCTGTGTGTAGTCTTGACTCTCCTGAACTTCACTGTAGGCCAGGCTGGCCTTGAACTCACTGAGATCCACCTGCCTCTGCGTCCTTGAGTGCTGGGATTACAGGAGTGCACCACTGCACCCAGCTTTCCCTGGCCAAATTTTTAAATTACTTATTTTTTTCAGGTATTATGTGCCTAGGCTGGCCTGGAACTCAAATGTGGCCCAGGGTAGCCCTTGAACTCACAACTTCCTGCCATAGCCTACTCGGGGCCAGGATTGCAGACATGCGCCATGCTTCTTAGCTGTTTTACATGGGTGCTGGGATTGCAGGGGACACCACCATACCTGGTTCTAGAAAGTAATTTTGGTTGTTTTTTTTTTTTTTTTTTGCAATAAACACACATGCCACCACACTTGTCTTGGTGAGTCTTTTATGTATTTATAACTGGTTATACTCTGGGTTTGTAATTAGCCCTCAACAGTAGCAGTTGATACTGTTTGGCACTTCATTTCACATCATTTTTTTCCCCACATCTTATTGTTTGTCAGAGTCTTTATTAACTTATTTCCTGTGTGGGTGCACATGTGGAGGTCAGAGGACCACTTGTAGAAGTCTGTTCTTGCTTTCTACCACGTCGTAGGTCCCGGGGACCGAACTCAGGCCATCAGCTTTAGCAGCAATCACCTTTGACCCCAGCAGCACCTTTCCTCACAACCACACAGGCTTTGCGTATTTTAGTTTGTAGATTCCTGTTATAGGAACCCTTCTATCAGACTTCAAGATCTTTCTGGGTAAAGTGAGAACATTCGTGTATCAGGGAGAAGCAGGCATCTGGCTGTTTCTAGCCACTGCCCAGAATCTAGAACCTTCTTTTTGAGGAAGGAACATTATCTTCTGACATCAGAGACCATCAGCTCATGGTGTTTTCTGCTTCAGCTTCAAGACTTCCAGGTGACGTCTGTTCTGGGGTCCCAGGTGGAAGTTCTGAAGGAGTCTGAGAGTTTAAGGTAAGACCTCGCCCAGGGTTTTGTGTGTGAGCCCACACCACCTTCCCTTGACTAATGGGCTTTGGGTGAACTAAGCCAGACCAGGAAAGCGAGGTTGAGGGAGCCCATGTGGAAGAGATGTCATTTTTGGAGTGAAGATCAAATGAGGGCTTATCTTGATAGGTTTTGTTTGGAAACAGGGTCTTATTGTAGGCCAGGTTAGCCCCACCCTTGTTATGTGTCCAAGGCTGGCCTTGAACTCCTGATGATCCTGTCTACCTCCTGAGTGCTAGAATCACAGCTGTGTAGCACCTCACTTAGCTCATCTTTACATTCTGACTCTGTCAACTGATCAGGCTAGGTTACCAATGAGACAATTAGGAGTTTTCATGATGCTGGAGCCTCAAGTGACTCCAAATAACAGCACCAGGTGGAGGGGACTGGCTTCCCACCACTGCAGCAGGTACAGAGTCTGCATCTGGCTGGAGTCGTCCAGTGGGCACAGCCCTGTGCAGGTTTCGGATAGCTTGAATCTCGGTACCCCCTAAGACCAGCTGTCTCCCCTTCCCCCATTGTCCAAGGAGGTAAAAGGCAGTGCCCTGCCTGCCCTAAGCTTAGCTGCCCTTCTGTGACCCGGCCAAGCCTGGAACTCTCCCTTTGCCTGGTTTCCCAGGGCTCCCTGACAGTAGACTCAAAGCTCCAAGGGCAGCCGGCCTGAAGACAGCCCCATCCGACAGATTCCTCTTCCTTTTTATTGCAAATTCATTTGTTAAAAAAATAAAGCCTTTGTCTGGGAATACAGGGCCAGGGGTGGGGGATGCTAGCCAGGGGCAGATGGGTCCCCTGAAAGGCTTAGGTCTGTCTTCTCCAAGGGGTCTATTGTCCCCTACTCCTCATCAGAAATGCTAAGTCAGGGGCCCTGGGGTTTGTCACTTCCATGGGACCAGACTGACACTATTCCGAGAGGGAGTCCCATTAGCATTTCTCTAAGCCCAGAGTCTGAGATCCCAGGCTCTGCCTTAGGACCCTCGTCCCTGACACCAACTGGAAAAAGGAGGGGCACTGCCTCCCTGGGAGGTGGAAGTGGGGACAATTCTGTCTGCTCAGGGGCCTGCATTACTCACTTGTGGCTTAGAGTGTGGTCATTTTCCTTTGTCCTGGATCATCTTGGTCTTCTATATAGTCACACAGGGATGCAGGTCTCAGCATCCCTCCCCTCCTCTTACCTTTCAGGGACCAGGCACAGATCATCCCACCAGGCAAGTGCAGGGCCCAAAGACACAGACTCAGTCCCGCTCTTACAACCTCCCCGGCTGCTGTGTGCAGCTCTCGTTCATGGTCTCCTAGTCTGAACGATTGTGACCCAGAGTTTGAGGGCAAAAGCCAGAGCTCGGGCAGCCCACACAGCTAGGCTTGGCTGTCATCAGTCCCGATGCACCGATGTAAGAACTGGGTAGTTGTGAAAAGCAGAGAGAGAGAGAGAGAGAGAGAGAGAGAGAGAGAGAGAGAGGGAGAGAGAGAGAGGCCAGCTGTTCAGTGCCGCATGCTGGGAAGAACAGATGCAGGGGTACAGAGACCCCATATTATCTATCTTTTGGGTACTGACCTGAGCTTTGCAGAGAGACTTGGGGTTGGGACACATGAAGTCTGTGTGACCACACTGTGCTGGCAAGGTGTGGCCTGCTTGTCATTGTCCCGGTTCTGGTTCTGTGAAGGTGGCCTGAAGACCCTTACTGCTGTCCCGCTCTTGAGGGGGCCACTCCGTCTTTCCTGGGTAATTGCCCTCCCTCCATTAGGGAGTGATGTGCCCTACAAAGTTTTGCTCTTCTTGGAATCCAAGAACTGGCCTACCACTGTGCCTCCAGCCCTAACAGAGATGACATGGGTTCTACAGGTTAGCATAGCATGCTCTTCCAATCTGGAGCTGTGACCAGAGGACACTGTGAGCACAAGCAAGGGGGAGGAACGCTCACACATCAAGAGCCCATCGCCGAGAGAAGTCAGAGCAGAAACCACTGATGGACCGCTGCTCGTGGCTCACTCTCTATATGGTCCTCCTATATGGTCCTGTAGAAGGTCTAGGCCCATCTGACTAGGGATGCTGCCACCCACAGTGGGCGGGGCCCTCCCACATCAATCCTTAATCCAGACAATCTTGCAGGCCAGTCCGATCAGGTAAGCAGGCGGCCCGCAGTGAAGGAGTCTGACAGGAGGAGGAAGGCAGCGACGCCAGGCTTGATTCCCAAGTCTGGAGTTAATGCTTAAAGTAAAAATGGTTCTTCCACGGCCTGTTTTACAGTGGTGCTTTGTGTTCAGTCCTCAGTAATGAGACACCCTGCTCCCAGGCCACTGATAAAATCTTGGGCTAGGCTAGAAATGTAGCTCAGTGGAGTGTTTGCTTAGCATGCATGAGCTTCTGGATTCAGAGCTTGGGGGCAGGAGCTGGAAGACGAGGAGTTCAAGGTCATCCTTTGGCTATATAGCAAGTTCAATGTCTAGCTTGTACAGCAAGCATCTTACACAGATGCTGTCTAAACGAACAAACAAAGAGAAAAGAAAACAGGGAGATATGGCTTGGGACAAAGTCTCTCTTTCCCTGTGCTGGAGTTTCTTTTCTCTGGTAGGTGACACCCTGGCAAGGGGGATGATAACAAGAGGGCTCCTTTGGACACCTGGTAGGTTCAGTGACGTGACACGAGTGGATTCCTGGTGTTGGACTGGGTGTCATTGGGGTGCGCTTTGGGGAAATGGACATTTCAGAGCTCAGGCAAATCTTGAAAACCTCTTGTATATGAACTCACACACACCCGTGGATTTTGTTGAGGAGACACCCTGGAGCAGAGACAGGTGGGAAGCAAAGTTGTTCCGGGGTGCAGTACCTGGGTGTTGCCTCTGGGGGTGATCTGCAGGGCAGTTACTGTGGCCCTTGTAACCCCATGCCCCCTCCACAGTGCTGCTCTGGGCCACAGCCCTCTTGGCTTCATCCTCCGTGCCTGGCAAGTGGTCCATTTGTGTCCCCATCGCTCTGAGCCACACTGGGCCTTGAATGTGAAGCGATCAGTTCTGAGCCTTGTGCAGAGCTGTCCAGACGTTTGCGAGTCCAAGACCCTGGAGGAGGTGAGGCCAGAAGGGAGGGGCAGTGGGTGGAGGTGGCGCAGGGGCTGATTGCACTATTGAACATGCCAGGTAGACATCCTGGGCCGGTGTCCCACCACATACCAGAGTCAAGGGGGTCAGCTGTTCAAGACCAAGGATTTGGCGCTGTGCTCCCTGCACACAGCTCACACTGCCCTGTACACCCAGCCGCTGCCCGGGATGGTAAGTGTGTACACGCCCACGCCTTACCTCCTTCTGCCATCCTCTCCCTATCCCCTTGCTGTGTCCCTCTTCCCTTCCTTTCTCTTCCCTCCTGCTCTGTCCCTCATTCATCCTCCTTCCCTCTTCCTCTTTTCTTTATTTATTTCTTCTTCTTCTTTTTTCTTTTTTTCTTCCTCTTTTCTTACCCATTCCTGACACTTCACTCCTTTCTCTCTCCCCTGCTTTCTTTCTTTCCTCTTCCCCCCCTCCTCCTCCCACCCAACCATCTCCCCTCCCTCTCCTCCTCCTCCCACCCAGCCATCTCCCCTCCCCCTCCTCCTCCCACCCAGCCATCTCCCCTCCTCCCCCTCCTCCTCCCACCCAGCCATCTTCCCTCCCCCTCCTCCCCCTTCACATCTTTCTGTAACAACAGACATGTGCACTGGATAGTGACCACCTGAATAAGGAAGAAAGGGGCACAGTCACATCAACCTTTATTCCTAAGAGTGCTGGTCCCTAGTGGGCTGAGAGGCCCAGGAGTGGGGGTGGGGGGAGGGCGGGACTTGGCCACCCTCCTCTCCTAGCTCTATACTCCTTTCTGTCCCTGGACTCCTGTCTGCCGGACTTTCCCACTCCCCACATCTCATCTCCTGCCCTCCTCTGCCTGCTCTACCGTGTCACTGCCCAGGTGAGGGTGGATCTTGAAGCTCCGCTGTGGCCCTCAGCCCTTCTGAGTGCTGCAGCTCCTGTGGGTGGCCTGGGTCCCAGGGCATGTCTGAGGATGTGTCTTGCCCTGGCCCAGTCCGGTCTAGCTTCTAGCTTCAGCTGTCGGCAGAGCTTCCAGGCCGGTGTACTGCAGGAGGCTGCCTGCGAAGAGCTGCACACAGCTGGGCCCCTGCTCCAGAAGGCCAGCACTGTGAGCACACGGGTGCACTCCTCCATCACACTGCTGCACGTGGTGGCCCAGGGCCCATCTGTCACAGGTGACTCCACGCTTTCCACTCTGCCTATGGTGAGGGGGGGGGGGGCTGTGAGAAGACTCAGAGGGCCCACATAGGCCTTCCCTGCCTGTGAAGCCCTGAACCATCCAGAAGTGGTCATTGTCAGGAACCAGCCTGTTCTGGATGTTTCTCTGGGCTCTCTGCTGGCTCAGAGGGCACTGGCTTGCTCTTATCCCTTTTCTCTGAATTGTCCTCTGATGGGATCTTCTGCTTTGGGTTTTTGTAGGACGATTTGCCTTAAATTCAATGATGCTTTTAGTCTGTCTATTTTGGGGGAAATTGACTCTGGATCCCCGGTTTACAGAAGGCCCCTGTTACTGCACAGCTTCTCTTCGATGGGGCTCTGTCACGGCTGTGCACAGGAAGAACTGAATAAGGCCCATGTCTGGGGCAAAGAGAAATATCTTTTTCGTTTTGCTTGTTTGTTTGTTGCCTTTTTAAGGAGTCAATTATTCCTCTGAAAAAGGACATTAAGAACATTATTCTTTAAATTAAAAAAATTTTTTTTTCAACCTTTATTTTTTATTTCATGTGTGTGGGCGTTTTGTCTGCATGTATGTTTGTGTACCACATGTGTGTAGTGCCTGTGGAGACCAGAAGAGGGCATCGGATCTCCAGGATTGGCATCACAGATGTTTGTGGACCAGCATGTGGAAGAGCAGCCAGTGCTCTTAGCCAGCAAGCTGTCTCTCCAGCCCCACGGACATTATTATTACTATCACTTTTTGGTTGTAATTTTGGTTTTTTGAGATAGGGTCTCATGTAGCCCAGGCTAGCCTTGAACTCGCTGTTTAGCAGGAGATAGCATTGAACTCCTGCTTTTCCCGAGGGTTGGGATTACAGGAATGTGCCACCACCATACTTGGCTTTTTATTTTTATTTTTTTCCTGACAGGGTCTTGTTATATGGCCTAGGCTGACCCCAAACTCTCAGTCTTTCTGTGATTAATCTATCATCTTTTCTTTCTTCCTGGGCTAGGAATTGAACTTAGGGCCTTTTGAATGCTAGGCAAGTGCTTTACCATCGAGCTGCAGCCCTGCCCCTCCTAGAATTACTCTTTTCTGAAAAACACCTTAACTGAGGGCCTGGAGAGATTGCTTACTACTGGTCAAAATGCTTGTCATAAAAGCACAAGAAAGGGAGTGTGGGTCTCCAGAGACTACATAAAGCTAGGTGGGGGCTGGAGAGACAGCCTGGTGATTAAGAGCATGGACAGATGACGCATGTGGTGGCGCATTCCTTTCATCTCAGCACTTGGGAGGCAGATGCAGGCGGATCGCTGTGAGTTCGAGGCCAGCCTGGTCTACAAAGTGAGTCTAGGACAGCCAAGGCAATACAGAGAAACTCCATCTCAGGGGTGGGGATGGGGGGATGGGAAAGCATGTGCTGTTCTTGTAAAGGACCTGAATCAGGACCCCAGCACTCAAGTTGGGGGGCATACAGCTACCCAACTCTAGCTCCAGGGATCTGATATCCTCTTCTACTGAGAGCACTGCACACAGGCACATACTCACACATAGACACAGACAAAAGCAGATGATTGGAAAAAAAAAAAAAAGCTGGGTGGGCATAGTAGCCCACCTGGAATTCCAATGTACAGGAGGCACAGTCAAGGAGAGGAAGCTGGCCTAGCCGAATCGGCAAGCTGTGGGTTCAACCGAGAGACCTTGAATCAGTATATGTTAGAGAGAAATCAAGAAAAAGATCAGACTTCCACATGAGCATTATACATGCATACCAACACACATGTGCACCCACATATATGTGAACATGCATGCACATATAACACAGACGCATGCAGAAACACGAATAAAACCCACCTTTATTGGGAGTATTTTACACACTATGCTAGCCACCTACTTAAAGTGTACATTCAAGCTGGGTATGGTGGCTCATGTGAGCCCTGAAGAAGCTGAGTGGGAAACAGGAGGACTGATGAGAGTGCAGGACAGTAAAACCCAAAGCAAACCAGAGTCTGATCCTCGCTGGGGGGTGGTGGAGCGTGCCTGTAATCCCAGCACTTGGGAGGCAGAGGCAGGTGGATCTCTGTGAGTTCAAGGACAGCCTGGTCTACAAAGTGAGTCCAGGACAGCCGAAGCTACACAGAGAAACCCTGTCTCATTAAAAAAAAAAAAAAAAGTCTAACATATTTAGAAATGCACACCTACCTTCACGATCACTTTCAGGGTGAATCATCCCAGTAGTAGCCCCTACTCACTAGCTACCAGCCCCATGTTATAACATGAAGCCAGCCTCCATTCCTGGTTAGTGCTGAACAGGACCTCGTCGACAGAGCTGGAAGTGGTGTTGACATGTGACCTCAGCCCTGGCTTCTCTGCCTCAGGCTCCTTAGCCCTGAGTGTATGGCTATACTGACTCCTTCCCTGTAAGGGGTTAAGGAAATGCCACATCTGTAGCTAAGGACCTGTGGGTGGTAATTATGAGTGACACTCCACGCCTCACCTCCCCATCTCTGCTTCCTTAGAGTCCCCTAGAGACACCAGTCAAGAGCCAGGCTTTAACCCTTCTTCTACCCAGAGTGCAGCTCAGGGGCTCTGGCTCGCCTTCTGCAACTTTCCCCTGGTGCTTGTCATGGAGACGAAGTGCTCTGGTCTCCGGCTTTGACATAGGGTCCTCCTGAGGTACACGTATGTTATCTTTCACTAGGCACCTGGGTTCTGGGATTAGAGTTGTTGAAGTGGCCAGCTTGTTCCTGTCATGGTAAAGCTAACACCTCCTACAGAGAGGGACATCACAGACACACACAAAGTAGCTGTGTTTTGTTGGGAAAGGGTCTCCGGTAGTCCAGGTTGACCTCAAACGTGCTATGTAGCTGAAGACAACCTTAAACTTCTGTTCTGATTTTTCTCCCTCTAAGTGCTGAGATTACAGACATGGGCCGCAATAGCTGGTTTATTTTGTGCTGGGTACTGAGCCCAGGGCTTGGTGCATACTAGGCAAACAGTCCCCGATAGAGCCACATCCTCAGTTCCCGTGCACTGTTGGGGACAGAACACAAAGCCTTAGATGCTCAACACGTGTTCCGTCTGACACGTGGGTCCTCAGATCACTTCCTGTCTTGGCTGAGGCTGTATTTGTCCTCTTACCTGCTCACCCCCTGGGAATGGACACCTAGGTTGTGTCTTTGCTCTGACCTCATTCATGCCTCTTTGACCTCTTGTCCGGAGCATACTGAAGGACTCGAGGGACACTCCCAGGGGTCTCTGTAACTCTAATGGCCTTGCCTTCTCAGATACGGACTTCAAAGATGTGAGTCCCAGGAGCCTGCAGTATGAATGGGAGGAGATGCTGTCCCCAGCCACAGTGGCCACGGCGGCTACTTTAGTAGAGAGGCTGTGTGTGGCTCACCCCACCAGCTTTGAGGTAAGTTTTTCCAGTCCTAGGCCCTGAGCCTGAGCACCTCCCCCAGTCTCTCGTCGTCCTGCCTAGCTTCACCAACAAATACACCCAAGCATTTGCTCTGTGCTCAGGCCAGAAGCTAAGGACCTCAGTCGTGTTAGCTAAGTCAACCCTCTGGAGAATTCTTCTCCGTGTGCCCATTTTACAGGTGAGGAAACTGAGGCTTGCAAAATTTAGGGACCATGCTCCAAACCACCTCGCCAGGAAGTAACAGAGCTGGGCATTTCACCGAGGCAGTCTGGTCTCACAGCAAGGCTTCTCACCCCTTTTTAATTTGTATTATTTGTTGTCTGGGTAGGGTGTGCTGTTCATTGTGGTATACAGAGGAAGAAGCACTCCTGGTCTCTACCAGCTAGATGCCAGCATCTTCCCTGCGTGTAGTCATAACAACCAGACTGATGTCTCTGGGTACACAGTTGTCCAGGCTGAGAACTGCACACTCCTCTTATCATCTCACTGCCTGGCTCCAGGTGGGAAGCCATACAGCAGACCTGCTCCCTCTTGGTCAGCTGAGAGCATTTCTTGACCCCAGGGCTGACAATTCCCTTGGTCCCGTGACTCTGGGCAAGGTGCACTGTGGGGTCTGGTTCTCACTTAGGTGGCAAGCAGTGCCTGTGTCAGACAGCCCCCAACTTCCCTAGGAGGCCCATTAAGCCAACAAATTAGTTGTTAGGCTTTCCAGGGATTCACTAGCCCACACCCTCCAGATCCGGAGCCCTCTGGGACCACCAAGCCCTGCTTCGTTGCCAGGAGACCACAATGTCTCTGCCTTTCCTAAGGCCAGTGGCCGCAGACAAAGTTTGTTTTCAGTCCTGAAACAAAGCCAGGACTTGGTGCCCCATAGAGAGCAAAGTCCCAGGGTGGCTCTCTCTGGGGGGCGGGTGTTGGTGATGTGGGGGCAGCAGTGGGAGTGGCCTAACTAAAGCTTTCACAGGGGATCCAGAGGAAGGGAATGTGCCTGCTGGCATGGCTGGGACAGGAGCTGGGCACACTTGTCCTGAAGGAAAACTCAGGCCGCACAATTTAGTAAATGCTGGCAGGAGAGCCAAGTGGTTTTTGTGCTTTTTGTTTGTTTGTTTGTTTGTTTCTTCATTTTGGAAGAGCCAGGGTCAGAGCCCAGGACCTCACACATGCTAGGTAAACACTCCACCAGAGTCACACCTCAGCCCGCTGCCCTAGAAACCGTGGTACACTAATGGGCAAGTGGTGGCTGCAGATAGGTAACCCTAAATCCTACAGCCAGGTATCAGAGAGGGGAAAACATGTCCAGGATTCTGAGGCCTTCAGGCCACATGATGGGGTGACAGAAAGGCCCCCCGAGGTTGCCGCAGCGGCCGCCTGTGAGTACCACCAGAGGAAGTGAAAACAGGGTGTGCTTGGAGAACGTCCATCCCAGGAAGGTTCCCTGAATTCTGGGGTGGACACATTGGCCTCAAGGACCCTGCTTTGTGCTCTTGCAGTTTCTTTTTTTGTTTTTGAGACGAGGTCTCACTCTGTAGCCCAGGCTATCTGGAACTTAGGACAGCCCCCCATTTGTGCCTCCCAAGTGCTGGAAGCACAGCGTGTGCCACCAGGTTGGGTACGTTCTGTGATGTTCTGAAACCAGGCTGTTGCTGGTCTCAGCGGCAGCCATGCAGCGAGGGTGGCATGTTACATTTCAGCCATCCCTCAATGGTGGGGGTCTCAGCCAGGCCATGGGCAGGTCCGGTGCTGGTCAGGCAGCAGGAGGTGGGCCTAGCATGGCTCCTTTGGGTTTGGTTTTCCCGTGGTCCTGGGCTTGGGTTGCAGCAGGGACTAGAAGGAGCTGAGATGGGAGGATGAAGTCAGTTTCCCCAAGTTAAGCAATCCATAAGGGCCTGGGATATACTTTGGAGGCAGCCCTCTGTCTGTCAGAGTGTTTGGGCCTTCAGGTGAGGACTGCAAACCCTGGCCACACACACTTTCCTGCCATAACTGTTGACAGTCACTTTTTGATAGGAAAAAGTTCAAGGGCGGCAGACATAGCTCAGCAGGCGGATCGCTTGTCTCATGTGCACACGGCCTTGTGTTCCATCTCGGTACTATAGAGAAGAAACCAAGTCCCAGACACCACAACAAGCAAACAAAAACCAGTGTGCCAGGCAGGCAGGCCAAGGGGTGCACCTGAGAAGTTTTTTTGTTTTGTTTGTTTGTTTTGCTGTGGTTGCTGGACCACAGCTGCCAAAATAAGGCCTGTCCCTTTGTGACATCTGACCAAAGCAAGAACGCCAAGCAGCACTCCAATGCACCTTTGAAAGGATGATGAGGTTCAGGTTGTCCGAGGCCACTGCGGAGGCCAGCAGATTAGCAAAGCGGTCCAGGGGTACAGGAGGAAACATGGCACTCCCGTTGATTGGGTGCAGCCAGATAAGGCTGATGGCACAACTGTTTGTGTGGGCATCCACCCCAACAAGGTGGTGACCAGCAGCCGAGAGCTGGACAAGGACCGCAGAGAGACCCTGGGAAGGAAAAGCAACCCTTGACGAGCATAAGCTGGGCTGGAGAGATGGCTCAGTGGTTAAGGGCACCACCTGCTCTTCCAGAGGTCCTGAGTTCAATTCCCAGCAACCACATGGTGGCTCACAACCATCTATAATGTGATCTGATGCCCTCTTCTGCAGATAAAGCCCTCCTATGCAATAAATAAATCTTAAGAAAGAAGAAAAAAAAAAAAGACTGCATTAACTAAAAAAAATCCGCTGGGCGTGATGGCTCACGCCTTTAATCCCAGCACTCGGGAAGCAGAGACAGGCGGATCGTGTGAGTTCGAGGCCAGCCTGGTCTACAAAGTGAGTCCAGGACAGGCAAGCCTACACAGAGAGACCCTGTTTCGAAAAACCAAAAAAACAAAACAAAACAAAAAAAAAACCCCAAACCAAAAAAAAAAAGAAAAAGCTAAAAAATCCAAGCTAAGATTCACCAGGGAGCAAAGGACAGAGCTGATTTGTTAGAGTGTGTCTGGCTTGCACAAAGCCATAGCGTTGCCTCCCAGCACTGGATAAGCGGGACACGGTGGTGGTGTCTGTAGTCCCGGTACTTAGGTGAAAACAAGGCCACCCTTGCCTGCCTGGTGAGTTTGAGGTCAGCTGGAGCTACAGGAGACTTGGCTCAAACAAACAAACAAACAAAAACAAAATAACAGCCACGAAAGCAAGAACCATCAGAATGCCTCAGTGGGCACAGGTGCTTCCCCCACAAGCCTGGAGGCCTGAGTTCATTCCCGGACGCCCATGTAAAGGAGAAAGGAGAGAGCGACCTCCACAAAGCTGTCCTCTGACCTCCATATGTGTGCCATGTCCTGCCTGCAGATTCCATGACACTTTTTTTTTCTTTTGGTTCTGTGACACAGAGTCTCAGTCTCAGCCTGGTGTCCAGGCTGGCCTTAAACTTGTGGCAGTTTGCCCGCTGCAGCCTCTCGGTGTTAGCATGACTGTGCACGGCTTCTCCCACCACCACATCCTAGCATGGGACACAGATCTTGCCCATTAATGGAGAACATGCAGCCACCTTGTGCTTCGGGTGGGAAGCTGGATTTGTGGCCTCACCATCTAGCTGCCCTTTGGCTGTGTAGCTTTTTCTGTCATCACGCCTTGGAGCAGGGCATGGGCCATGTGATCATGGGGGTTCTCTCTGCATCCCAGACCACAGAAATATTCCTGATGCTGGTGTCTGAGCTCCGAGGACTTTCTGCGGGTGAGCTGACTGAAGTCTGGAGACACTCATCTTCGAAATGCCAAGGAGACGGGTAAGGGCCTTACTCCACGGGCGGAGGCTGGCTGCTTTGGGAGATCCTTCATGGGGTGGGGTGGCTTCGGTGCTCTCTAGAGTCCTCAGATGGGATGTGATATCAGCTTTCCAGGGTGGGGTCTGAAATGCAAGCTTTGTGGACTGAGATTGAATGTGAAGACTGGCATATAAATATAGAGATGGCGCTGCTCACGCTGGGCACAATGGTGCACACCTGTAATCCCAGCACTCTGGGAGGCAGAGGCAGGTGGATCTCTGTGAGTTCAAGGCCAGCCTGGTCTACAAAGAGAGTCCAGGACAGCCAAGGTTACACAGAGAAACCCTGTCTCAAAAACAAACAAACAAACAAAAGATGGTGCTGTTCTGGAAGAGCATCTGTACAGGCTCAGGGATTAGACACCAAGCACCGCAGTCCCCTCCTGTGGAGCTTTGCAGATGTCAGGTTTGGGGTGCTGCAGGCTGGGATCCTGTGTCAACCTCATTCCTACTCTCACTCCAACTGAGCTGAGGTCAGCAGATGTCATGAAGGGACTCTGAAACCTCAGGGGTCTCTCTGAGGACCTCACTCCAGGGACTCCAGACTGTGCTGGGTCACCTCAGGGAAGAGCCCTGCCCTTCATCAAAAGACTACATCACATGGTGTGGAGTGCACATCTTTTATGGCCACTGCTCATATTCATTCACTGAATCCACAAAGTAACCCTGCTGGCAAGTGCTACAGCTATTTCTGCTCTTTGCATTTGCACAGCAAGGCACAGAGCATTTAAGACACTTGCCTGAAGCTAGAAGAGGAGGACTATTTGTTTTGCTGTTTAGCTGGCCTAGAGCTTACAGCAACCCTCCTGCCTCATTCTTCTAAGTGCTGAGATTACAGGCTTGTGCCCCTATGCCAGCCTTAGGATGAAGAACCCAGGGGCCCTGCACTTCTCCATCCATAGTCCATGTAGACTTTGTCCATCTGTCTGCACAGACCTTGGGGTTCAGGCTGTGGGAGGTCCTTCCGAGGGCTCTCTGTTTCAGGAGAGCTGACACTGTCTTGAGTATCTGTTGTCCCTTGTCACCACATTCTCATCTCATAGTAGAACAAGGTGATACTCATTTACAGGGCAAGTGATGTGGGGAGTGTTGGGGGGCCGCTCTGTCTCCACCTGTGCAGCCCTGAGCTTTACATCTGCCCGTGGGTAATGGCTATGACCGAGAACTCCTCCATCCAGCCATTGTTCCCACTCCAAACGCTGCCACCCCCATTCTGAAACAGTATCTTTCTGGAACCTTCTAGCCTTTTCTTCATTATTAAAATTAAAAACAAAGGGGAAATTAAAGACAGACAAAAAATAAGTCCCTTGCTTGCAATAAATAAATTACTCCCTTGCCCAGGCTTGTAGTCGCAGATATACTGGAAACCGCGGCCGGGGGATCACTAATCCAAGGACTGCCTAAGCTACAGAGTGAGTTTAGGGGCAGCCTAAGCAATTTAGGGAGATTCTGTCTCAAAATGAAATCGAAATGATGAGGGAAGCAGCGTCATAGCAGAGCACTTCCCTAGTATGTGAACCCTGGCCTCTGTTCCCAGCACTGTGGAAATATAATAAAATCACTCAAGTCATGAATCCCTTGGTGGGCTGAGAGCGTCAGATGCTTCTATTGGAAGCCACTGGCCCATGCGGGGCCTCATGATCCCCACATTGTCTCCTGGTGGCCCTGGCGGAGGGTGGACAAGGTTCTTACATTAGCTAGCTGAGCACAGCAAATGGGACACAGGCCCAGCACGGCTTCTTCCTCAGAGAATTCAGACATGTCCCTCCCTGTCCCCAGCCTTGGCTTGTCTCCCATAAGAACAAAGGCTGCAGCAAGGCTCAGTGACACTACCTTGTCACCATGCTGCTCTCCCCAGGCACCCACTGATAGACGCCCTGCCCTCCTGTGGTACTCAGAACTGTGTGGACCTCATGAAGCAGCTCATCGTGGCTAGGGAGGTGGAAGCAGACCAGGCCGAGGCATGGCTGTGGTCGCTGGCCTTCATTCCAAAGCCCACGGACACCATGGTGCACACACTGCTGGTGAGTCTACCCCCCAGCCTCCAGCCTGACCTCCCTCCTTGGCTGGGTTGCTGGACGCAAGAGGGTGAACTGCCTTCGTCCTGGAATTGTTTCTTTCCCTTCACAGACTGGGGATGGAGTTGAACTACGATGCTATATTGAAGGCAGAATTTATTATCACAGATCTGGTTTTCATATGTGGGGGGGCAGGGCTTAGTATATATGCCAGGCTGGGGTTACAGAGCCCCTTAAGTATGCATTGTTCTACCTGTGCCTCCCAAGTGCTGGGCCTGGGTGTATCCCGGCAAACCAGTGAGATCTGGAATTTGAGTATCGGTGATGTGTAACCCTGCTGTGTGATGTGAAATAGTGACTCAACCTTTCTGGACCTTTCTAAAGCAAATGTGCATAGCATATATGTGGATGCATGGTTGTAGAAGCAGAGTTTATTTATTTTTCTTTTCTTTTTTGTTTTTTTCAAACAGGGTTTCTCTATGTAGCCCAGGCTAGCCTTGTACTCACAGAGCTCCACCTGCCTCTACCTCCCAAATGCTGAGATTAAAGGCGTGTGCCACCACACAGAACTCACAGACGTGGGATAGTCTAGATAGCCAGTTTGCTCAGAGATCCCCTGTCTCTTCCTTTCAAGTACTGGAATTACAGGGGGGCCACCAATCCCACCCAGGGTTTATGTGGGGCTGTCTCCAAGCCATCTCCCTAGTCTGCCTGAGACTGGTTTTTGGTATGAGAACTAAGGATGGACAGAGTTGTTTTTGTTTTTTAAAGTTTAATCGGTGTTCTGCCTGCTTGTACGTCTGTATGAGGATGTCAGATCCCCTAAACTGGAGTTACAGACAGTTGTGAGCTGTCATGTGGGTGCTGGGATTTGAACTTGGGTCCTTTGGAAGAACAGCCAATGCTCTTAACCACTGAGCCATCTCTCCAGCCCCATGACCCAGTTCTTTTGACTTAGGCTTGTGGTAAGAAACGACACGCTGTGTGTAAAGCAGTTCTCTGGGCACTCAGCACTTAATCAGAGCATGTTAAATAACAGCTGTCAGGCTAGAGAAATGACTTTGTGGTTAGAAGCACTGGCTGTCCACTGCACTGCATATACACAGACCAGCACACGCAGGTACTCATACTTTAAAAAAAATTTTTTTTAGAGAGTCTGGAGAGATGGCTCAGTGGTTAAGAGCACCGCCTGCTCTTCAAAAAGTCCCAAGTTCAATTCCCAGCAACCACATGGTGGCTCACAACCATCTGTAATGTGATATGGCGCCCTCTTCTGGCTTGCAGGAGTACATGCAAGCAGAGCACTGTCTACATAATAAATAAATAAATAAATAAATAAATAAATAAATAAACAAATCTTTAAGGAAAAAATTAGAGCTGCTGTTTTTATAAACAAACTTATTTGGGAATGCTGCAGTGGGAGATCTCTGAAACTATCCAGCAGTTCCCACCAATGAACAGAAATCTAGTTTCCCTCACAATGTGTCTACAATGTGAGCGGCGCCACCATCCCAAACTTACAGATGGGAAAACTCAGGTCCCCAGGCAGGGCAGCTCGCCCATGTCAGTAACCCTGCTCTATTATCCTGCCCCAACCTCTATCCACATAGGAGTGGAGGTGCCTCTAGGGGATCCCCATCCCACTGTTCCAGGCTGGGAGCATGTGTTGTGGCCACACTCAGTGGCTGGGCCTAGGAGCATCAGGAGGACCCCAGCAGTGATTTGAGTCTTGGTACCTCTGAGCCCCAACAGCGGAGAGATGTGGTCACCTATGCAGGCATGTACAGGGAGCACCCAAACCCTTAACCCTGAACCTTGATCCTGGAGTTGGTTCCACAGGTTATATGTTGGCCCCGTTTAACAGGACACAAATTTGGGCACCAACTTTGATCCAGATCTGACTGGACCCTGAGTGAATCACAGTCCACAGCCCAGCAGGTGGCACACTGGTCATGAGCACCATCCAAGGGCTGGGCAGGGCTGGCTAGCTGAGAATAGGGAAGTCTGCCCTCCCTTCCGCCTTTCCTCCCCTTCCCCACTTATCTGTTTTTGCATGGTGGGATGCAGTGGCACAGATTTTGTCCTTCACCAGCACGATCTGATCTGAGTTTCCCTGTCTTATGCTGGGACTCTGCTGTGTGTCAGGACATTGCTGGCAAAGAAAGTGGGCGTGCCATCAGGCTCTGAGGAAAGGGTAGCTGCGGCGCTTGGGTCTTAGTCAAGGCCACAGCAAATGTCTTTTCTTTCTCCTTCAAAGTAGAGTGAATGCTGTCTGATGCCTCTCGGTGTCCCTAATTTTTAAAATTTAGTTTGTTTATGATCACGTTTTTAATTTTAAAAAAATGTTGTGTAGGTGAGACACATGTGTGGAGACCAGAGGACAACATTTTTGTTGTTGTTGGGTTTGTTGTTGTTTTGTTTTTGTTTTTGTTTTTTTTGAGACAGGGATTCTCTGCGTAGCCTTGGCTGTCCTGGACTCACTTTGTAGGCCAGGCTGTCCTCAAACTCACAGAGATCCGCCTGCCTCTTCCTCCCAGAGTGCTGGGATTACAGGTGTGCACCACCACACCTGGCCAGAGGACAACTCTTGACGATCAGTTCTCTCTTTCCATCCTGGGGTCAGGGATCTAGCTCTGCTCAGCAGGCCTGTGAGTCAGGTGCCTCCACCCACCACACCATCTCTCCAGCCTCTTGTCTGCATCTAGCCCTGTCTTCCTCTCCACACTAAAGAAACACGGACATTCTTTTTTATTTTGACAAAAAGAAAGGAAAAGAAATGTGCTTTAAAGCTACTCCTGCTTGGGCGTTTTCATAGAAGACACACTCTGAAATGCCTCTGCCACGATTCACGCCCTCTGAGATGTACACACATATGCACATACATACACACAGAGGCACATTTGCACATACATAGAGACACATTTACACACACACACTTATACACATACACCTTTATATGCACTTATACACATATATACATACACCAGCATTCACACATACAAATTTCATATACACATTCTCTCTTTTACACACACACACACACACACACACACACACACACACACACACACA
>OU015755.1:53228029-53240166 GCA_907169655.1 Acomys percivali
ACACACACACACACACACACACACACACACACACACACACACACAAATATAAATGCTGAGATTCCAGAACACTTGCTGGTAGAGAGGTGCACATGTGGGCCCCCATGTGAACACTTTGTTTTTGTTGTTGTTGTTGTTGTATGGGGTTGTGGGGGGCAGTTAAGATAGAGTTTCTCTGTGTAGCCTTGGGTGTCCTGGATTCACTTTGCAGACCAGATTGGCCTAGAATTCGCAGAGATCCACCTGCCTCTGCCTCCCACGTGCTGGGATTAAAGACCAGTGCCACCACACCCAGCTCCTGTATTTGTGTGTGTGGACCAGTGGGGAATCTTGCATCCACAGCAGAGCAGAGCCTGGCATTGGCTTTCTTCACTCTGTCAGCACTGTATGGTCTCAGGCTGCATTTACACCTAGGCCCCAGGACCTGTGTTTTTCAGGACTGGGCCCAGAGCTGCTTTGAGAAGCAGCAAGAGACGCACCTGGAAGCCTAACCCCAGGGTTGAGGCAGAGCTGTGCAACATGAGGCAGGTCACGTCACCTCTCAGAAGCTTCTGAAACAGCAAAGTAGAGCTAATAAGAAAGTTCATGGAAGAGAGGTGAGGGCAGCAGGGGCTACGTGTAATGAGTGCAGGGCACAAGTTGGGCCTGCAAACTGGAAGGCACATCAGATGCCGGAGCCCATTGCTAGATCCACAGGCAGCTTTAGAGCTGGTGGTTAGACTAAGATAGTGCAGAAATCAAAAGGCCCAAGCTTGCATTTAGAGAAATTAAATTAAATACAATGGTAGCGGGTATCGCAAATGTCCAAGATGCCTTCTGACAGCTCCACTGCACTGCTTGTCTTCACGACACTCCCGAGCTGCTTCCAGCCCCCAGCCAGGCCTCTCGGTCCTCCAGGGGAAGCTTCTGTCTCTCAGGTACACAGGACTCTGGCCTGCCTCTGGGGAGCCCCTGGGCTGTGGCAAGAGAGCTTCTCTCTTGTGCAGCTTCTGTGGTGGGAGTGCCGCACCCTGCCCAGGATGCTGGCTCATCTGTGACCCACTTGGTACAGAGTGAACTTTGGCTCATTTCTTGCTCATGGGAGGAGGTGGGAGCTGGTCTGCTGTGTGTGGGATGGCCCGACCTGTGGCCAGGCTTCTGCACTCACTCCTGCCTAGTGACCTCCACCTTGCTCACTCTAGCTGGCAGCTTGGACCAGGGTCAGTCAGACACTCAGTGCTGCTGGTGTACGGAGGATGGCCTAGCACCCTTCCTACCTGCTACAGTTTGTCATTTGAAAGAGGGTCTCACTGTGGTCTAGGCTGGCTTTGAACTCCTCCTTGTCCTGCCTCAGCCTCCAGAGTGCTACAGCTGCAGGCCTACACCAAGCCCAGCAGTGACCTCTGAATCAAGGATCTTGCCCATGCTAGGCAGGAGCTATGCCACTGAGCTATGCTCCTAGGCCCCCCTAACTCCTGTTGCAATGCCCCTAATGCCCCTAGACATGACAAGAATATTCCTGTCTCACTTTAGTCTAAGAGCAGTGATCTCTGTCCTGAGTATATACATTGGGGACCCCTGGTACCTCTCTAGAAACAGTCCGAGCAGCCCTTTCTCCACACTGGGAGGGAGTGACCAAGCTGCTGTGACAATAGCAAGTGCCAGGCTGAATCAGGGTTGGGGAGGATTGAGAACCCCTTCAGAGGTCACTTACCAGCCTTCTTGGGGCGTGGGGTGGGTGTTGCCTATCCCTAGCCACTGCTGCAGTCTCCAGGGGTCAGCCCAGGTGCCTTCCTTGGCATCTCAGCTCTGGCACACAACCTCTGTGCTGCTCTGGATGGGCACTGTCAGCAGTTACCTGGAGTTGGCTCTCTTGTGAGGATTCTGGGAGAGGCTTTGGGTGTGAACTGCAGCTTCCCAGAGCCTGTGGATGCTGGCCAGGTGCGTATGGCTCATGTCTCAACACTAGATTCAAGTCTTGCCTGGCAGGTCATCCTTGGATGGGTGGGTAGGGCTGGGGACCCCTCCAGGCCTCACAGACCACCCTACTGCCATATGTTCTGCAGCCTCAGCTTGTGTTGAAGGCCATCGGCAATGCAGGGCTGGCAGCAGCTGCTCTGACCCCTGTGCTGAGTACCTGTGCATCCCTGAGGAGCAACTCCCCAGAGATCCGGCTGGCAGCTGTCCAGGCCTTCCGGAGGATCCCTTGCTCTGCAGACGTGAGTCCTTGTGTTTTTCCTCTCTGGCTGCAGTTGGGCGATGGGCAAACGAAATCATGATGGATTCACGGAGCAACTCCTGTGTCCTGGGTACCTGCCCAGGTACCAGTGTGGACAAGTATTTTGCCTCTGTCCTTGAGAGCCCGTGTTTGGTATGGGAAGCTGCCTGTTCACCAAATAAACCCACAAAGAAGTTTGTGGTTTCTGATTCTGCCACGTGGTCCAGACCCACATGTACCAGCACTGGCAGACTCTGTGGGCTACTGCCTGGCCTGCTATCTGCTCTTATAAATAAAACTTTATTAACACACAGGTAGCTATGAGCTATCTGTAGCTACTTACTTTATTGCTACAACTGCTGAGTGGAATCTTTGCAAGAGAAACTGCAAGGCCCAGGGACAGTTATTGCCTGAGTTTTTATAGGGAACATTTGCCCATCTGTTTGTCACTCAGCCAAGGACAGGTTCTTACCCATGAACCACTAAGCTCTCTGTGGTCTGCTTTCTTACCTCCTCGCACAGTGTAGCCTCATCTGCTACTTTTTCTTCCGAATGTGCTCAGGCCTCACTCTGTAACTGTCTACCAAGCATTGCTGGGGAGGGACAATGGCTAGGGAGATAGTTCAGTTAGAAAAGTGCCTCTTGTGCAAGCATGGGGACCTGAGATATGACCCGAGCACCCTCGTAAGAGCTTCATGGTGAACATGCCTGCCATCCAGCACTGGGGAGGGGTGCAGAGACGAGAGAATCCATGGGGGTTGCTGGGCAGCCAGCCTAGCTGAACTACTGAACTCCAGGCTCAGGGACAGACCTTGGCTCAGAAAATAAGGTGTATAATATAGTATATGCCTTAGTATGATAAACAATAAGGAAATCTATACAAGGTGCAGAGCTGCTGGAGAAATGGCTGTGCTCCTCTCACAGAGGACCTGGGTTTAGTTCCTGATATCCACATGGTGGCTCACAACCACCTGCAACTCCAGTTCCAGGGAATCTGGCCTCTGTGGACTCCTGTACGCACATGTTGCATGTCCCATGTTTTTCGGACCATAAGATGCACTTTGCCCCCCAAAAGTATGGGGGGGATTAGGGTGTGCCTTATGGTCTGATTGCTGTTTTTACTGTTTTTCTTGTTTTACTGCTTTAAAATCGGGGTGTGTCTTATGGCCAGGTGCATCTCATAGTCTGAAAAATACGGTAAGCTTATGCAAGGAAACACACATAAATAAACAATGAATCAGTACAGTGGTACACGCTTGTAATCCCAGCACTCAGGGAGGAAGAGGCAGGTGGATCTCTGAGTTTGAGGCCAGTCTGGTCTACAAAGCTCAGGACATCCAGGGCTACACAGAGAAACCCTGTCTCAAACAACAACAATAATAATAACAAATATTTTTTAAAAATAAGGTGGACAGGGCCTGGAGAGATGCCTCAGAAGTTAAGAGCACTTGCTGCACTTGCAGAGGACGTGGGTTCAATTCTCAGCACCCCCAGGGCAGCTCACAATCATCTGTAATTCCAGTTCCAGGGGATCCAGTGCTGTCTTCTGGCCTCCACTGTCACCAGACATGCACATGGTGCACAGACGCACAAGCAGGCAACATGCTCATACAGATAAAAAAAAATTTTTTTTTGAGACAGGGTCTCTCTGTGTAGCTTTGGCTGTCCTGGACTCACTTTGTAGACCAGGCTGGCCTCGAACTCACAGCGATCCGCCTGCCTCTGCCTCCCGCGTGCTGGGATTAAAGGTGTGCGCCACCACACCTGGCTTCAGATACAATTTTTTTTAAGGTGGAAAATGATCAAGGAAAGGTACTCAATGTTGACCTCTAGCATTTAAACATGCATACATGAATGTGCACATGTAATACACATAAATTCATATAAGCAAACACACATAAATAAGATAAAATATCTTAAAAAAAAATAAGATGGAGAGGGGCTGTACAGATGCCCAGAAATTAAGAGCACTTGCTTCTCTTGCAGAAGACCTGGGTAGTGGCCCCACTAGCTCTTACAGTAGGGACACAGGTGACAGTGTAATGGAAAAGTTGCCCATGGCTCATGTGCACGTACGCGTACACACACACACACACACACACACACACACACACACACACACACACTCCTGTTCACTGGAACGTCTTCATTGCTGGTTCACCTGAAATGGAACCTCCTGAATCCCGAGCCCTGAGTGTCAGGTGGATAGGGACTTGGTCAGTCATGTTTATGATGTGATCTATGAGGTATACAGTAGATGCTCAGAAAGTGCACACTTTGAGTGGATAGCCAGATGGCTACACCTTGAGGGAAGTTGAGAAGGGTTGATGGCGAGGGACAGAGTCTTGAGGTGGCTTCCTTGGAACTGGGCTTGAAAGCACTACAACATTTATATTTCATATTTGTGCTATTTTGTAAATAAAGCTTTGTTGGAATGTGTCCATGGACTTCTGTTATGTATTGGGGTCACAGGGTCTACTGTAGGAAGAAGGGCACTATGCAGGGTGGGCACCGAATGATGGATGTCTTTCCCAAGCCAGAGATCAGTGCTCTCGCGCCTGTACCAAGCTCCCAACGAGGACACGGAGCTCCGTATCAACGCCTACCTGGCTCTGATGAGGTGCCCCAGCGAGGAGGTGTTTGCCCAGGTGCGGCACACACAGGCATTGGAGCGGTCCACCCAGGGTGAGTAGGGCAGTGTGAGGTGCTAGGGGTGGGGCTGTGCCAGGAGTCCCTTGAGTCCCCCTACTCCTCTACTGTTACTAGGCAATTGGCCCTGTGCATTCCCACACATGGCAGTCCCAGCCCTGCCTGTCCACAGACGCCGTGAGAAGAACACCTTCTCCTCTCAGGGCCTCAGTTTCCTCAAGACTCACCAAGGTCTGCTCACTCTGGCCAGGTAGTGTTAGCACACACCGTTAATCCCAGCACTCAAGAGGCAGAGGCAGGTAGATCTCTGAGTTGGAGGCCAGCCTGGTCTACAGAGCAAGTTCCAGGCCAGCCAGGGCTACATAGAGAAACCCTGCCTCAAAAAACAACATTATGTAATGCATAGCTTGTTATCAGCTGGGCTCCAATACAACCTCAGCTCCCTCTTGCTTGTTTTTGTATGTCTCAGGAGAGGGGCTCATGTTGCTGTGAGCCTCTGATTCTATGTCTGTGAAATGGGGACACGGTAGCATGTGCCTCTGAGCATGCTGAGGAGGGATGCGCTGGTGTAAGAGGACGGTCCATCTTTTGTTCTTGCTGCAGTCATGTTTCAAAGGGCAGGGCGGGAAGATGAGTGGTCAGTGAAGGTCTTCTTCCACCCCACGCCCCCAACTCAGGATGCGTTCCCTGAGAGCAGCTCTCCCAGCTGCCATCAGAACTTCAGCACACTGCTGGAGAGCTTGCCTGCCATCACGAGGCCTTGGGTTCCGTCCCCATCACCACAGACCAACCAACCAGCCAGTCAACAAACATCTTTGTAACACAGGGACAGGCACACATAAATAACACACTTGTGCATCTCTGTTTCACCTGCCCCTACGGAGGACTGGAGACTGTTTCCAGTCTTGGGCCATTAGCACCGATAGCCCAAAGGGTCCTGCCTACACACTTGCCTGTCGTGGCTTGATGTTTCCCTGAAAGTCAACCGCCTGTGCAAGCGGTGTGTTCATTTGATACAGATGCAGGATATGGTTCTGCATTGGAGCACTTGCCTCATGTGTTTGAGGAGGCCTTTGGCTCCATGCACCACACTGCAAACCAAACCAAATCAACCCACCAAACAAACAAACAAAACCATTCCCATGTTGCAAATGACCTTCTGTGGATGTGGGTTCACAGAAGATGTAGCACTAGTTCCAGGCTTGGGGCTGAGGGGAGGGGTGATGAAGGGACGGCTTTGTCTTGAATCATAGTAGTCAACCGGCTAAGCTTCCTCTAAGGGATCAGCCAGGGGCCGTAGATACCAGGCCGTGTGCTGCCCAGTGGGATAAGAGGGTTCCCTGCCCCCCCCCAAATCAGCTCTGTCCCATGACCAGATGTGCCTCATGGGAGCATAATTAGGTTCTGGCTTTGGCCTAGGCTGATCTTTGCCAACAGCCCTGTGAGATGAGCTTACTTTATTTCACAGATGAGGAACCGGAGGCTCAGAAAGCTAGAGTGGGTGGCTCACACACACCTAGAAGAAATAGAGCTAAGGCCCAGGGGAGAGGGCTCAGTCAGGGAAGTACCTGCTGGGTAACTGTGATTGTGATCCCAGTGCTGGGGAGGGGGACTCAGCTGGCTGTGTCCCTCAAGCTCACTGGCTGGCTTAGCCAGCCTAGCTAAATTGTCTAGGTTTCCAAAAAAAAAAAAAAAAAAAAGTGGGAAACCTTGTCAAAAGCAAACAATGTGGATTGTGCCCAAGAAACATCTTTGCTGTTTTCTGGCCCCCACATACGTGCACATACATGTACACCTACATACACATGCAAAAGGTTTTTTAAAGATTTATTTATTTATTATGTATACAGTATCCTCCCTTGCATATATGGTTGCACAACAGAAGAGGGCGCCAGATCTCATTATAGATGGTTGTGAGTCATCATGTGGTTTCTGGGAATTGAACTCAGGACCTCTGGAAGAGCAGACAGTGCTCTTAACCTCTGAGCCATCTCTCCAGCCCTGCAAAAGGTTTTTAAACAGTAGAGTGAGGATTTGAACTGGAGCTTGCTGTCCGCATTTCACAGAGCTGTGGTCGCACCATCTTGAGGTAACACAGCTTGTATTTACGGAACTGAACTGTGGTTCAGACTTGGGTCTCACTTTCAAGCCACGGGATCCCACTTCATCGCTTTGCCTCATTAGAATTCCACACACAGGCCAGGTCCCACTCCTGTCAGCTTCCATAAGGGTGTGGCAGCCCTGGGCCGAGTCAGGGAGCCTTGGCCAGTGGCTCACCATGTGCCTGTTGCTCTGCTCTGCTCCAGTGGGCTCTTTTGTGTGGAGCCACATCCTGCAGTTGCTGGAGACAGATGACCCCCTGAAACGTGACCTTCGGGACGCCCTCCCCGAGGACATCCTCAGTCAGCAGTTCCAGCCGGAGACCTGGAAACACTCGTCTTACTGTGATGTCACCTTCCGCTCAAGTATGGCATGGCTAGGGCCACAAGTACTGGGGACCCCAGAGCTCCAATCTCCAAGAACACAGGGCTTTCCTCTGCCTGGGCTACATAAAGAAAGTTCAGGTCTAGCCTGATAACTTAGCGGAGAACTGCAGTTCTGTAGTGGGGCTAACCTTGTGCACAGGGCCTGAGTTAGATCTGCATACGAGCAGTCGGGGGAGGGGTAGGAACCTTTTCATCTGAGGTCCTTGGACTACCTCTGACACCCTGGGAAGCATAGGGTATGAAGAGTGCTCTGGGATTGCCCTCAACTTTCATCAGGTAGGTGAGATGTATAACCCTCTCCCGGGGCAGGGCACACTGTGGTGTAGCTTTTCTTTCTAGATCCAAGGGTCATCTCTTTTCCCTTAGCATCTGGCAGCCTGGGAGCCAACCTGGAGAGGACCCTCCTCTTCTCTCCCAACTCTTTCCTCCCTTGTTCTGCCACGGTGAACCTCACTGTCCACGCTGTTGGCCGGGCCTTCAACCTACTGGAGGTAAGATTGCAGGGCTTGCAGACATCTCCGTAGGGACTGTCCTAGAGGCAGGGCAAGGAGTGATCCTATCTGTCCATCTGTCTGTCTGCCTTTCCCTTGCTTCTATTGTTCTACACTCATCTATCATTTTTGACCCATTTATTTTCTGCCTGCCCACAGATGCAGCCATACATCTGTCTACACATTACTCAAGCATCATTCTCATCCCTCTCATCCACCCATCCATCCACCCATCCACCCATCCACCCACCCATCCATCCATCCACCCACCTATCCATTCACCCACCTATCCATTCATCCACCCATCCATCCACTCACCCATCCATCCACCCATCCATCCATCCACCCACCCATCCATCCATCCACCCACCTATCCATTCACCCACCTATCCATTCACCCACCCATCAATCCACCCACCCATCCATCCACTCATCCATCCATCCACTCATCATCCATCCATCCACCCACCCGTCCATACCCACCCACCCATCTATCCACCCACCACGCATACATCCATCCATTTATCCATACCTTTCACTCAGCTATCTATCCCTCCATCCATCTCTCTCATCCATCCATTCCTGTCTGCCTACCTGTCTATCTGCCTATCTATCTATCTATCTATCTATCTATCTATCTATCTATCTATCTAATTCACTCACCCCTCAATTCATATTTCCACATTTCATCTGTCTCCATCCATATTCTATCTATCCATCCACCTACATTTATCCGTCTATCTACCTACCATCGATTGCAGAAACATTTCTCTCTAGCTGACACTGTATCAAGCACGTGCTCAGCTGGGTCTGGACACATAGTGGTGAACAATTGAGGCATGGTCCCTGCTCTTCTGGTACTTTTCATTCTCAGAGGCTGTTGTGGGAATTTTCTCCCTGTGATGGGGGAGAACTAAGCAACTTCTACCTCCTCCATCTAGAGTCCTATGGTGGGAAGTCATTGTGGCAGCAAAAGTATGAGGTGGCTGGTCACATTGCATCCACAGTTGGGAAGGAGATCATGTGTATGTGTATTTGTGAGCACTAGCGCAAGTGCACACACACATGCACACATGTGCTGGTGCACAGCTTGCTTACTGTGTTTTACTTTAAAAATGCTTATTGATAGGGTGGAGCATGTGGGTACCATGGTGCATATGCAGAGAGTGGGAGTCAGGGACCTCTTTCCACCATGTGCTTTGAGTCTGCACCGTTGGTGGCAAGTACTTTATCTGCTGAGCTGTAGTGCTGGCTCTATTTTCTCCTTTTTATTCAGTCCAGAACTCCAGATCATGGAATGGAGTACGTTTAGAGCAGGCCTTCCTTTCTCACGTCAGCCTCTTTGGAACTGCCCTTACAGATGGGCCCAGAGGTGTGTCTCAATGGATGGTGACTCTAAATTCAGTGCAGTTGACCTGTGCTGAGCTGAAGTCAGAGAATGCTTGCCAGGCAGGCTACTAGTGAGTGTGAAGGTCCTGGAAAAAGGAAAGGGAGGTGTTCACAGGGACAGAGTGGAGGAAGGCGTGAGGGGAGGCACACAGCAGGAACATGCTGATAGGGAGTGGTGTGGTGTGGTGTGATAGAGCACTTTCTTGTCACCATGAGGGAGAATGGGGCAACAGTGGAAGCTAGACACTTTCTCCTTTTCTCCCTCCCTCCCTCCCTCCCTCCCTCCCTCCCTCCCTTCCTCTCTCCCTCCCTCCCTCTCTCCCTCCCTCCCTCCCTCCCTTTCTCCCTTCTTCCTCGCCCTGGTTTAGTGCTGGGGCTGGGACCCTAGTGCATGCTAGGCAAGCAGTCTTTGTCCGAGAGAGAAGATCTCTGAGGCTGGTGTCCTGTGGTTGTAAACTCCTGACGTTTGGTCCCAAGGCCCTGGCGTTGGTCTGCAGGACATGTGCTCTGTGCTCTCACACCCCCTTCTGCTTGATGGAGACCAGGGCTTGTCACCCAGACACCGCCAGCTGGGGGTGGTGCCACCCCTTGTGATTTTTCTCCAAACATCGTCAATGACATCTGGAAGGCAGGAAGGAATGGAGAAGAGGTATAGAGAAGGGAAACCAGATGTGTGGGTGGGTTTGTGGAGGGAAAGAAGATGGACAGGTGCGTGGATGGCCTACACATGTCCAGGAGGGAGGAGAGGTGAGTGGACAGGCGGAGGAAGGATGTGCCAATGGGAGGAGGGACAGATAGAGGAAGGGTTTATTTGTTCACCCATCAACTTCTGAGAATCATCTCAGCTGGTTAGATGCCTCATGGGTAATTCATGATTTCCTACACCCGTCAAGGAGATGCCCACCACAGGCCCTTGTGTGACCTTCTTGTGTTCTGGAAACCCAGGTAGAGGTGTGATGTGTGTGGCCTGGGATGAGGAAGTGAGAAGAAAGGCTGCCCAGGGGTGGTGGCATTCGAACCAAACCCCCAAAGAACACATAGGAAAATTTCCCTGAAAATTTCAAGGTTGTGTCTGTTTCCTGAGCCCGGGTGGCGTCCAGGGAGCCCCGAGTGCTCTAGGTGAGCATCCTGGGGCCCCTGTTCCCAGCCCTGCAGCCCTGGATCACTCGTTCATGAGCCTCTGGTTTCTCTTTCCAGTTGGGAGTCCAGTTGAAAAATGCCGAAGACATCATCCACAGTCTACTGGGCCCCAAATCCTTCTGGAGGCAGGAAGAGAAGAAAGAGGCGGAGCCAGAGAGTCCTTCAGGGCCAGGGCCAGGCCTGGGCAGCTCTGAGTGTCCAAGAGAAAGCTCCAGAAAGATGAAGGACCTCCAGGAGAAGGTAAGAAATCTGTATAGTCTGACTACCCCGGCCCTGCCCCAGCCAGTCACCCAGATGCCAGCATAGGTTTCTGGAAAGACTGGAGGTTTAGGGGGTTCCTGGAAAGACTGGAGCTTTAGGGGTTCATGCATCCTTTGTGGACACCTGCTAGCCAGGCTATCTGGTGCTGAAAAGGTGTTTGTGTAAGTGTAACCCCTACACAGAAAAGTCCCAAAGCTCCACATCTGCTGAACATCTGGTTATGTGTCTCCACCTCTGTGCACCAGTGAGGGCAGACCCTGCACTGTTATGGGCACCCCAGAGAACTTTCCACCTTCTCCTCTAGTCAGTACCCAGCCCTAACCAAGTAGCCACTGGCCTAACTTCTAGTGACACCAATGACTCCTGCCTTTAAAAGTCAGCTTTGTCGAGCTGCCGCAGCAGCACGTACCTACAACCCAGTGCTGGTGGGGGGGGTTGGGCGGAGAGGGCAAGGCACTTCATGGCTACCTGGTCTAGTCTTCGGTGAGAGGCTCTGCCTCAAAGAATAAAGTGGAGAGCAATGGAAGAAAACAGCTGCTGTTGACCTTTGGCACACACGCACGCACACACACACACACCACAACTCTGATTTGAGAGCACTGGTGTCACCCTCAACGAAAAAGCTGATGACCCTATCATGCTCATAGGAGCCCTTTCTGGTCTGTTTCCTTAAGATAGTTTTGCTTTGTCGCTCAGGATGGCCTCTAACTTGCAATCCTCCTGCCTCAGCCTCTTCATTGATGGGAGCACTCAGGGTTAGGGACCTCCATGCCCATCTCGCAAGCATCTCCATCTTCTATAATACTCCTTCCATCCTGCTTCCACCGCGGGAGCCAATATGAGGCTTCCTACCACTGAGGACTGCTGGGCATGTTCTCAGATGTCGTGTAACCTGCCACATGTATTTGAAGCTTGAGGTCACTTTGCTCTGTTTCATTCTTCCACGACTGTGAGATGCCCCCTGTCCCCACCCCTGGAGATGGAACCCAGGGCCTTTCCCATGCTAGACAACCACCCTACCACTGAGCTACCCAGAAGTTTTCTGTTGTTGCTTTGGTTTGGGGCTTTGGGGTTTTTTGTTTGTTTGTCTCTTTGGCTTTGTTTTGTTTTTGAGAAAGGTCTTAACTATTTAGCTTAAGTTGACCTCACAGCCTCCATATGCCTTGGTCTGGCTTGGAACTTACTCTTTAGCTCATGGCTACCCTCAAACATACGATCCTCCTGCCTCAGCCTCCTGCTGCTGAGATCTCAGGCCTGCTGCATCCTGCCAGGCTACTATCTTACTTTAATCTGTGTTTCCCTAATGACTAGGGATGATGGGCCTTATATATGATTTTATCTCATGTATTTTTTTGTATCAGGGTCTCATTATGTAGACCAGCTGGTTTCAAACTCACAGAGATCTGCCTGTCTGCCTTCCATGTGGTAGGATTCAAGGTGTGGACCACCATGTCCAGCCTTATTTATTTTTATTACGTGTGTGTGTGTGTGTGTGTGTGTGTGTGTGTGTGTGTGTGTGTGTGT
>OU015755.1:53256131-53269798 GCA_907169655.1 Acomys percivali
CATTCCTTTGGCTTCTCCAGTTTCTCACTGGCCGCCAGCTCCCAGCCCAGCATCCCTGAGCGTCTGGGAGGCACACAGCAGAATCAAGGCCAGACAGCAGGGAGCCTTCAGTCACCACCTACACTAAGCAGTCTATCCCTTAGCAATGGCGGGAACTCTAATTTTCCTCCCAGCGTGTCATGGGTTGGTGTCTAGGTAAGGCCCCAGAGTCAGTTGGAAAGGACTTTTTGGATGCACGCTAATATTTGGGGTAGAAACACTGTCAAATTTCACTCTATACTACAACAGAGGACTTCAGAAAGATTTCTAGATGTGAAAACTGTACAAATCAAAAATATAAACTCAAGCCAGGCAATGGGGATGCACACTTTTAATCTCAGCACTCAGGAGGCAGAGGCAGGCGGATCTAGCTCTACGCCAGCCTGGCCTACAAACAAGTCCAGGACAGCCAAGGCTACAGAGACACCTGTCTCAGAAACAAAACAAACAAAACAAAGGAAACAAGAATAAACTCAAACATGGCTCCCAGCACTGTTGCCCAACAGTTTCATGGCCTCAGGTCAGCACCTCACCCTTCCCTGCCTAAGTTTTGCTCCCTGGAAGCTGAAGGTGCCCATGGCTGTGTGAAGCTGGCGGCCTGTGCTGTGTGTTCAGGAGCGTGGCACTGAGGTCAGAGGGAGTGCAGCTGAGGCCCAATGGGGACAGCATGAGCGGGCAGCCTTCCATTCAGAGCCATACATAAGCTCATGTGGCCCAAGGCTGGGTATGATGGAAGGATGGCACAGTGGTACATCCTGCACTACGTGTGTCTAGAGGGGATGTTTCCCTCCTTCCCTCCCTCTTTTCCTTCCTCACGTGGTGTGTGTGTGTGTGTGTGTGTGTGTGTGTGTGTGTGTGTGTGTGTGCGTGCGTGCGCGCGCGCGCGCCCTGGCTGCCTTAATATAAGTAATCCTCCTGTCTCGGGTCCCAGGCATATGCCACCATATCTGGCTTGAAGCCATCCTGACTGGGCTGGGACTGCACAGCCTGCAAGGCCCCTGGGGGGCGGGGGCTAGAGAAAATTAGAGGACACAGAAGTGTGTTCGGAAGCTCTCGGCCACAGCTACACGGGGGAGTTGAAGCCATCCTCCTTTCTCTCCACTGGTTCCTTGTTTTGAGGCAAGGTCTCCTTTTGTAGCCCAGGGATCCTTGAACTCATGACTCTCCTGCCTCAGCCTCCTAAGTGCTGGGATGACAATCTGTTCTAGCTTTGGTTTCCTCTGCTGCCTTCTCTGCTTCTTTCAAATACCGACATGAGCTCTGCAACTGAGGATCAGCTGGGTCTTGAACCCCAAGTCGGGAGCTGGGGTTGGGGACATCAGCCCGGTTGCTTGCTCCTGTTTCCCATCAGAGAGCCCTTGGAGTTGGCCCTGGGCTGGGGGGCGCTTCTTAGAGTGAGGCCATGCTCACCCAGGCTCCCTCTGACCTTTCATCCCTTCCTGCCTCTCTACCTCCTTACAGGTGCAGGCTGCCACAGGACGTCCCAAGAAACGCAGAGTGGATTTGTCCCTGTCTGTGCGCGTGTCCGGCCATGAGCTCCTTCTGCTAGAGGTGGACACTGACAAGCAAGATAGGAGGAGCCGCTGGGGCTGGACCACGAGGGTCTCCCTCCACCAGGCTGTCCTCAGCACCGCTAGAGCCCTTCAGCTCCAGCTGTCCTCCAAGGTCACCCCGGCAAGGTAACTGCCCCTTTTGGAGGCAGTTAAAGAGCCTCCAAAAGACTTTGAGAGATTAAAGTTAGTGCCTTACTTGGGAGAAGCCATCCCTGCAGTCCCCTACATCCCTGAGAACGCCTGGATCAGCTCTGGTGTAACATTCTTGATGCAAAGGCACTGAGAGGGCAGGAGGGCCACATCAGCTTCATTCACTCAGATACTCAGGACACGGAAGCAGGACTGTGAGTTTGAGTCCAGGCAGGGCTAGGGAGACCCCCATCTCAAATGACTTCTTTCCCCCCAAGAACAAAACAAGTCACCAGACAGTCACAGGGACTGCCACTCTCCCCTCTGACCACTCACTGAAACACCCAGGATGCCATGGTGTTGAGAACCTGGAGCTAGGTCACACCCAGGACTCCCATATGTCAGGGGCTCAGCCACCTAACTCTGCATCCTTACCCCATCTGGACTTGAAGCAAGTTACTATTATTGTTGATATTATTATTATTATTATTATTATTATTATTATTAATTATTATTATTATTAACAACTTGAAACAGGGTCTCACTGTGTAGCCCTATGTAGACTAGGCTGGCCTTGAACTCACAAAGATCCACTCCCAAATGCTGGGGATGTAAAGTGTAGTCCCCGTGTTCATTGAGGTACATTATCATGCATGAGTGCTCTTCTGTCATCTGTCACTATGATAGAACCTGTTCCAGGTCAGGAGCTGGTGGAATCTCAGTGGAGGTGCTGGACGGTGAGTTCTCAAGCCTCGAGGCCACACGGTGACGGTCTCATGCTGAGAACAGGGCAGTGTAGGCTCAGGGAAATGAAGGGCAGGATCATACGCCAGCAAAAACTTCATTGTAAAAGCAGCGGCAGGGAAACTGTCGCTTACCAGGCTTGTTCTAGGCTAACAAATAAAACACGTAAGGCAACTGGCAAGGTGGGAAGTGAAAAGTAGAAAGGAAGGGGAGCTGCGCTTGAGGTGCTGCCAGTAGGAAAGTGCGTGCCATAGGGCTCTGTGCATTCCAGTGTTGCGCTCAGGGTTGGCTCTGAGCTTCCTAGCGGCCAAGGCAAAAAGGGAAACCAACCAACGATGGTATGTGTAGCAGCCATAAGGAAGCACACAGCCCACATAGCTGTGTAGCTCTATGCACTAGGGAAGACACAGCTGGCCCTGTCCTGGTGTCGATGCTCAAAGGAACATGCCCCAGAGTGTCATATGGAATTCACTGTGTGAGCCGTGTCGCTTGCCCCAGCAGGACAGATTTAACACCAGGCTTCCGGAGTGCATTCCTTATTTGTCACCACGACAGGGCCTGCTGAGGGGCTAGGATCCAGCCCATAGTAGTCCCGAGCTCATTTAGCTGCAAAGCACCCCCACAGCACGGGCACTGTTGGCACAAGCATAAACACAAATGGGAGCAAGGGAGTTCCTGGCCAATTGCTGCCATGTGCCTCAATTTCCTCATCCAGATGGTGGGAATCTCTCAGGGCTCCTGTGAGGCATCTGATAAGGTGCTCGGTGTGACTGTGCATGGGGCAGTGTGTCCTTAGGACAGGCGAGTAACAAACAGCCCCGGCACAGCGGATCAAAGGGACCATTGTAATGTTTGCTTGTAGCCTTTGCACAATCAGTTCTGGTCTTAACATCCGCTCCCCCGTACCCCTGCCCCCCAACCCCCCCACCCCTCTGGCCAGATGTGTGCCAAGCTGGGGACGTGGGAGGGGAGGGGACATTCAAGTTACGGCCTATCATTCACTCTATCAATCAAAACCCACATCCCAAGGCCTGCCTTGCTTATGTCTTAATGAGGAAGTGGTATGGTCCTCTTTGAAAGAAACGTGGGGAAATGGCCTTCTGTGTGAAGAAGAGTCCCACAAGGGTTAGTACCTGTCTGGTTCCCTACTGGACAGACAGAAGGAGGTTCAGAGAGGTTGTAGCCATGTCAAGAGCCACAAAGCCCGAGTGGTGCCCCTGGTTTTTGGAACCCAGGCTTGCCTGACTCCAAAGCCTGGGATCTGGTGCTCAACTTCCCTGCCTCCCTTTGTGTGGAGCCCTGGTAGAGCACCCTGCGACGGTTCTCCACAGGGGCTTCCTCTTGGGGTCCGGCCCAGAGGCCACCCACTTACCATGTCTCGGTTAGTTGGAGGAGCAGCTTGGGGGGTGGCTATTTTGGCTCACTAGTTGAAGGTATAGTCCACCACAGAGGGACCAGCCCAAAGCTGCGGCAGCAGTGTGATGCCGCTTGCTTACATCTGGGAGGAGGAGGCAGCAGAGAGCAGACAAGGAAGTAGGGTAAGGCTATTAACCTTAAGGCCCGCCCCTTAGTGACCCACTTCCTCCACCAAGGTTCCGCCTCCCAAAGGCTCTACAGCCCTCTCTGAACAGCGCCTCCTGCTGGGGGCCAAGTGTTCAGGCAATGCATGTGGGCCTGCAGGAGACCTCAACAATCGCCATCACTTTCCTCCTAGGGTACAGCTGTTTTCCAAGGTGCTGCTGGACCAGGACTCAGCCCAGCTGCTCCTCAAGACAGCTGAGGAGAGACAGGGAGGCTGGGTTCTCAGGCTGTGGAGCCTTGCCCAGCACTCGGTAGCTGGCTGGACAGGAGTGCCCCGCGTCCTGAGCCTCAGGGGTGCGCTAGAGCAGAAGAAGACGTTCCGAAAAGGTGAGAGCTGAGCAAGGCTGGATCGGTCAGCGTTCTCTTGGGAACTGAGCTGATAGAATGGATATATACAAAGGGCATCTATTACAGCGGCTTAAAGGCTGTGGTCCAGCTAGGCCAACATGGCTGTCTATCAGCAGAAGGTCCAAGAACCCAGTGGTTTTTCAGTCCGTTGACATTTTCAGCTCGTCTTCAGTGTACAGCATAATCTCAAGAAGGCTCTAGGCAAGCGCTTTCTTCTTCCATGTCCTTATATGGGCAGCCAGCAGCCGGTGTGGCCAGATCAAAGGTGGGTCCTCCCACCTCAAAAAATCCGGATTAAAGATGGGTCTTCCCACTTCAAATGATTCAATTAAGAAAAATCCCTCACAGGTGTGCCCCAGCTGCTTGGGTTTAGTTCATTCCAGATGCTGTCAGTCAGCTGACAACCAAGACCAGCCATCGCAGGTGCCTTGGGCGGCTCAGGCAACTGCTTCCTGTGAACGCCCAGGGTAGATTGATTGCCTTCAACACCAAGGGAACTTGGCAAGGAGAATCTTCTACTAACGAAACTGCAGAGGCTTTCTATGCAGGACTTGTTAGAGCCTCTAATGTTCAAATGAACGTTGTCTCTAAAGGGTGCCCGGGCCCAGAGCTTCTCGGGCATACTGTCTAGAACTGATGAGAGCCACTGACCTGGGCCAGAGAGGTGGTCCAGCCAGTCAAGACAGTTTGCTGTCTAGCCCAGCAGAGCTGAATTTAGTCCCCAGGATGCACATGGTGCAAGGAGAAAACTGGGTTTTTACAAGTTGTCCCTGATCCTCACATTTGCACTGTAGTATGCGCCCCACCCCCCCAATGCTATTTTATTTTATTTTTGTTTTCTGAGACAGCATTTCTCTATGTAGCTTTGGATGTCTTGGAACTTGCCCTGTAGACCAGGCTGGCCTTGAGATCCACCTGCCTTTGCCTCCCTGTTAGTGCTGGGATAAAAGGCGTGCGCCGCCGCCGCCACCGCCACCACCACCACCACCGCCGCCACCCAGCTCTAATTTTATTTTGAAAGAACCTCCTTACCTGAAATGTTTGGGATGGACATGGTTTGTGTCTCAGGGTTTTTTTGTTGTTGTTGTTGGTATCTGCTTAGATTACTAATCCTCAAACCCAAAGTGTCCCACGCTGGGGTCAGCGCTCCACCAGCTTTGGATTTTAGAGCATTTTTTATTTTCAGATTGGGGCTCCATCATGATGCTTTTCTTTTCTTTTTTCTTTCTTCTGAGTGTCCTAGGGTTTTGTTGCTGTGAAAAGATGCCATTAGCCACAGCAACTCTTATAAAGGGAAGCATTTCACTGGGGCTGGCTTACAGTTTCAGAGGTTTAGTTCATCCTGGTCATGGTGAGAAGCACGGCAGCGTGCAGGCAGACACGGTGCTGGAGGAGCCGAGAGGTCTACATCTTGATCCACAGGCAGCAGAAGGAGACTGTGTGCCACACTGGGCATAGTTTCAACATAGAAGACCTGAAAGCCCGCCCCCACAGTGACACACTTCCTCCAGCAAGGCCACACCTACTCCAACAAGGCCACCCTTCCTAATAGTGTCACTCCCTCTAGGCCAGGCATTCAAACACATGAGTCTGTGGGAAGCCATACCTACTCACACCACCACACTGAGGCAGGTCTCGTGTAGCCTAGGCTGGCCACCAGCTCTCTATGTAGCCAGAGATAAGCTTAAACTCCTGATCCTCCTGTCTCCACCTTCCAAGTGCTGGCATTACAGGGGTGTACCATTGTGGTCTCTGTGGTGCCGGGGCTTGCACCCACAGCTCTGGGCATGCCCTGTGGGTGCTCTGCCATGGGGCCCCATCTCCAGCCCCAAAATGGTGCTTCTCATTTTGTCCCAGTTTCAATCTTATGAAGTCCAGATGAGTGGCTATTCTGACATCAGTATAGACTCCAAGGGGATTCTGGGAATGGCACCCGGAGTCTGACCTCCCCTCTGTTAGTTAGAGACATGCTCTTTTGCTTTGTCATCCTCACAGAGATGTGGGGAAAGGCTCTCTGCATTTACGGATGTGGTGTGTGAGCACATCAGTGTGCATGTACCACCCCTGCTTTGTTGCCCGAGGGAGGCGCAGACATGGAGGCTCTTTATTCCTAAGCATCCATCTCCTCCCACCTTCCATGGGGGCAATTATGACAGCCACAAAATTCCCTTAAGCTCCCTGAGGCCCCCAGGCTGTGCAGCCACACCCAGCTTCTTCCGTGGGTGCTGAGGAGTCTTCATACTTGTGTGGTCAGTGTTTTCACCTGCTGAGCTGTCTCCCTGCTACCCTTGCAGCAGCCACTTCAAGCATCCTCCGTGTCACACTGGGGACCACGCTTCTGGCGCATGGGCCTTGGCATGGTGGGACATGTGCATTCCACACATCACAATCAGCCGGCTCGCTGGCCAGGCCCAGTGGGTCTCACCGGATCGCACCTATCAGCCAGTGCTTGGGAGCCTGAGGCAGGATGATCTTGGCTGAGGCTAGCCTGGACTACATAGTGCCACCCTGTCTCAGAAGCAAACTAAAGCAGGGCAAGCTTTGTTCTGGCCTTTTCTTTTATTGAAGTTTTTTTTTTTTTATGTAAACATGCATGTATGTGTGTTTTGCCTGCATGCGTGTCAGCACCAGGTATGTACAGAGGGCAGAACCCAGGGTCCTCCGGAAGAGCAGGCAGTGCTCTTAACCTCCCAGCCCTTCTTCAGCCTTCTCTTTTTCCTTTTTGAGTCCCTTCTTAGATGGCCATGATCCGCACGTTCAGCCCTCGGATCCACAATTTCAGACCTCTCCATGCATGACCTCTCTGATGAAGTCACGCTTAGTGACTGGAAGTCAGTGTTTACCTTCTATAGCTGCAGCCACACTCCCAAACAATGGCTAAACAGTTAGCTGTAGGATCTGTTTCTTAACAATTAAACTTTATTATACAACCCAACTAGCTTACACAAGAGGGGAAAAAAGGTAAAGGGAAAAAAGGGTGAACCTTTTGGTATTCGTTCCACGGGACGGGTCCTTGGGTGTCTCTGGCCTGTGTGCTGGTCCAGCCTGTTCGCTGATCCAGCGCTCAAGCCCAGTCTGAACCTGTTGCTGCTCTCCTCCTGCCTGCCTGTGTCACGTGCGAAGGGCGGTCTCCTTCTCCCATTGAGGATCGATTAGAAAGACAATAGTCCAAGTGGAGTCCCCAGGTTTGCTTCCTGAATTCCAGGCCCAGGATGGCTCCACCCAGTGTATCATAGGGTATCCATGGGGTGCCCAAGGGTAAAGCTTGCCAAGACTGCTTTCACCTGTGACAAAGCTTACAGTCTTTCCCACAGTTAGCAGCATTGCTCCCACCCCATCCTCGCAAGATTCTAACATTTGCTTGAGTCCGACTTTGGTCCCAGACTGTCTGCACTCTGCCCTCCTTGTTTGACTTGGTGTGCTCTGATGATATGAACCATTAACGACTCCAAAGGTCAGAGTTTCATAGTAAGGGACACCACCTGTGTGACCACAGTGCCCTTCCTACATGGCACTGGGGCTCAGGGTTCAAGACCCAAGTTCTTTGCCCTTTTACCAGCCCTTGGGGTGCTGTGCTTTAGTGGGGGGACTGCAGGTATGTGCCACCACACCTAGTTTATGTAGTCCCAGGAAGGGAAGCCATGGCTTCATGGATGCAAGGCAGGAACTCTACCAAATGCACCACATATCCAGACTGTTCATATTTATTTATTTGTTTGTTTATTTATTTATTTATTTATTTATTTTTAAAGATTTATCTTATTTATTATGAATACAGTGCTTGACCTGCGTGGACACCAGCATGTCAGAAGAGAACATTAGATCTCATTATAGATGGTTGTGAGCCACATGTGGTTGCTGGGAATTGAACTCAGGACCTCTGGAAGAGCAGTCAGTGCTCTTAGCCTCTGAGCCGTCTTTCCAGCCCCCAGACTGTTCATATTTAACTCAGCAACTTAAATACTGACTTACTCCAGCATTGCTATTGAAGTCTTTCTGGTCTCTGCTGAGCTTCCTTTGAACCTCTGTCAAGCATCCCAGTTAACCATGTATGGGTCATTCCCAGGATGCATTTTCAAGATTCTCATGACACCTGCCCCTTGCTGTCCACTGTTTGAGGACAGGGATGAAGGCTCACAGTTTGTAGTACATATGTCTTAGTTACCTTTCCTGTTACTGTAACAAAACACCTGACGAAAACAATTTAAAGAAGGAAGGGGTTATTGGCTTACAGTCTGAAGTTAGAGCAGCAAGGCCAGCAATGTGTGGCAGCAGGAGCTTGAGGCAGCCGGTCACATTGTATCCCTAGTCAGAAATGTCCTTTTTATTCAGTTTAGGGCCCCAGCCCAGGGGATGGTGCTGTCTCCACTTCAGCGGTTCTTCCCACTTAAGTTTACTCAGCCTAGGTGCCCATGCCAGACATGCTTCAGAGGTGTATCTCCTAGGTGACTCTAGAAACCCCTCACAGACATGCTCAGAGGTGTATCTCCTAGGTGACTCTAGAAACCCCTCACAGACATGCTCAGAGGTGTGTCTCCTAGGTGACTCTAGAAACCCCTCACAGACATTCTCAGAGGTGTATCTCCTAGGTGATCCTAGAAACCCATGCCAGACATGCCGAGAGGTGTGTCTCCTAGGTGATGCTAGCTCCTGTCAGGTAGACAGCCAAGATGTCTTGTCATGGCATGATGGTGCAGATTCCCTCAGAGCACTGTGAGTGTATGAGCAGATGTTGGAACAATCTGGAAGAAAGTTGTAATTGGTAGGTGTGAGGGCCCTGAGATAGAGCCAAACTGGACTTGTGGGATGACTCACTTTCCTAGCCCTGTAACTCCAGGTTGGGTCTCTCAGAGTTTCCTTGGTGCCATGCTGCTGACTGTACCCTGGGCTGTCACAGTGGGCTTGTGGTGGGAATGGAGGCCAGGAGTCAGCAGTCACCCCTCACCAGGCCTGCTGCCTTTAAACCACTTCATGTGGTTCTAGAGCACCCTGAGAGGCGCTTGTGTATCACAGTCCATCCCACAAGTGTTGGCATCATCGTACCACGGATCCAGCAACATCCTCCCTCCTCCCCAGGTTCTGTTAAGGTGGCCACCGACTCAGCCATGCTGAGCTTCCTCCTGCAGGACAAGCATGAGGAGACAGGGGACGGCAGCTTGCACAGCATGGCCTGCATCCTCACCCAGAACTGTAGCCAAGACTTGCCGGGAGAGCTCCAGCTGAAAGGGTGGTGGCAGACCTACACTGGAGCCCTCAGGGGCCAGGCCAGCATCCTTGGTGACTCGACCAGCCTGGCCCTGAATGGATCCTGCACCTGGGACCCTGGGCACAGTCAGCTATCAGGCAACCTGACACCCAACTCCAGCTCACTGAGTGATGCAGGTAGGAGCATCACTCTCAACAGAGTGGCTTCTCCCAGACTCTGGTATCTTAAAACCAAGGGCTGGGGGCGGGGGTGGGGTAGGAGAAGAGACCCCTGGAGCCCAAAGCTGTGGCTCCTGGCCTCGCTGTGACCTATGGTTGTGGGCAGATCTGACCTTCTGTCCTAGTTCCTCTTTAGATACTTGGGCCTTTTTTTTTTTTTTTTTTTTTTTTTTTTATTCTTTTGGGTAGGAAGGAACCCACGGGGACCAAGGTCTGACCCTGCATATGGATGGGAATTGCAGTGGATGGTTGGATTAGATGAAATTACCACTTCTGGGGGACAGAAAAGGTTGTGTGTGACACACATACCTGGAATCTTTGGGGACAGCAGGACTCACTCCAGCTTCCACCCTGATACACAGGCTTTGTGACGATTCGTTGCTTCTATCCACTGCCACCTGTTCTTGCCTCTCACCTGTAGGAATCCCCTCCAAGGCTGACATCCGAGTGACAGGTGCCCAGGAGTCTTCCAATCGCTCAGCACAGGTGGCATTGTGGAGTGCCAACTGTCACCTTGTTGGCAACCTTACTCCTTCATCCCCAAGCGCTGGGGCCAGCCCTGGGCACTGGGGCCGCCCCTTTTCCATATATGGTCATGGGCACATCCAGGTAGGTGAGGAGAGGGCTGGGCCAATGTGGACTAATTAAGGGACCTTGCAGGCTAAACAAGTGAAATAGTTGTTCTTCTTGCTGCTGGGCGGGGATGGGGGAGGGTTACAATACCTGACACGGAAGTGTAAGGGAAGAAGGGGTAGTTTTGGCTTACTGTTTTGGGGCTCAGTCCATGGTTGTGGGGAAGCCACAGAGACAGGAGCGTGAGGCAACCAGTCACATCGCATCCACAGTCGAGAAGCAGAGAAAGACAAGTGCTGGTGGGCAGCCAACTTTCTCCAGTTCATTAAGTCTGGGGGTGCAGACCAGGGAAAGCCACTGCCCACATTTAGCCGTCTCCCCAGATCTCAGCCTGATCTAGAAAGGCCTTCAGGAGCCGTGCCCAGAGGTTTGTCTTTTTGCTGTTCTAAGTCCTGTGAGGTTGACAGTTACTAGCAGCTATCTCGAGGAAGCCACCCACTGTCACTCACATGGTTGTGATGAGTGGAGCCAGGCTTGGAGAGGCAGACTCAGCCTCCTAGCTATGTGGGAGGCTGAGGCAGGAGGATTGCAAGTTCAAGCCAGCTTGGGTAACTTAGTGAGATCCTGTCTCTAGATGAAAATTTAAAAGGGGGCTGTAGCTGTGACTCAGTGATAGAATGCTTGCCTAGCTTGTGTGAGCACCCCCACTTCCCTCCCTGCCCAGACTTGCATACCCATGTGCTCGTGCACAGACACACACAAAACGAGTCACTTTTGTGCCTGTCACAGGCCTATTCAAACCATCATCTAGAGCATGTGGATTTCTGTGCCTATTTCCTTGTCTGCAAGGTGAACTGTTGACAGTCACCACCTCCTGTAGAGGCTCAGATGAAGAACTTTCTAGAACAGTGCCTGGCCTGTAGAGACCCTGTAGGAGCAGCTCTTTTGGCCATGTGACCTGTCTGTAAAAACTGTTTGCCCATGTTGGCTTCCCCACAGGGCAGCAGGTGTGAGTGTCACTGCACAGATGTGTTCTTTGTGGTCAGGTCTGGGAAGAAGCAACCACTTTCACCTGCTGTCTTCACAGGTCTACTGTAGTGGACACACCTTGCCGGCCCAGCTGATGGGACTGTGCCAGGGGAATGCTGAAAGGCCTCTCCAGATACCAGGGTCTGATCTGGGTAGGGCGGTGAGTCATGGAAGCCTGCCACCAGGGGCCTCCACTGGGGACTGTTGAAACCCTGGCTGAACTGACCTTTATGGTCCTTGTCCTCAATCTCCTCTTACCCCTGTGACACACACTGGTCCTCAGCTCCATGAGATCTTGGTTCCTCTTGGTGAACCATCCCATCTGCAGTCAAACATCAGCCCAGAGCCTAAGGGTTTCTCACTAGCCTCTGCGCTGGCAGCCAGGGTAGCAGTGGGCACTCTAAGCAGGTCATGTTGACTTCAGGGGTGCACTAATTATGCACCTTCCCTGCCTGGGTGCAGCTGAGAAAGAGTTCCTACAGATCAGTGTGCTGAGTGTAGGGCAGTGAGTGCCCATCCCAACTCCCGGCTCCAGGACCCAGGCGGACGGTACATGGCACACAGGGCCACAGGTGGGACTGCCTGCCAACCTTGTGAGGCTTGCCAGGGAACTTGGTTGCAAGCCTGGTTAGGCTGTGGGGGGTTGTAGATTTCTCCAGTGAGCATGGCTCTGAGGAAGACCTACGACGTGGGGAATGGTGCCTCTGTTCCTGTAGATGCCATTGTACCTGACCACAAAGCACACTGGAGGAGCTTTCAGAGATCTGACAGGCAGCCCACAATGGGGACAGTCCAGGAGAGCTGGTCGGAACTTGGGGCCTCAGAAGCTGGGGCACCCTGCACTGTGGGGTCAGGTGCACAAGAGGCTTCCTGTTGTACTCTGGCATGAACACCACTCTAAGCCTGCCATGTGCTCACAGGCAGAACATCTTCTGGGACTGTGTGGGATTTAAAAAAAAAAAAAATTATAGCCGGGCGTGGTGGCGCACGCCTTTAATCCCAGCACTCGGGAGGCAGAGGCAGGCGGATCGCTGTGAGTTCGAGGCCAGCCTGGTCTACAAAGTGAGTCCAGGACGGCCAAAGCTACACAGAGAGACCCTGTCTCGATAAACCAAAAAAAAAAAAAAAAAATTATTTATTCACCTTACATCTTGGGCATAGCCTTCTCCCTCGTCTCCTCCCAGCCCCACCCTCCATCCCCCCTTCTCCATTTCCTATTCCTCAGAAAAGGGGAGCCCCCTACCCATCTATCTCAGCTTATCAAGTTGCATCAGGGCTGAGTTCATCCTCTTCGCCTGTGGCCTGTCAAGGCAGCCCCACCAGGGGGAAGTGATCTAAAACCAGGCAACAGAGTCCATGACAGAGACAGCCCCACTCCCCTTACTCGAGGACCCACATGAAGCCTTAGCTGCCCATCAGTTACATCTATGCAGAGGATCTAGGTCCAGTCCATGCATAGTCCTTGGTTGGTGTTTCAAACTTCACAGGCCCCTTTGCGCCCTGGTTAGTTGGCTCTGTTGGTCTTCTTATGGAGCTCTTGTCACATCTGGGTCCTTTTATCCCCGCCCCCCTTTTCCACTAGACTCCCTATGCTTCTCCCATTGTTTGGCTGTGAGTCTCAGCATCTGTTTCTAACCATTGCTGGTTGGAGCCTCACCGAGGACAACTCTGATAGGTTCCTGTCTGCAAGCATAGCAGAGTATCATTACTAGTGTCAGGGGTTGGCTGTCTTCTATCGGGTGGGACTTGGGTTAGGCCAGGCATTTGGTTGGGCATTCCCTCAATCTCTGCTATGTGTCTGTTCTATCTTTATTCCAGAAGATCTTGTAGGCAGGGTAAGTTTTAGATAAAATTTTTTTGTTTTTTGTTTTGTTTTTTGAGACAGGGTTTCTCTGTGTAGCCTTGGCTGTCCTGGACTCCCTTTGTAGACCAGGCTGGCTTCGAACTCACAGCGATCTGCCTGCCTCTGCCTCCCGAGTGCTGGGATTAAAGGCGTGCACCACCACCGCCTGGCTTAGATCAAAATTTTTGTGGTTGGGTTTCTTTATGTAGCCCTGGAACTCACTCTGTAGACCAGGCTGGTCTAGAACTCAAAAATCTACCTGCCTCTGCCTCTTGAGTGCTGAGATTAAAGGCTTGTGCCATTATGCCCAGGCCCCTGGGACTGTTTTTATTTATTTTTATTTTTGGTTTTTCAAGATATGGTCTTTCTGTGTTAGCCTTGGCTGTCCTGGACTCGCTTTGTAG
>OU015755.1:53269808-53284855 GCA_907169655.1 Acomys percivali
CAACACGACAGTGAGGCCCTGCTGCAGGCCGGGATCCCTGGGGAGGCTGACCTGCAAGCCGAGCTACAGATGCATGGTGAGCTTAGGTGTGGAGGGGCAGCATCTCCTGGGCCCAGATCCAGCCCAGCCTGTCCTGTCTGCATGGGCAACCTTCCTTCTTTGTCTGTCTAGTCTCCCACAAGGACACCAGCATTGGGTTGGATCCCAACATCTTCATTGTCACCTTGTTTTATTTAGTCACATCTGTAAAGCCCGTTTTCTAATAAGGTCGTACAAGTATGAAGGCTAGGATTTTAGAGTAGGGATGCAGGTCAACCCTAAGCAGGGGGTGGGGTGGGGTGGGGCGGGGAAGCCATCAGTGGTGAGCCTGTGTTGTATGCCTGCCAGACAAGCCTTCTGCACGGAGTGTGGCTCTGCGCAGCTCTCATTCCCTGGAAGTCAATGCTGGAAGGGCCACTCTGAGCTACCTAGAGGAGGAAGGGCTGAGCGGCTCACGCCTCCTTGGTTGCACCAGTGGGTGGGACAGCTCACATCATGTCCAGTCAGGAAGCAGAGGTGGGGGCTGCCACTCCAGCTCCTGCTGTCTCCTTCTGGTTGGTCTGGTACCCAGGCCTATTGGGTGGAGCTGCCCACATTCAGGGCAGCTCTTCCTACCTCTGATACCGATTCTAGAAAATTTCCCACAGGCATGTCCAGAGGCTTAGCCCTTTGGTAGTGTGGTCCTCACTGCCCTTCCAGCATGTCTTCCTACCCCCACCTCATCCCCACCCCCTCTCCTTCCGTAGGCAAGGGGTGGAGGATCAGAGAGGTTGAGTCACTTGTCTCAGGCCACACAGCTGGTTTATAATGAAGCCGGACCTTGAAGTCAGACAGTCTGATTTGCACTCTGCCTTCCTCTGTCCTCCAGATCGATGCAGGGGCCTGATTCTCCACTGCTCTGGACCCTGGGTAGTTTCCTTGTTATCCAGATTATTTCCCTCTGTTCCCAAATGTTCCCTCCCATCTTTGTCATTCAGCCTCCTAGGGGATAAATAGGGGCCAAGATGACTCAGGAGCTGACACGGGCTTGCTGGGGTCTGTACTAGTTCTCAGCTTAGAGAGCCCGCCCCCTTCCTCCATTGCTACCATGTCTAGCTGTCCCAGCACACAGTGGCATTTTCTGTTTAGTGTTCCTGTTCACGGTGTCCTGACTCTAGAAGTCTCCAAGCATGAAATCCATGTCCCCTCCTTCCCTTGCCCTACGCATAGCAGACATGCGCAATCGAATATGGGATAATGCAAGAAAAATGCTTTCTGACCCCGGTGCACTCCCACCTCCAGCTCCTCTGGGCGTGACATCACCTGGGTGCTGCCTGGTGGGTGGGGGGGAGGGGGGCAAGGGGAGGGTGTTACTGCAACCATTTTACTGATGAGGCAATCAAGGCTTAGGTTTCGTGGCATTGGCCATCCCCCAGGGCTCAGACCTAAGCTGCAAGCCGCACCCTGCACAACTCCAACTTCTGACATGCAGTAAGCATCACCCATTTAGTCTGGAGCTCCCAGGCCTGTTGGTCATTTTCTATCCACAGCAGAGGACATTTTGGGGTGCGAGCTCTTGGAACTGCCTACTCTGGAGGGACTGTGTGTGACAGCCATGATAAGGTGGCTCCACTTGGGGGTAGATGCTGCCAGCACTGCCCACATGGCAGAAGGGGTGGGCTGCTACAGCCTGGGCCAGGCCCTTGGTGACCTCTGAGAGTCTCCCTGAAGGAGAAGTATCTTTGGCCCACGGCCCTTTCTGGATGAGCTACACACTCTTTTTATTTATTTTTTAATATTTATTTTTATTTTATGTACATTAATGTTTTGACTGCATGTACCTCTGTGTGAGGGTGTCAGATCCCCTGAAACAGGGTAAGCTGCCATGGAGGTGCTGGGAATTGAACCCGGGTCCTCTGAAAGAGCAGTCAGTGCTCTTAACTGCTGAGCCATCTCTCCAGCCCCGAGCTACACACTCTTCTGCGAGCTGACTCAGTAGGTAGCTCTGAGTGCCTGCTGAGGCCACAGCTGCACCCACCAGCACTGCAGAGTGTGGGGTTCCCACGAGGCACAGGCTGCTGTGTGCTGTAACAAAGACACCCAGCACTGAAGGGTGGCAGGCAAGAGTGAGTGGGGCTTCTCAATAGGAAGGTCTGGGGGATACCTTGTGATATATGACATCATGGGGCCTTGGAAAGGTGACCGGCTAGCCTGAGGTCAATGATCCCTCCCAGGCCTACACAGTAACCTTTCTGCCTATGTCCATGGGTTGCAGCATATTCCAAAGATAGTCTTTGTTGCATTCTTGGCCTGAGAGGGAGATGAGTTTAAGTTCCCAAAACTCTTGTCACTGTCCCCTTAGAGACTAAGACTTGGGCCCACCTGGTCCTCCGTGGCAGGGACAAGGTCATCGTGGCTGTGACAGCCCTGCTGGCTCGGCTGCCGAATGGCACACTGGAGGCAACTGTGAACACCAGCCACACGGTGCATGCTTTCCAGAGACTGGGTCTGCCCTCCAGCAGCCAGGTAAGGGGCCACAGGCTAGCACACCACTCTCCAAACGTGCTGTCTCTCAATAGTTCCCCCGAGGGTGATGGGAGGAGTGACAGTGCTCACACACTTTACAGTTTGCAGCGGCTCGGTTAAAACAAACAAAGAAGCCACTGTAGCCTGGGTGTGGTGGCACATGCCTTTAGTCCCAGCGCTCAGAGGCAGGGGGATCTCTGAGTTCAAGGCCAGCCTGGTCTAGAGTTCCAGACCTTCACAGCTACATAGAGAAACCCTGTCTTGAAAAACAAAAACCAAAACCCCAAACAGCTGTAGCCAATGCCTGCCAAGCAAAGTCTTTGGACCATAGGTCTGGAGTCTGGCAGCCATGTGCTAGCTCCTGGCCAGGATCTTCTTCTCAGCCAGTAATTAATCAGAGCTTGGAGCTATGAGCATTGCTAGCACGGTGGGCAGTCCTCGCACGGTGGGCAGTACAGGCTGCTCTGCCTCTTCTCATCCTCGGTCACCCAGATGTGCACATCCACCGTGAGCCGATGCCGCTCCGTGGCCCCAGTCTCCTCATGTGTGAAATGCCACTAGATATGTTCCTGCCGCATGGAGCTGTGGTGATCTGGGTTGTGGCCTGGGGATGTTGGGACACTATTGGCTGTGGTGATGTTCGTGATTGTGACAGGGCCATCTCAGTCTCTTGTAACCAACCATTTGATGCCAATTGTAATGGGAATTTCTTGACCACCAGATCCTAATAATGACATAGAAACCTTTTATATTTGTTAAAAGTTGGGTTCCCAACTAGCTCTTTCCTTAAATTAACCCCTTTATATTAAGCTTCTTTCTGCCACATGGTTTGTTACCTTTCCCCAGTCGCTCAGTCCCAGCACGCTGTTTCTTCCTCCGCCTCCAGCTGGCAAACCTCACCTCAGATTCCTTCCCAGAGTTCCTCTCTCTGTCTGGAAGTCCGACCTATTCTCTCATGCCTTTGCTATAGGCTGTTCATCTCTTTATTAAACCGATCAGAAGGTGCTGGAGAGAGTGTTTACAGAATATGATGCATCCATAAAAATAACAATACCAAAGTCCAAGCCTGTAATCAGCTCTTTGCTGGTACAGAAAAGGCAGCGCTTGAATAATTCAACGACAATCTTTACACAGTGCAGAAAGATCACCCCAACAGTCTCTGGGTCACACATGAGGTTTTAGGCAACCTGCTCAAGGTCATGTAGCAAGCAGTCAGTGGAATGAGAAGTCAAATCTGTGTCTCTGTGGTCCCCACTGCAAGGGGCATGCACCCTGGCCATGTTTGGGGCTCTGTACCTTCTCCCAACAAGCCTGTGTCAATGCCCACAGCCCATCTCCAGCTACTGCCTTTCTGTCCCACAGTTCTGCGGAGAGAGGAGGGTAGTTCCTGCTTGTCTCCCTCGTGTAGAGTCTGGACCCCACAACTGAGCAGACCAAAGTCGCTCTTTCCCTAGTCCCTCTGGTTCTGTGTTCCTGTCTGGCTGTGTGGGCTGGGGCCACTGGAGCCCCACCCGCAAGCCCCTTGTCTAGGCGCAGCCAGGAGCTGCCTGCTTGCTTGCGGGCTGGGGCAGGGTCTTGCTCCCGGGCTGTTAATCACATAGGTATCTCTCCTGTTCTCTCGAGTCCTCGGTACCCACAATGTTATGTGTCCCGTTCTCTCTCCCTCTCCTACCTCAGTTACTATTCCAAGAACTCTGGACCTTGGAAGACGTGAGGTTCTCCCTGCAACTCACTTTTGACACCCAAGATATGCTGGTCTTCCACGTTCATGGCCAGAACCATGCCAACAGGTAGGGCCTCTTGACAGTCCTGGGGCTGTGGGGGAACTGGGGACAGCCAGCAGCTGGGCACTGATGGGGAGACATGGTGACTCCCCAAACCATCACAACCCACTGGGAAGACAGAATGAGAGGCTTGCAGACATGGGGTGGCTTTTCCAAGGCCATAAAGCTCTTAAAAATTCTCTGTCCTCTAGGACAGCATGAGTGAGAACTCAGACTCCCACCCCACCCCCAGTGGTCTTAGTGGAACTGGTGTGGGGCTTGGGACTCTTTCCTGTTAACTAGAGCATGGGTTACCAGCTCCGCTTCTTGAACTCAACCCCCACTTGCTAATTCTCAGCTGGGTGAGGCTTTGCAGTGTTTCGGGGAATGTCTGGTTGCTAAGCCAGGAGAGGCAGGCTGTAGAGACCATGGCCACACAGATGAGCAATGGTGAGCAGGCTGCATGGAGAGCTCCTGGGAGGAGACTGGGGTACTGAAGTCCTGCTGCCTCGCCCCCCCAGGGCTCCTGTGATGTAACCCCAAAGTTTGGGCTCTTGGAAGATACACACCCCAGAACCAATTTCAGCCCTTTATAGAGAAACTGAGGCTAAAAGGTGTAAGGTAGCTGGGCGTGGTGGCACAAGCCTTTAATCCTAGCGCTTGGGAGGCAGAGGCAGGTGGATCTCTGTGAGTTCGAGGCCAGCCTCGTCTACAAAGCAAGTCTAGGACAGCCAGGACTACGAGAGAAACCCTGTCTGGAAAAACAAACAAACAAACAAACAACAACAAAGAAGAGCAAGATAAGGAACTGGCTCTCTCGGTGCCAGAGCTGGGTGAAAGCTATGCCCATGGGACCTGTGATGCAGTCCCCTGGGGACCGTGACCACACTTGGATAGACTCTCTGACTCTTTCATGGGGGAGTGTTGAGCTGGCTGCCACATGACAGCTCCTGTTCTCTTTCATTGCCTCTAGCACAGAGCTGCTGCTGTGGGGCAGGTGCTGCCTCCCCTCCCTCCTGGGCTGCTGTCCTCGCTCAGCCCCTTCCACAGCCAAGGTAATTACCCAACACCGCCCCCCCCCCACTCCTAACTAGCTCCAGACACTACCCCAGGCGGTCCAGAGCAGCCTAAGCTGCTGGGGTATATCAGCGTCTCCGTGTCTACCGGAGCCTGCAGTGGGCCCCAGTGAGGCACCCCTCAAAACTCTGGCTCCCTTCTGGCTTCCCTAAACATCCCCATGTTTACATTCCAGAGAGACCCAAGGGACTCCAGGAGGCTGGGAGGTCCGCTTGCCCCGGTGCCTGGTGCCTGATACTCCACCCTGCCCCCCAACCTGGCATGCCCCCAGCAGCAGATGCCCCAGCCCTTTGAGCAGAGCCAACTCCACCCCCCTCACCCTGAATGCATTACAGGAAGGCCTGGGTAAATAGGGTGGCTTGTTAGATTATGGCTGAAGGCTGCCTCCGCACTGTCACTGACACTGTGTCCTCATCTGTCCCTAGTCCCCAAATAAGGAGCTCCTATAGTGAATGGAGCTTAACACAGGGGCCAATAGAGTGGCTGCTTGGTAAAGACAATTAGTGATGAGGCCTGACAACTGGCCAGCTCCCCCTCAGTTTCCCATCTCCCCCTTCCCTCCCTGTCATCCCCATTCTCTCCTTCCCCTTCCCCTCTGTCCTGCCTGTACTGCATGGGAGCCAAGCTCTCTACCACTGAGCTGTACACCTCCCTCCCAATCCCTGGCCACTGCATTTGCCTGCCAGCCACCAGGCTTTGTTCAACGCCCTCCTGATCATGTCCTGGCCCCGCCTTTGTTTATAGTGTGCTGCCTGCTGTATACAGCCCTCTCCTGCGTGGATGTCTCCACAGCACTGTAGTCAAAGTTGGCCATCTTAGATCTTGCTTAGACTGCTTCAGCCCACAGGAAAGTGACTGATGGGCCAAGGATGTGGCTCAGCGGGTGGAGTGCCTAACACGCACAAAGCCCTGGGTTCTAGCCCCAGCACCCCATGAGCCAGGCATACCTGTAACCCCCCGCTAGAGAGGTAGAAGCAAGAGGATCGGAAGGGCTAGCTTAGCCTCAGCACTGAAGTACATTTCTGGCCAGCCTGGGGTACATGAGATCCCGCTTCAACCAAAGCAAAGGCGTGACCATGGGACGGGGCGGACTACACGGTCTTCAGTGTGGTTGAGTTCTCAAGGAGGCTCTCTCTTTACTCCTAATGACCTCTAGTGTTTTATAGAACAAGGATTTTCACATGATGCAGTAGAACTACAGAAGCCAGGATGATTCGTTCCTTAGACATGTGGCCTTGTGTGGCCCAGGCTAGAACTTTCTTTTTAACTGAGTGCTCAGAGTACAGGTATGTCCCACCACACCTAGGGTACAGTGCTGGGGCTTGAACCCGGGGCTTTGGGACTGTGAGGCAGTCACTCTACCAACTGAGCTACATCCCTAGGCCCAGTTTTTTTTTTTTTTTTTTTTTTTTTTTTTTGGAGACAGTCTGTTTATGCAGCCCAGGCTGGTCTTGGTCTTGAACTCACTGTGTAGTCCATACTGACCTTGAACTCACCACCACTTTCTTCTACTTTCCTCGACTCAGTTTCCCCAAGTGCTGAGACTGCAGGCTCGCCCCAGGCCTGGCATGAACTTGAACTTGAAAGCTAAGACAACACCTGGATAGTGAAACTCCCCAACAGTTCTTTCAGACATCAGGCCTGAGTCTAAACCATGGCAGAGCCGGGCGGTGGTGGCGCACGCCTTTAATCCCAGCACTCAGGAGGCAGAGGCAGGTGAATCGCTGTGAGTTCGAGGCCAGCCAGGTCTACAAAGCGAGTCTTAGGCGAGCCAGGGCCACACAGACAAACCCTGTCTGGAAAAACAAACAAATAAAATGAACCCCCCACTGACTCTCTATGCCCTTCCCCCATCCTTCGGCCTAGACCTACTCCCAAGATCCTCCCCACCTACACCCATCCCCACCTTGGGCCTCTGACCTCCCAGCTCAGAGGTGAGCCTCAAACTGATAAAAAAAAAAAAAATCAAAAAACAAACAAACAAACAAAACATGGCAGAACCCAGAGCCACGCAGAATGCGCTGTACCATTCTACTTCTGTTCTGCCACACTTGAACAGAAGTCTACAAACCCTGGTGTAAAAAGCCAGAAAGCAAACTCAGGGGCCAGTCTCTGGTACAACCGCTCAGTCCTGTCACCGTAGGACGTTAGCTACTATGGTCAGTATGTAAATCTTCAAGCAAGACTGATAACAATCCCGTGGGGGTGGGGGTGCTTGGAGATAGTGCAGAGGACCTGAGATTGGATTCCTAGCACCCATATAAAAAACCAGGCACAACCAGGTGTGCTGGTGCATTCCTTTAATTCTAGCACTTAGGAGGCAGAGGCAGGAAGAACTGTGTGAGTTCAAGGCCAGCCTGATCTACATAGTGAGTTTCAGACTAACCAGGGCTACATAGCAAGACCTGTCTTAGATTTTATATATACTTGTGTATGTAGATAGGTAGATAGATGGTAGATAGATAGACAGACAGACAGACAGACAGATGATAGCTAGATAGGTAGGCAGGCAGACATAGCAACACACATGGATAATCCAAGGGTGGTGGGTCGGGAAGACAGAATCCCTGGAGCTCACTAGCCAGCCAGTCCAGCCAATCAGCAAGCTCCAGGTTTAGTGAGAGACCTTGTCTCAAAAAAACAAGGTGGAGAATGACTGAGGAAAACACTTTGACATCAACCTTTGCCTTCCACACGCTTGGACACACATGTGTGCACACATACGCCAAAGAAAATTTTCTTTACCAAATCAGCCTGCAGGCCAAGTGGATCTGAAGGCCGACTCCAGGTCTAGAATCTTCCTGTGCTCCTTCCCTTTGTGACCTGACATGTGTATTATTGTTTTCATTTGTGTGTGTGTCTGTATTGATATGTACATGTGGGCATAGGTGCCTGCAGAGGCCAAAAGCAGGCATCAGATCCCCTGAGCCACAGGTGAAACTACCTGGCAGGGTTGGGACATCAAACCTGGGTCTCCTGGAAGAGCAGTATTCACTCTTAGCTGCTGAGCCTTGTCACCAGCTCCCCAAAATTTTCCTGTGAACCTTTTCAGATACAAAAGTGAGGTACATTTTCATCACCCTCCTCTTTGCCCTAGATTGTCCCTTTCGCCTTTTATCACTAATTTTGTTTTAAAAATTCCCATGTTTGCTATCTTAATGTGTTGAGGCAATCAGTTCACAGAACATCCTTGTTTGTATTTTTGGATTGTTTGTACCAGGTGAGAATTAGCTTGAACACGCTGACAGGGCTTCTGAACTTGTTGGAAGCACTATTTTAATTTTTTTTTTTTTTAGTTATTTTATTTTATTATTTCCTGTGTGATGGGAGTTTTGCCTGCAGTGTATGATGTTTATCTGAGCACCACATACATGCCTGATGCCTTCAGAGGCCAGAGGAGGGCATTGTCTCCCCGGGGACTAGAGTAACTGACAGATGTGAGCTGCTAGGTGGGTGCTAGGTCTCAAACCCACTTCCTCTGGAAGGGTAGCCAGTGCTGTTAACCACTGAGCCTTGCTCCAGCCCCTTTTGTTTAGTTTTTACTCGTGATAATAAACTTAACTCTATAACCCATCTAGACTTGGAGGGGATGGGGGAAATGTGGATCCCAAAGTATGGAGGGCCAGTTCTTGCCCCCTTTCCCCAAGCCTTTATGGCTCTTCTGTGGGAATCCAGATTCTATTCTGAGAGACAAAGCCACTTGGCAAGCCCAGAAGACAACACATCATCTCAATAGTCTTCAGGCCAGTCCATTAGTAAAGCAAGCATCCATACCCTTATCTATAAGACTAAAGGACGAAGGTTCTGGAGGCCAAGGATCTAGCTGTCAGTGACTCACCTGTCCTAGAAGGAGCGGGATCTACCTCCCTGAGCACTGTCCTTCTGTAACACTGCCCTCTGTGGTCATAAGTGGTACTACAACTAGATCCCTGTCTGGAGTCTGTATCTGCGAGTCAACGTAGTAGCCCAAGAACGTGAGGAATGTTGTCAGTGTTCTGCCGCAGGGCAGGTGGTACTTTGACCCAAGACCCTTATTTTATGAGAGCTTGTTCGTCCCAGGAAGCTGCAGGCTCCCTTGGCCTGGGGCTCTGGGAGGTGAGCTTCGTCTGCCTGGTGGTGGTGCCTCCTCTACGCTTTTGCCTTCACCAGCTCCAGTACTCCAAGGATGAGACCAAAAGCAGCTTTGTCCTAGAGGTGGGGGAGCGCCGCCTCCATATCAGCGCCAGCCTGCTGGCTGTTAAGGACAGCCTGGCCAACGTCATCCAGCTGCAGCAGACCTTCTTCACGCAGGTGCGTGGGTTCCTGGAAGAAAAGAGCTGCGATTGCGGCTTCGCTTCTGTGGGGACCAGCACAAGCTAGGCTCTGAGGGGGAGAGATGGCTGTGTGTGTCACCGCCATTATCTGTTCACGTTCTCCTAGACCCTGGGCAAGCTCCAGAAGCTGGGATGTAGCATAGAACAGAGCTACTCGCCTGGCTGTCACTGCATATATAATCTAGAAGAGGCAAGTGACAAAAATCACATACATTATACATATACATATATTCACAGTGTCACCTGAGGAGGTGACACTGCAGCTAACCCTATATGGCAAGCAAGTCTGGGGAAAGGGCATTCCATGCTAAGGGTGGGATGAGCCTGAGAACTGTCTAGAAGCCCCTGGACTGGGACAGACAGGCTGAGTGGGGATGGCAGGAGGAAGTGCAGTTGGCAGGTGTTGGGCCCTCCGTGCAGGCTGGATTCGGCTACAACCACCTTCCTTCCAAGCTCAGGAGGAAACGTCAGGTCCCTGTAACTGCTGTGCTGAGATTAGCCTGCAGGTGGCAGCAGAGACGAGGGGAAGCAACTAGGCAAGAAGTAAGGTCTCTTACCCAGGGAGGAGCCTGCCGAGCGGGGGCGCTCTCCTGAAGTCCCAGCACGAATGCCATGAGTTACAGGGCAGCCTGGGCGACACAGGGAGACAGAAAAGGAGAGGGAAGGAAGGAGACAATGGGAGCTGTCATTTTTACCTCACTTCATAGACAGGAAACAGGCGCAGAGAGGTTTAGGAGCCCTTCCCAGGGACATACTGCGCCATCTGCAGAGCTGAAGGCCCCTCTGTTGCTCACACCCCTACCCTCTCCCTCCTGCTCATGCCTAGGATGCACTTAGCGCTGTGGTTCTGAAATCCTGGGGGAAAAACGATCCACACACAACTCCATTTCCTTCTGGGGGCGTCTCCTCTTCCCGCCCCAAGCGGTATGCTGCTCAGCTCCACACTGGCCACTCCGTTCTCTTCCAGCTCAGCACACTTCCCACAGAGCTGGTCCTGAGGACCGTGTTCCAGAGAGCACATGGTGCCCGCATCCTGTGCCACATGGTGCTATCGGATGGCAGAGAGGCGGCCCTCAACGGGAGCCTCTCCAAACCCCTCTCCGGAATCTGGAGGACCATCCATCTTCAGGGTGAGTGGCTGAGGGGCAGAAGGCATGAGGTCGTAGATGCTAAGCGCCTGCTTATCCTTGGTGCTATTCTAGGCCCTGGGGAATCTTCAGGACACAAGATGTCCCAGACCTCAGAAACAACAGGCAGAGAGCCAGAAACCCCCATGTCAGCAAAATCTCAGACAGGGTGGGGTCACAGCCTAGTCTATAGAATGTTTAATCCTCAGCACCTTAAAAAATAGTGGGGGTAGGGGGAAGATGCCCGTAATCCTGACACCACCCCTACAGTCTCCCACCTTTCCATTCCCCCAGCACCCCCCCAACAGACGCCAGAAGGTCAGGAATTCAAGATCATCCTCAACTTTACAACAGGCTAAGGGGAGGGGCCTCTGCTGATCTCTGCCACCTCTATTGACCCCTGGCTGTCACCTGAAGTCTGGTCTGAAGCCTGTGAGCAGCCCAGCAAGGTGTGCCCATGGCAGCCAGTCAGGGATCAGGAGCTGATGGCAACAGACTTCTAAAGGCCAAGGCTTGGCCGTGGTGCTCTGCTGGTCCTGAGGCTCTGGGGCCAGGGCCGGGGCTCAGAGGTGACTCTGGGTCCCTGTGGGTCAGCTGCTCAGTGTCACTGGGATAAGAAGAAAGGAGGACAGAGTTCCCATGGGGACAGTTAGGATGCTCCAAGTGTCATCATGACTGAGCCTGTGGCTTCCGGCTTTTGCAGAGTAGTAAGAGTGTGGCCGCCTGCCCGAGTCAGTCCCCTGCTATGACCTCACATGAACTTGCTAACCCCCTTTCCATCCATCTCCCCAACAGTGGAGCTTGCCCACCAGCTGTCTCTGTCTCTGCCACGGCACTGCAGTCTCCACCTGTCCTTGGAAAGCCACCAGGGTGACCTGGCTGTAGCCTGGAACAATAAAGACCAGGTAGGCGGTGGGGCTGGAAACCCTAGAGGCCCCACCTTGCTCAGGAATCCTGGCAGGGGGGTCAGCCAGCTGCACTAGGGGCTCAAAGGTGGGGACACGGGATCTGGGTTTTGGGCCCATGTGACAAATATAGCAGGTGTGGCCCTGTGCCACAATCTATCCTATTTCCAAACCCGCTTGGTGCTGTTACCATCCTTGTTTTCAGAACCTGGCATTGAAGCATAGACAGCCAGTCTCCAGCTGGTCTCCCAGGCTCAGCAGATGCCGCTGGGTGGCTCTCACATGCCCCTACCCACCCCGTCCCGCCCCACCCTGCCCCAGACCACCCTGGCTATGCACAGAACCTCATCCTAGGAGGCAGGGAGGCTGAAGGCCTCAGGCTTGGCCTACTGGACAGGATGAGGAGGCTTTCCCTGTTCAGCAAAGACAGCCTGGCTCTTCCAGCGATGCCTACTGTGTAACCACTGTAGGAAGCTCTTCGCCTAGTCTCTGCACCTGTCGGGGTGGGGGTGGGTGCTGGGTTTTTTTAAAGGAGACAATGGTTCTCGAGAGGCTCGAAGTTCATTTGCATGATAATCTGCATACTTAGCCACATCCTGGAGGCCTGAGCGGCAAGGCTCCCTAGCTGCCTGTGCATCCCTTACCTGTGTGGCTTCTCTGAGCCACCTTACCACCCGTGAGCAGGAGTGTATTAGGCAAGCAGAATGCAAGCAGGCGAATGGGCTTTTTAAAACTCAGGCGGGATAAGCTTCGTGGAGCAAACGTACAGGGGACTGGCTTTAGAAAGGAGTGGGGAGATCTTTATGAGGGATGTGGCCAAGGATCCCAGGAATGTGAGCTTTAGGGCAGCAAATTCAAAGGCCCTGAGGCCGAGGCTAAGAGGCACACTTCCCATGTTGGGTGGGGCAGGATACTCAGGACCCAGAAGGGACTGGCTGACATCTTGTCACCAAGGTGGGGGGGGGAACCTTTCTCAGGTTCTTAGTAGGAGGCTCTGAACACCTACAAAGAGGGACAGAAGTCTCTAGCCCCCACTTCCTCAGGAAGAGGAAGGCAGCCAGTCTCGCCAGCTTCTGCCCTCACAGAAGTGGTGATGGTCCTGCTCCTCCTTCACACAGGTTCAGCGATCCTGGGATGGAAGCTCACCTGTGACTCTGAACATCACCTGGGCGGACAGGTCCTCTACCCATAGTGTGGCCTGGGATGGCTGCCTAGCTGCCTCACTAGGTCAGGTATGTGCTGGCTCACTGGTGAGCTCTGGGCCTTCCAGCAGGCCTCAGGCTTACCTTCTTGTTCTTGTCAGCTCCAGGGGACCTGGGGCCTGGGCCCACTGCAGGCCTGTGGGGCCTTGACTCAGACCCCGGTCATGTTCAGTGAACAGTTTGATCTCTCCTGGGGCCGACGCCGGCTGTGGCAAAATGTGACCTATGAGGTGAGGCCCAGGGAGCCAGGCTTACCTACAGGGGACCTTAGCACCTATGGGAAGTACCAGCCGTCAGGCAGTGTAGTCCTGGGTTCAAGTACTGGCTATGCCATGGGGCCTAGGCCACTATTCCTGTGTGAGCCTTGCTTCATCTGAACTGGGTGCGATAATCATGCCCTACAGAAACTAGGTCAAGCATGCAGGTTAGTGCTGCACACAGTGGATGGGCCGGTGGTGCTAGGGATCTGCTAGACATGGGGCAGGGGCTGGGGGAGGGCTCACCTTCCCAGAAAGGGCAGGGCTCAGTATCTCCACTCCAGTGGGCCTAAGTGCAGATCTTCAGAGTGTGGGACAAAAGCCTGTACTGAGATGAGGGCAGCTGGCTCTGAGAGTGTACCCACCTCAACACTTCTACACCCCACCCCTGGGCTTCTGAGACCCCAGCTCTTCTGCGCCCTGAGGTCCTGAAGCTGAGGTTCGTGGGTTACTGGGGTGTGTGTGTGTGTGTGTGTGTGTGTGTGTGTGTGTGTGTATGACAGTGACCCCCGTGGGCACTGTGGGCATTCTCTCCTATGTGATAAGCCCCTATGTCACGACCCACTATTCCAGAAGCATCAGCTGCCGCAGGGGGACAAGGTCCACGCAGAGGCCACACTAGAGCACATCCTCCCGGCCCGCTGCACCCAGCAGAGCTTCCGGGGGACAGTGGAGACTGACTATACAAGCACTTTACGCCACAGCCTCCACCTAGGGCTCTGCAACTTGCCCAGGGTGAGTGTAGGCGAACCGGGGACCCTGCTGAGGAGGGGTACCACACCTGGGACAGTGGCTCTCCACTCACCGCCTGCATGGCACCTGCCTTCTCTCAGTCTCTACTTTATGTGAGAGAAGGAAGACTATAGAGGGGAGGTCATGGTGTTCAGGAAGATGTGACACAGATGTGTCCCCACCACCATTGCTAAGGTACACACTGAGACCCTTTCCTGCCACTGTCCTGGGCATATTGCCGAGCCCCCCACTCCACCATTCTCAGGTCCTGCTATCCGTTTGTCTCTTCTCCTTTCCTGACCCTCCTCCCACCCACCCGCCCTCCCTCCTTCCCTCCCTCCCTCCCTCCCTCCCTCCCTCCCTCCCTCCCAGGGACCACAGACTCATGTGTAAAGCACAGGCAGAGAGTATTTAGAGCTTAACAAACCGTCAAGTCTCTCATTGCTCTTGCTCGCTCCACTGCACCATGAAAGCAGTGTCACTGGGCTGAGCGAGAGGTAAGGTAGATGCAGCTCTCCTGGAGAGCTTTCTAGAAGTGGAGGAAACCAGGGCAGACCAAAGGTGTATGGGACTAAGCCATTCCCCAGAGTCTCTGGACCCCTGGAACCTCTGCTGTTTTCTTTCAGGCCCTCTCGTTCTCTGGGGAGCACAGTCTGGACCAGGGTGCACTCCTGCTGAGTTCTCAGTACCATCTGGGGCTTGCCCCGGACCCTGACCGGGGCCTGCACTTCAGCCTAACCCTCCACAACCACAGCCGACCTAACGCACCGGAATTCTCTGGGCAGCTGGAGGTAGATGTCCAATGTCTCCTAGATTTTCGTGCCAGCAGCCCCACTCTCTGGGCAGCTGCTCCACCTAGTGGCCACTGGTGGAACTTCAGGCCTACATCCTGAGCGTCCAGTACTCTTAATTGAACCTAGGGGTCTCTGTCCAGGCCTACAGAGTGGCTCTTCCATCACCCCATGGCTCTTCTCTTCCTACAATCAAGAGATGGCTTCTATCTTGCTCAAACGGGACAAGGATAGTGTCCTTGTTGGGTTCTTGATAGGGTTCTCTAGAGGAACGGAATGGCTAGACCAGGTGTGTGTGTGTGTGTGTGTGTGTGTGTGTGTGTGTGTGTGTGTGTG
>OU015755.1:53310852-53321194 GCA_907169655.1 Acomys percivali
CTCCCTCCCTCCCTCCCTCCCTCCCTCCCTCCCTCCCTCCCTCCCTCTCTCTCTCTCTCTCTCTCTCTCTCTCTCTCTCTCTCTCTCTCTCTCTCTTATTTTAAGACAGGGATTCTTTGTGTAGCCTTGGCTGTACTGGACTCTTTGTAGACCAAACTGGCCTTGAACTCATAGAGATCCTCTTGCCTGTGCCTCCCGAATGCTGGGATTAAAGGTGTGTGCCACCATGCCCAGCTCAACTTTTCAAATCTCTTAACTCTTAACAAATCTCCTTCAAATCACGAACTGAGCCTCATCCTCCTCCCCTGGAAATTCCTCTTTAAAGATAAAAGTTAACATCTCCTCCAGGGTTCACCACAAGCACAGTGTCAGGGAGGATGCCTGGGCCCACAAGCAGGGCCCTTCTGCTGTGCCCTAACCCTCCGCACCCTTGGTAGAGCGGACGATTGGCAGGGACAGGTCTGAATTTTTGTTTCTTTTGAGACAGAGTCTCCTGTAACACAATCTGGCCTTGAACACCTGATCTTTGGGCCTTCACCTCTCCAAGGCTGGATTACCGGTGTGCGCTACACTCCTAAACTGAACCTTAAGTCCGAAGCAGTAGCTCTGTGTGGCCCTGCACCTTAAACTGCCATTCGTGCTTTAAAGCCTGCCTAGCGTGGTGGCACACGCTTTTAATCCCAGCACCTGGGAGGCAGAGGCAGGTGGGTCACTGTGAGTTCGAGTCCAGAACAGCCAAGGCTATACAGAGAAACCCTGTCTCGAAAAACAAAAATAAAAACAAACAAACAAACAAACAAAAAACCACTCGTCATAGGTGCTCAGGCAGCTGGGGCAACTCAGTGTTTGCATAAAGCACAGGCTTGGCCAGCCATGCTGCCCATCAGTTAGTTAGAAGGTAGACGTGAGCAGTGGCTCCCACAGGCAGCGTGAAACCTGTTCCTGCGTGTGCCACCTCACAGAGCATTGTAAAACCCCAGTAGGCCCAGCTTTCACAATAAAGCCTCATTTTAAAAAGTGGAATGGGGGGCTGGAGAGATGGCTCAGCGGTTAAAAGAACTGTTTGCTCTTCCAAAGGACCCGGGTTCAATTCCCAGCACCCACTTGGCAGCTCACAACTGTCTGTAATTCCAGTTCCAGGGGATCTGACACCCTCACATAAATAAAATTAAATGAATTATTTCCTTTTAAACAAAAAGTGGAATGACTTACCCAACAAACAGCAATGAGATCAACCTGGGGATGTCTCAGAGGAGCTGGATGGGAGGGAAGCAGGAAACCTCGGCAATCAGAACATCCTTTTGTGATTAGACACCCTCGAGGCTGCAGACAGTTGTCCCTGCCATGTCAGAAACCAAGGGGCCAGGACATTCCTCCAGTCTGCATCCTCAGAGACCCCGGCTTCATTACTTATTGTGTGGTTTTGACCCTCCTTGTGAACATTCCTAGAGGATCATGGGAAGAAATAGTCTAAAAGGCTGATCCAGTCCATTATGACTGGGGAGGAAAAAGAGTCACTTTACCTCATCAATATGCCACCCACCTAATAAATATTCATAAAAATATTTCTAATCCACAGACTCACAACACAGAACCCACTGTGTGGACCCCATCTTGGTACAGCCCACGGCAGTCTTTTCTGGAGTGTTTTGCTAAACTGAGTCTCCCAACTGAATTCTTCCCTTTAAGCCAGTAGGAACCAAGAGACTTCTCTCCCTTCTCACCCAGCACTCTGGAAGAGCTATTTGGGAGTCACTCCTAATGCCACCTCAAGCAGGCTACTGTAAGTCGGCAGACCAACTCTCACCTGGTGTGATGGTCATTGTAAGGAGAGGCCAGAGCTGGAGCAGGGCTGGTGACACACTTCCTGTGATTCCTTTCTCGGCTGTCTTCCCTTAGAGTGTGCCTATCCTGTTTGTCACTAGCACACAGCCTGTGTTGAGCAGGACAGGACCCATGATGATGGATTTTCACTGTGCGTTAGACTGGAAACTCCTCTGACGGTGTCTCTGGAGAGGTTCGACTGAGAAGTTGCACCCTGAACGTGGTGGCCCATGCCATTCCCTGGGGTCCATGAATTGTCCACCACGAGGGACTGTGCCCTTAACCGTGAGGAGCCAGAATAAGCCCTGCCTTAACTTGGCCATATCTGGTTGTAACAGCAACAAGTAGTTAAGATAGCACAGGAGCAGCTGGGGCTGACGAGGAAGCTGGCGGTGACCAGCAGAGGGCCGACATCAGTGCTCCTGTGGCTCAAACTCAGCGAGCTAAGGGAAGGGCTGTTTCCCAGCGATGCTCAGGGATCCAAAATGCCCTTCCTTTCCTGCCAAGTCTCTCCTGGGGTTTCAAGGAAGAAGGGGGATGGGACCACAAAACCATAGAATTCTAATTACTGGGTTGCCTTTTGCCCATGGACAAGCTCCACGCCCTGTCTTTTATCCCGAAACAGAGCATGCCAGGCACCGTTGCCCCTAAACTCATACAATGACCCAGTAGCTGAGAGCTGAGACCCAAGCACTGAAGCCAGCCACTGGCCAGACACAGCCTTCAGTCTTTGTGTTTCCAAGGGCTGAGCCAGAGGAGCTGGGGTGCAACAGTGTGTCAGCCAACCATCTGTCCCCAGGAATCGTCACCATCGGAGAACCCCAAATGGAAAAGAATGCAGGGACCTTCAACTTAGAAGTCTTTGAAAATAACTGCCAAGCCAGGTGTGGTGGCACACACCTTGAATCCCAGCACTCTGAAGGCAGAGGCAGGTGGTGGATCTCTTGAGTCTGAGGCCAGCCTGGTCTATATGGCTAGTTCAAGTATAACTAGGCCTACAAAGAGAAACCCTGTGTCAAAACAAATAAAATATAACTGCCAGATGACGACAGGCCCCGGGGAATGAGATTAGGACTGAGACTGGAAAGTCCGAAGCTCTCAAATCTCCAGCATTGCCTGTTTCCTTTTCCTGTCTAGCCTCCCCCCTCCCCCCAGACTAAATTCCAAGCCAGAACCTGGCCTCTCACAACTAGCCCATGCTGTAGTCAGGAAAGACGATTGACATGGTCCCTAGATGGACCTGGGTACATTGGAGGCATGAGTGGGCTCTTTGCCCCTTCTCTCGCTGGGGTGACCACCCTGGAGCAATCACACCCGTAAGTCTCTGGGAACTCTCAAGGCTCCGGGAACTGCAGAAAAGATTAAAGTTGACTTGGAAGAAACATGTTTTTCCAATTAGCTATAAAACCACCCATGTTGGAACCTTTGCAGATCTAGACGGCTACTTTCCCATTTCACCAAACGCCTCTTTCTCCACAAGCAATTTCACAAGTTTTTCAAGGGCTTCAGGATGAGCGGCCCATGAGCGCAGGATTGAGTGCCCCTGGCAGAAAGCTGGAGGTAAGTGTCTCCTCTCCCAACAGCCCAGAGAGGAGGGAGGAGGCAAGAGCCAACTTCTAGCTACATTATTTAGCCCACCTCAGGCAGATGTCGTCCACACGTGCAATCACACTGACGTTTGAATTGAGTGTGTGTTTTCTTGTGCGTGCACACACACTTGCGAAAAGGCCTTTCCTTGTTGATATTTCTTCCCTGTGCCAAGTCTGAGGCAGCCAGCCAGATGGAGAAGCCAAGATCCTGGAAGAGCCACCAAGCTCACTGGTCTTAAAGGGCCACACTGCCAACCACACAAGTTGAAGGATGTGGAAAAGCTGGAGACCTATTCTCTCTCTCTCTCTCTCCCTCCCTGCCCCCCCCTCCGCCCCTCTCAAGTGTGGACACCAACAGGGTGAAGTTAACAAGCTCAGGCGTGCTCTCGCTTTATAGATAAGAGGCTCACAGCCTGCTGAGTGGTGATGAAGCCTAGATTTCAAAGAGTTGTCTGCCTCCAAGATCCGAATTAACTCCTGCCTGCAGGTCCTATGAAGGGCACAAGACTCCCACTTATGAAAGACCCACCGCCTCCTTCCTGGTATTCAAATGCCAGTGGGTAGACTTTTATGGGTGTAACTTAAGTCCCACAACACTTTAAGAAAGGAAGGTTTTTAAATGTGGGCCTAGGGCCGGGTGTGGCGGCACACACCTGTAATCCCAGCACTCGGGAGGCAAAGGCTGGGGGATCACTGTGAGTTCGAGGCCAGCCTGATCTACAAAAGTCAGTCCAGGACAGCCAAGGCTGCATAGAGAAACCCTGTCTCAAAAACCAAAAGGCAAACAAAAACAAAAAAAAACCAAAAAAACAGGAAGATGAGCTGGACACAGACAACTCCATTTCACCTGCTGAGGTTGAGCAGATGCTGAGAGACTCTTTGTTCACGGGAGCAGAAATGGCCAATTTATTAAGTCACTACACTCATGACAGTGTGTCATGTATAATTACAGCCCCTAACCACTGTTCTCAATTGCCAGTCCTGGCTGTCACACATATGGAAGATCGGTGTCCTTACACATCTCCAGTGTGGTGGGCCATGCAGACTCCTGAGGGCCCCGTGAGGCATCATTGGTGCCCTACTGGACCAGCGTGAGAAGGGAACTGGCTCTGGAGTGAAAACATTCTAGGTCCCACCTCCTGGGGCCTCTGACATCTTACCCAGGTGTCTTAGCTGTGGTGACCCCAACATGCAATGTTATAAAGCCGGATCATCTGGCAAAGGCTGTCTGTCAGGTTTCTCCACTTCCTATCCCACTGATGCAGTGAAAGGCAACCTGTAGCATCTATTCACTGTGTCTGGCAACCCCACAAGACACACAAGACACATTCAAGTATCAGCAACTCCATGAGGCCATCACCCTACATTTGGTAAAATCAAATATTCTACCCAAACAGTAACCACCAACTCCACTATTTCTTGGTATTCCTTTTTTTCCTTTTGAGGTAGATCTCACATATCCCAGGCTGGCCTCTAACTTGCAGTGTAGCCAAGAATGTCCTGAATTCTCATCCCGCTCCACTTCTTTTCTTTTTTAAAACCAATTTATTTACTTATTTAGTATACAATGTTCTGCCTGCATGTGTGCCTGCCTGCTGGAAGAGGGCACCAGATCTCATTCTAGATGGTTGTGAGCCACCATGTGGTTGCTGGGAATTGAACTCAGGACCTCCGGAAGCGCAAACCGCGCACTCCACCCCTCGGCCCCCTCTCTCCCGCCCCCCCCCCCCCCCCCCCCGCTCTACTTCTTAAGTATCTCTACATGTACCTATGCACTAAGTAAGTACTCAATAGCAAAATTTCAAAGCCCCTCCTTCCTCGCCCTATTTGGTCAGCAGGAAGGAGCGGGTCTTTGTAGTTTTGCATGTCCCAGCGCAGGGCTTGTTTCTTAAACTGATCTTTGTCCACACCACATCCCTGCTCCCTCAGTTGAGCTAGATGCACTTCGGGGCGGCGGGCTGGTGCTGCAGTGGGGGGAAGCATTCAGGGACCTTGGTAGGAGAGAACTGTACTTCACTTCATCCGTGGGGCTAGAGGGCAGACGCGGCAGGCGGAGCGCCCCTCTTTCTCTCTAATGATGCCCTAACCAGAACCCGTGAATGCCATCTTACTTGCAAAATAGACTTTTTCTAACTTAAAAAGTAAAAGACTTATAGATGTTTAGGCTGGTCTCTAACTCACTAAGGAGCTGAAGGTGACTTGAACTCCTGATCCCCCTGTCTCCACCTCCTGGGTGCTGGGATGGCAGGTGTGTGACACCACGATCAGGTTCGTGTAGTGCTGGAAAGTGAGCAAGTGCTCTACCAATTGAGCCACTGTCCTCACCTCAGAAGTAATTGGGCCTGCATGGCCACAGGGAGAAGGCAGGGTGTGCAGTCGCCAAGGGGCTTCCTCCTCCTGTCTCCAGACCTAGGGCCCAGCAGGCACTCGCGCTTGACAACAAAGGCCAATGAAGCCAACATCTTTTAAAGGTACCTACCTACTCAGGCCTGGTGGCAGTGGCATGGGCCTTTAATCTCAGCTTTGGAGGCAGAGGCAGGCGCATCTCTCAGTTTGAGGCCAGCTTGGTCTACAGAGTGAGTTCAAGGACAGCAGGAACTACACAGAGAAACCCTGTCTTGGAAAAGAAAAAAGAAAAAGAAAAAAGAAAAGAAAAGGCACCTACTCAGACAGCTTGGATTCCATCAACGGCCCTAGTAGAGGAGTCATTTACCATCTCTGACCTCAATCACTCTTTTCTACAGAGGTCAGAAATGAGCCAGAGGGCTGGGCTGGCCCTGAGGTAGGACACTGATCTAGCATTTAGGAGGTCCTAGGTTTCATCCCCAGCACATGATGATAACGATAGGTTTATTAATTTTAACTTGTATTTTATTTATTATTGTATGTGTATACGTGGGACACACACATGCCACTGCACTTGCAGGGAAGTCAGAGGGACAACTTTCAGGAATAGGGTCTCTCCTTCCACTCTTCTGTGGGTCCCTTAAAATGAACTCAGGTAGTAAATAGGCTTGCTCAGCAGGCACTTTTTTAACCTCTCAGCCATCTCACTCACAACAACAATTTTAAAGTGTTTATAAAGAGAAAGGCCTAGTGGCTCGGACCTTTAATCCCAGATAAAACGTTAGTGAGACCCTGTCTGAAAACAGAATGTACAGGGGCCACAGATGTAGCTTAGTGACCAAGTGCTTGCCTGGCATGTGTGAGACCCTGGGTTCAGTCACAAGTGCTTATAACTAGACTTGGTAGTACACCCCTTAAATGCCAGCACTCTAGAGGCAGAGACAGACAGACCTCTGTGAGTTCTAGGCCAGCCATGGCTACACGGGGAGACCTTGTCTCAACACCACCACCACCACCACAAACAACAACAACAGCTTATTCTTATAATGAGTTGGGCATGGCAGAACAGCTCAGAGGCAGAGGCAGGACAATCAAGCTGGGCTCCATCAGGGGTTTCAGGTCAGCTTCTACATAGTGGCCCTATAGATAAATAGACAGCACAAATAGGCAAATAAGGCTCAGAGAGATGAAGGGACTCACCCCAAGAAACCCTCTTAATAAAAGGGACTGGAGTTGAATGTCAAGTCCATCAGAGCCCATCTGGTGGCCAAGCCACCCCCATTCCACTCTCACCTGTCTGGTCACAATGGGCAAAACTCCCAGGGTGGATGGCTGTGAAACTTGTGGCCCCGTTTGTTCCTTTGCTTCATTTTGTGGCTTTTCATTCTGGTCTCTGGCTCTCGTCCCATTCCTAAGGCCTCCGACAAGACCCAGGACCAACCAGCAGGGGGCGCTGTAATCCACTCCAGAACAGTCCCTAGGAGCCAACACTGGAGAATTAAGATGCTGACTCTCAAGTACACTGTCCCTAACAATACCAGGCACCTACCAGCTTGCGACTTGGCCCTGTGCCCTGCTGGTCAGGTGAGCAGGGGGGAGGTGGGTAGGGGTGGGGAGTGGGGTGGGGGGTGTCACAGGACTATCTTGGTGGCTCCGCTCTTCATGGCGGTGCAGGGGGAATACACCTCCTACCTCCCATGGAGATGATGTTCAGCACAGACCTTCAATACAAACCAAGAAAGTGTACAACTGAACTCCTGTCTTTATCAATGGAGTTACTGTCCCAGGCTCCTCCTCCATACTGATGGCTGCTCTTTGCCACAACCTTTTTATACTTCCAGATCTTTTGTCACTGTACAGCACATTCCTGCCTTCCAGCCAGCACCTCAGGCAACTGCAAGGTGCTTGCTTCAGAAGGCCCAAAACCATGGCACAGCAGTACATACCTATGACCCCAGGAACCTTGGGGGTTGAGCCAGGAGAATCAAGGCCAGCTTGGCCTACATAGTGAAACCTTGTCTGAAAAAGAGAAACAAGGGAGCAAAAGGAAAAGCAGCGCTGGGGACACAGCTCAGTTGGCAGAGTGTCTGTCTGTCACGCAAAAAGCTCCGGGGTCGTCTCCAGCACTGCAGGAACCAGACATGGCGGCGGCACAGCTCCCATCCCAGGGGTCATCCAGGACAACCTGAACTATCCACCTCAGTGAGATGGCTCAGTGGTTAAGACCACTTGCGGCAGGCATAGGCTGAGGTAAGTTCAGGTCTCAGGCTCTGCAGCACAGGGAGACTGGACTAAGGTAGCTGGGCCTCTATACCGTCACACACAGTGTGCCTGCCGTGCTTATGCCTGTGGGCACACACACAAATACACCTTTAAAATGACAAGATACAAACAAACAAAAACCAAACACAACAAGAAGAACCTCAAACTCAGGCCAGCAAGATGTCCCCGAGGGTAAAGGTGCTTACCGACAAGCCCAACGACCTGAGTTTGAAGCCTGCATCCCACTTGGTAGAAATCAAAAATCAACTCCCACAATTTATCCTCTGGTCTCCCCGCCCATGCCACAGCAAAAGTGCACCTATACACATATACACAAAATAAGTGAGGAAGTAAGCAAAGCCCTCAAATGCCACGGTTCACGAACACTGTGCCTTTGCTTGTGTGTCTTCTGTCTACAACCTGAAACTCAGCCATTACTTACTGATCAACTGTGCGTGTTATCTGAGTCCCCAGAGGACAGAGATACTAAGTGAGAACTTTAAAACATCCACGAACCCCAACACACTCAGAAGGAGGGGTGGCTGACTCCATTTCCCAAGAGCCTACCAGCAGCATCCATTGAGGGAAGGACTGCCTCCTCCTCTAACGCTGACCTTCAACCCAAGGTCAGACAGGAAATGGTGGGATCAGGACTAGCCCTGGAGTGTGACAGTATTTCAGTCTCCCTACCCCAAGAAGGCAGGGCCCCCTGCATAATGTCCTTATACACAAGCTCAAAGCTAGCTAGCTGCTTGATGTAGGTCGCTGTGGCCAATTGAAGCTAAAGATACGTCCACTCCTCCCTCATCCTGGCTTTTAATTTTTGGTTTTATGAGACAGGGTTTCTCTGTGTATCCTGGAGCTTGCTCTGTAGACCAGGCTGGCTTCAAACCTGTTGTATTTTAAGATAGTTTCTCATGTAGCCCGGGCTAGCTTTGAATTTAGTATATAGCCCACGGTAGCCTTGAACTTCTGATTCTCCACCTCTTTAGTGCTGGGACTACAGGCAAATATTACAACGTACAGCTTTTTGGTGTGTTGGGGTTCCTTTTTATCTTTGCAGGGATCGGCTAGCGGGTCAGCAAGTGTGGAACAAATGCCCAACACCAACTCTAGCTAACTAGACAGAGCCCGGAGCTGATCCTTGAGTCTTCACAGCATCTCTTCTGGTTTCTTTTTCTCCTTAATCATTAAATCATACACGAGCCAGCTCAGACAAAAGCCATTCCCCTATTTCGCACGGCCGTTCTCCCCCAGCCCCTGCAGAATTTTGCGGTAAAACTTCAGCTTTACAGGAACATGCAACAGCAAAGAATTAGGGAACTCAGGCGATCCAAAACCAGCTAAGTGATGGTTTCGCATTTTTAAAATATATATAATGTAAAGCAGTTCCGAGAAAAGTGAAGTCACGGCCTAGGTTGCTTATTCTCGGTTCTTAGAAAAAGAGCATTTCAAAAGGGAAGCTGAGCTGGGCGGGCACACAGGCTGCCGCCAGAGCCGCGGTCTGGCGGGTGCTCGCTGATAAACTGACTTTGATTTGGCAGCTGAGAACTGAAGCCTCCGGATGCATTTTCATTTGGCGCTGTCAGGGAGGAAACGGCAGCCCCAACAGTGAGAGTTCTGAATGTGCAGAGAAACCACAGGCTTAGCTCTGTGCTGGAGAGGCAGCCCCAGTCACGGCCCACTGCCGTCTGCGGCACTCCGCCCCAACTGCTGCGACCTCCAGCCAGCCTGGCCGCACTTTTCCATCGGGGTGTTACTCACCAGGAGTTAGGTGAGGACACCCGCTGGGAAGCTGTCAGCAGCTCCCATTTCTCTAGTGGAAAAGTAGATTAGGCTTGTGCCACACACAGCTCAACAGCTACTCTGGGACCAAACAGTTTGGGAACATCATTTTACTAGGAAGCCTATAGAGAGCAGAGATCCTGTGGCCTGCATCAAAATTATAGACTGGGGCTCAAGTGGTAGTGTTCACTTAGCATGCAGGAACCAGGCCCTGGGTTTAATCCTCAGCATCATGAGGACCAGGTGTGATGGTGCACGCCTGCAATTCCAGTACCAGGGGAGAGTAGGCAGGAAGTGCAGGGCTTCAAACGTGCCTTGCTACACAGTGAGTTGGGGGCCAGCCTGCCTCAAAATTAATTAACTAACTAATTAATTAATTAATTAAAGCTTTGAGGCTGGGGGTATAGCCCAGCAGTATATCTGCTAAGTATGCAAGAGGACTTGAGTTCTATCTCCAGGGCTAAAAAAAAAAAAAAAAGGGGGGGAGGAGTGTGTGTGTGTGTGTGTGTGTGTGTGTGTGTGTGTGTGTGTGTGTG
>OU015755.1:53321204-53332028 GCA_907169655.1 Acomys percivali
TGTGTGTGTGTGTGTGTGTGTGTGTGTGTGTGTGTGTGTGTGTGTGTTAAGTTCCAATGCAATCAAAAGTGAGCTGTCCCAGACAAAGGAGATCCTAAGGAGACATGATAAAAGTAGAACTTTGGGGGTGGGGGGAGAATAAAGAAACCAGGACAATGGTCTCAGTGGGAGAGGATGCACCCAGTCCTGAAGCGGGTTGGTACCCATGGGGGACCTCCCACTTTTCTAAGAAGAGGAGGGGACAGTTGGGGGAGGGGTTGGTGTGTGTGGGACTGGGAGGAGGGGGCTTCAATCAGGATGTAAAGTGAAGAAATAAATAATGTTTTTTTTTTTAAATAGGAAAAAAAAAAGAACAAAATATATTGATTACTAACCTCAGGATTTGTTCATTAATTAACTTGTTAATTAATTTTAGCACCCATGCAATCCATGATAAGAACCTGGTATGCCTATAAGTCAAGAATCCTGGTTTTGATCCCCAACACTGCATACACTAGGCTTAGTGGCACACATGTGTAATGTCATGGAAAGCCGAGGCAAGAGGATCAGGCCCTGTCCCACATGTAAATAAATAGGCAAATAAATACAAATAGTAAGGGCTGTACTATTTATACAATTTTTCTGTAGCTCAAAGGATTTACAGTGGAACTGGAGAGATGGCTCAGCAGTTAAGAGCACTTACTGCTCTCCCAGAGGTCCCAGATTTGGTTCCCAGCACCCACACCACTGGGATGCTCAGACCTGCCCGTAACTCCGGCTTTAGAGATTCTAACACCTTCTTCTAGACATGCGCGTGCACACACATAACTAAATTTTAAAAGTTAAAGTACATCTTAAAAAAAATTGTTCACCAGTTAAACCCAGATCACTTTCCAACTTAGCCTACCTTTAAAAGAAAATGTTAGCACATTTAAAGTGGCAGAGGCCAACCTGGTCTACATGAGTTCCAGAAAAGCCAGAGCTACATAGCAAGTTCAAGGCCAGCCTGAAGTAGAGAGCCTGCCCTAAAGAGGAATGGGGGGAAGGACAGAGCCCTACTGCGCATGGGTGGAAGGAAGGCAAAGGTGGTCCTCAGGAAGACAGCCAGCTGGCAGTGTTTGCATGTGTGCTAGAGCCCTGTCCTCCCAGCACACTAACGTCATCTTCATCAGCGTGGCTGTGACAACTTCCAGGACATCCCTAGACTGGATCTGTTGACACTGTCATTCTCTCAGAGTTGGGGTGGGGTGGGGTGGCTGGAGGGAAGTGGGGGGGAGGGCCACTCAACCCTCACCTGAGATGGAAGCTGCTCCCTCCTGCACCTCCTAGCCATTTGTCTGCCATTCTGCCTTAACTGCACGTGCCCTTGAGGTCTCGGGAAGTGTTAGAGTGCATCCTGTGGAAGGCTCACTGAAGTAGGGACCCTGTCTATGCAGCTGTAGGGGGGTGCTCATCCATGCTGGGCCAAGACTTTCTGGCGGGGTCACCATGCTCCAGGAAGGAGCGCCTCAGCCAGGCTTTGTGAGCAAACCCAGTAACCTCATGCTTCCCCAGGCTGCACTCCAATGGACTCGCACCGTGGGTTGTTGTTGGTGTCCTATGAGGAGGGCGTAGGTGTCTGTCTATAGTTCCCTGGTGAGAGCTTCACAATGGGCCCGACCAGGAAGGACGTAGACACGTTGGACAGTTGAAAGGTCAGAGGAGTCGGGGGTGACTAGGTGGTAGAGTGCTAGTCTGGCATGTGTGAGCCCCAGGGACCCCATGATGCATCCCCAGCATCATTCATTACGATTTTCTTAAACCTTCCCCCTTTTTAAAGAATTATTTTTATCTGTGTATATATGTGAATCTATATGCCATGCTGTGAGGGTGTCCACAGAGGCCAGAGAAGGTATCAGATTCTTAGGAACTACAGGAAGTTACAGAAGTTGTGTGCTGCCTGTCATGGGGCTGATAAGTGACCAAAGGTGCAAAGATATCCCTTGCCCCTCCCCACATATAACTAAAGATAAAATGTTTTTAGAAAGGAATCCATGTAAGCAGGGCTGGAGGAGCAGGCCTGCAATCCCAGCTATCTGGAGGCAGGAAGATGGTAAATCTGAGACGTACAAATTGAGCTCAAGGCCTTGACACTTTTTCTGCAGGTCTAGGGGGCAGGAGGGAGACAGGCAGAGCTTACCTCTGAATCCCTGTCCTCTCCCCTGTTCCACTCTGTCCCTCTCCTGCCAAGTGAGTCCTGAGTTTATCTGGTGGTAAGCAGCACCTGTGGTGCTCATGGGAGTGAGCTTCCAGTATGAGGTATGGGCCATGATGGCGGCACTCAGGAGGCCAAGGCAGAAGGTCTGACGCATCTGACTAGCCTGACACAAGAGCTGGGACCCTAGGTCACTGACACAGTGCTTGCCTAACACATATAAGGCCTTAGCTTCAGTGGCGGTTATGGGAACATGGCACTTTCTGTTCACTTTTTCTGAAAACCTAAAACTGTTTTAACAAGTCATATTTCAGGTTGGAGATGTGGTTCAGTGAATAGTGTTTGCCGCGCAAGCTCAAAGCCCTGGGTTCAATCTCCAGCACTGCAGAGAGCAAGAATAGTGCTATACCACGGGTAATCCCAACACTTAGGAAATGGGGGTGGGAGGACAGAGTTTGAGGCTACCCTGGGCTATATAGGATGCTGTCTTCAAAACAAATAAACAGATAATCAAGCTTATTCTTAAGAACTGCACCATACAAAATGTTACTAGTGGTAGAATACCAATCATCAGGCAAAGTCCTGCAGCAATATCGTACCAATGTGGACTGCTTGGCCTTACCATCCCAACATGAAAGTAGTCGGGCTAAGCATCAGAAAGCCAAAACCCAACATTCATACATTCCCAACAGAAAGGGATCAGGACTCTCGGCCTGCAGGCTATCCCCACCCTGCTGCCTCTCCACAACAGTTCTGAAGCAGAAGGGCTTGAGAAGTCTGCTTTCATCTTGGATTTTTAATGTCAACAAAGAATTCTGAGACTACTCCAACTGTTCTCAACAGCTGGTCTCACCTTCTGAATCTAAGGAAAACAATGAGCAACAAGCATATCAAAACAGAGAGAGTCCTGTCAGCACGGGGATGCGGGCCACGACGCCATCTGTCCTTATGCCCAGAACTGTACTTCCATCCCACTGGCAAAACCTGAAATCCAGACTTTGCATCTTAAAACAGGGGGACAGTTAAGGAGGAAGTGTTACCACTCACAAATCAGGAAACAACAACATGAGAGTCCCAAGTGTTTTAGAGAGAGAAATGAACACACATAAATGACCAGGGGACTTGGGGGTGGGCGGGGGTGGGTGGGAGTGGGGGGATGGGGAGGTGGAGGTGGGCGGGGAACGACCCGACAGAACATCTGCTTCTCATCAGCAAGCAAAGCACTGAGCAGAGGAGTTCCTGAGTCAACTGAAGTTCCAGCTCCGAGGGTCCAGACGTCTGGCTCAACCAAGGCAAATCTCTTCAGGAAACTTTGGTGATGTCCCTGAGACCCACACGGGGTGAATTCCTTCGGCAGGAAGGCTGATCTTAGAGGGTCCCAGCTCTAGGGGATGTTCCTGTGTAAGTCTTCCACCTCCAGTTCCCACATCCTCTCGTGGATGGGATTGTCAGAAAGATCCGTCATCTTCACGGCCTGCAGGCAGGGCTCAGGGCTACAGGCCTGAACCACCCCCATCACCATCACATACTTTCCTGGGAAGAGAAGAAAAGGATGTGGTGATGTCCACACTAACAAGGCAAGTGGGGAGACCTCAGGGCTTTCTTTGGTCAGAGAAGGAGGGTGGAGGGGTAGGAGGCGGGTGAACCTCAGAGGCAAAGTTCAAGCCTAGTGTGCACTAGGTCCTAGGTCTGTTTTTTAGCCCTGAAAAACAGGAGGAGGAGCTGAGGGGATGGCCTAGTTGGCAAAGGGCTTGCCGTGTGAGCTTGAGGACCTAAGTTTAGATTCCCAGCAGCCATGCGAAAAGCATGGTAGGGCGGTATGCAGATGTGATCAGTGTTAAGGAAACGGAGACCGGAAGATCCTTGGGGCTCTATGCCCAAGCACCCTAGCCCAAGCAGTGAGCTCCTAGTTCCATGAAAGACCCTGTCTCAAAAAATAGGGTGAAGAGCAATCAAGGAAGACACTTGATGTGACCTCTGGCCTCCACATATACAGGCATGTGTGGGCACACCCACACACAAGAACATGCATGCACATTAACACAATCCGGACAGTAGACACCAAAACAAAGGCAGCCAGGGAGCAAAACAAACAGTTCCATATACAAACAGTGAGATCACAGTTTAACCTGGAGGACACCGTCTGCATCTTGTCGGCAGCTGCTTTTCATATGCTCAACACAATAGGCAGGCTCACTCAGCAGTCATGCCCCTGGAACGCAAGCAGCTCTGGATCCTGATGAGTTATAATTAGGCACACCGCCCCAGGCGGGGCAGAAAAACCCAGGCTTTGCTCTCAGGCCTGTTCATTGCTCAATGCCAGGGTGAGTGAGTGACTGGTCTCTGTTCACAAGTTGGGCACTCCTGCAAAGCCACTTCCTGACAGCCGAGATGTAAATCCAATTTTCCCTCCCCACTGCCAAAAAAAAAGTTAGTCCCGCCATCAGCACAGCCCTCCTCTCAGCACCCACAACACACTGCACTCTTGTTCCATCCCTGCCACCTCCATCTTTATCCCAAGCCACACTGGGCACACACAAGGAAATCAACAGGAGAGCGCTGCCACTAAGATGATGGGACATATTATTAACCACAACTTCCCACTCCCTAGGGGAAGTGCCTCTCCTTGAAAGCGCAACTTGGCTCGTCATAAACCACACAAAATGCAATTGTGTAAAAAGTCCCTGTCATGGCAGGAAAGGCATGCAGCCAGCCCCCCTGCAAGCCCAGCTTCCACCAGCAGGAATGAGCTTGCACACAAGCCCAGAACTTCGACTGAAAGAAGCCAGAGTCCACACAGGGATCTCTGAAGCTAACTCCAGGTCCCATACTGGCTGTCCTCTGTTCATGGCGCCGATGGTACTGAAGACAAAACTCTTAGAATGACATGGCTGAAGACCAGGTGAGGCTAGCGGACCTGCTCTCTGGAGCTTGGAGGCAGAAGACACTACACAAAGCATCGGGACCAGCTCTGAGCCCTTCCACAGTATCTCTCTCCAGGCAGCTGCCCTTGAGGCCCTCCACTTCTCCTTTGCCACAGGATCCTGCCCCCCAGTCAAGCCTTCACCTTCTCCTGTCTGTGTTACTGCAAAGGCTCTGGCCTTTCTCCTCCCAGCCACTGGCAGCGCTCCTGCCTAGAGCCTCCCCATCACAGGGCAGTGTAAGCAACACTGATACCCTACCCCCATCCCACCACCATCATGGGGCAGTATAAGGAACACTGAACCCCTATACAGAATGAGAGCTAGAGGGCAGAGTTCCCAACTTCACCTGTATCTTCAGAACCTGGAGAAAAACGGCTGCGTGACTTAGAGGCAGGGCACGGGCAGGGCAGCAACAAGCCAGCCGGCATCGAGATTATTTAGTGTGGGCAGGTCATTACCAAATGCAGCCTTTCATGCATGCTCCACGGTGCACGCTCCCTACCTCCTGGCCTTTGTACATGCTGTTCAAAGGAGCAGGACAACCTAGCCCCGTACACAGACACAGGATGCTCCATTCCTGACAATGAACAACCCAAGTCCCAGCAACCCAAGAGGTTCTTACAGATAACTACGATACAGCCTTCAGGGCTGTCTCCTCCAGGAGGCCTTCCGTGGCCCCCTTGAACTGTCAACATGCTCCCTTCTTCTGTGCCTAGTTCTGTATCTACTGCCCCCAAATAAATACAGATGAACCCACCAGCCAGATGGACAAAAAGCTCTTTATCCTCTGCAGCTAGAGGTCCAGGTGTCTGAGGCTAGCAGTGGCAGCACCCAGCAGAAGCTAACACGCCGCATGCTCTTGTGTTAGGACTTTTCTACTCCACAAACACTGAGCCAGGTACCACAAGCACCACCCAAATAAAAGGAAGAGCTGTCATCGCCCTGTGCACATACCCTGGGCTCACATCTTCAGTGGTACCTTGTGTGTTAGTGGCCTCGTTTACTTCCCTGGCTCCTGCTGACAGGATTCATGAGCCAGAGGGAACAGCATGGGCCCTGCCCCTGGGCATACAGGTTGCAGGGTGAGACCATCAGGTCCAGTCTGACACAGGGACATGGGCTAGGTGCCAGGCCCATCCCACGGTTGGCAGCAGGCTTGAGGCACTGTCCAAGGCTGCCTTCTGGGGACATTGCCTGGGATGGGACAGCACACAAACACTATGGAATCTGAACAAAGCCAAAGCTAAGGCCAAGGGCAGTCAACTTTTCCTGTGAAGGAGCAGACTACATAAGTGAGGCTTTAGTGGATCATAGGCTCTCTGCACAACGACTGGACTATGTCGTTATAGTGAGGCAGTGACCCTAACCTTCTGCAAATTACAAGCACCCTTCACTTGAATAAAACTTCACTTTGCAGATGCTGATTTTGAACTGCAAGTACTTTTCACATATCATGATTTTTTTTCTTTTTAGGCATGTCAAAATGTAAAACATAGGCCAGATATAGTGGTACATGCCTTTAATACCAGTGCTCCGGAGGTGCAAGCGGGTGGGCGGATCCCTGTGAGTTCAAAGCCAGCCTGATCTACCTAGCGAGCTGTAGGTCACCCAAAGCTACAGAATGAAACTGTCTCAAAAGAAAATGAAAGTAAAACTTAGGCCAATAAGATGGCTACATAGTTAAAGGGGCCTGCTGCCAAGCCTGACAGCCTGAACGCAATCCCCAGGATCCAGAAGGTAGAAGGACACAAGTTGTCCTCTGATCTCTACATAAGTATTATCACGGACATACACACACACACACACACACCACACGTGCACACACACATATATACCATCATTCAGAATAAATAAGAGGTAACAAAAATAGTCTTAAAGCGCCAGGCGCGATGGTGTGTGACTTTAATCCTAGCACTCAGGAGGCAGAGGCAGGCAAAAGTCTGAGTTCAAGGCCAGTTTGGTTCTACAGAGAGCTGCAGGACAGCCAGAACTACACAGAGAAACCCATCTTAGGAAAAAAGTTCTAAAATGTAAAAGCAGGGTCTGGAGATGGAGGTCAGTGGTAAGGCACTGGATCTGATCCCCAGCATATACACATATACACACTCTGTGTGTGTGTGTGTAACTGCATTTGAGTTTGCTAGTCCTAAATTAAAGTGAGACTGGGAAAAGAGAGGCAGAGAGGGAGAGAGAGTAGAAAGGTAATCTAAGACTGAATCTAAAGCAACTCAGGTCAGACCCCTAATCGAATCTGTCTCTAGGCAGAATCCAAGACTGCACAGGAAGTGTTCTTAGAGAGTTTGGCCTGGTTTCACAGAGAAGGAAGCCACGGAACGGCAGGCCTGCCGAATCGGTAGGCTTCCTTTAGTCCTGAGCCTGTGTTGAAGCTCCAGTCAAGTATAGGCAGGCCTTGTCAATCTGGGTCACAGGTGCAGCCTCGCACCTCACACAAGGCCCCACCGTGTATGTTTTCCTTTGACGTCCTTGCCAATGAGCCGGGACTCCAGGTGCCTAATGGCTGTCTCTTCAAACAGCTGGTTCTCAGGACACCCAGGCGTCAGGCATTAAACCAGACAAGCTGTCAGGACCATAATCCAAGCACTGAGGAAGCCTCAGAGGGTAGCCTCAAACCCAGCAACATCAGCATCTCCTTGGGTGTACTAGAAACTGTGAGACTCAGAAACCTGGAAGGGATGGGCTTCAACAATCCCCTAGGCAACCGAGCCAATGCTCCCTCAAGTACGAGCAGCACCTGCTTATGAACTGTGAATCACAGCTATTCAGAACTCAGTAGGAGAGGTACAGAAAAGTGTCTCCAACGCCTCTGGGTTTCCCCTGAGTTTGAGCCCCAGCATCACGTGAACCGTGTGTGGTGGCACATGCCTGTGATCCCAGCATTCAGGAGACGGAAGCAGGACGTTCAGGAGTTCATGATCACCCTCAGCCGTCTGGGCTACCTGTGACCCAAAATAAACAGAAAAGGACACGCTGACATTTCCCAAGACACTATTCCGCAAAACATATGGGGAAAATGAAAACCATCTATGAGGAGACAAGACAGCTTGTGACAGAGAAGCCCAAAGCTCAGGACTAGGACGGCTGGGAGAGCCTCGGAAGCCTCTTTTTATTCATTTATTTGTTTACTATTCTTGCGTCTGGGTTGAACCCAAGGCCTCATCAAGGCTGGGAAGTGCTCTACCACCAAGTCCACCCCAGGCCCTCTTTAATTTTTGTTCTGAGACAGGCTCTCACTAGCTTGCCTAAGTTGGCCTTAAACTCACTCTGTAGCTCAGACCTTGCTCTGAACTTTGCCATCGTCCTGCCTCAGCCTCCTAGTACTGGAATGAAAGATGTGTACCCCTCGGCCCGGCTGGTTCCTACATCTATAAACGCGGTGGTAGGTGGCGTGGTCCTTCACAGTAGCTTTGGGGTCACCTGACAGAGCATGAGACAGGAAGGAGGGCGAATGCCAGGAGGTGGGGCCGCCCCGCCCCAGGGAGGGGCCGCCCCCTGCAGAGCCGGTCCAGCCCGCCTTACCTGGCAGCAGGCAGGGCCGGCCGCGTGGCACGCGCTCCAGGCCGCGCACCGAGAAGGCCCCGCTCGGGTCGCGCAACCGCGCCTGGCCGCCCTCCGCCGCCAGCACGGTGCCCTGCATCCACACGGCCGCCAGCTCCAGCGGCGCGCGGCCCATCGCCGCCCGCGACAGCCGCCAGGCGCCCGGGCCGCCCTCCGCGTGGCGCCGCAGCTGCCCCGCCAGCACCTTGAGTGGCGGCGACCGCGGCAGCCGCACGGCCCCGGGGCCCCCTGAGGGCAGCGACTCGGACGCCGCAGCCGCCATGCTGCGCCCCGCCGCCACTTTCCCGCCAACTCCGACGGACCGCGGGGGCTTGGCGAGCGGTAACCAATCAAGAGCGCGCCGGCCGGAGCCAGTCAATGGCTAGGCTTGGGGGGCGGGGCTGCCGCGCCGGGAGTGCGCATGCGTACCATGAATCATCGCCCTGAAGCAAAAAAAAAAAAGTTTAAATAGAAAAGCAAGCAAACAAATAAGCGGGGTGTATTGGCCCAGCATTGGGGAGGCAGAGGCAGGCAGATCTCTGAATCTGAGTCCAGCTTGGTCTAGAGTGAGTTTCAAGAACAGGCAGAAGTACGCAGAGAAACCCTGTCTCAAGAAAAAGATAGTTGTAGACGGTTGATAATCAGTCTCATCTCAGAACGGAAACAATATGCTTGCCCTTAATGATGCATTACCACACGAAAAGCAGAGACGCAAAAAGATCCCCTGGACCTTTGTGATAAGAGATCACAGCTACACACACGAGAGAAAGTTCCAGAGGAATACTTTAAGCATGACCCTAACACAAATTGATGAATTCTTTCAGTGTGCCTCACAGATAACGCTGAATATGTGCTGATGACTTTGGTAAGATATCTCCTTTCAAGCATCTTTAGAAATCGGTCTCGTGCCCAGACTATATACAACACATTCCTGAAATTATCGTAAGAGTTTTCTTAGGAGAAACCTTTTATAAGAAATAAATATACATGTTTGAGTTTAATAATTAAAAAAATTTTTTTCAAAACAAGTTGTGGTTCTCACCCATAACCCTAGCACTCAGGAGGTGGGACCCACAATGAGTTTAAGGTCATCCTTAGCTACACAGAAAGCTGGAGGCTAACCTGGGGTACAAGAGCCCTGTCTCCAAACACCACAATAAGTAAATTTAAACATTTCCACTTTCAGGTAAGGATATAGCTCTACAGGACACTGCTTACCTAGCATGCATGAGGCCTATGTTTAATACCCAAGAATGTCGTCTCTCAACAGGGCTGAACATTTAGGCTTATAAGTATTCATGGTATAACTATTGATTTTCTGAAGCTAAGTCTTTGTGCTTATTTTCCAGATAAAAATCTCAGGAAATTATTTCTTAAAAATTTGGTGCCAATCAGCAACTGAGGATGGCCTTGAACTCATGAGCTTCTTGCCTCTGCTTCCCCAGTGTTGGAATTATAAGCGTATACTAGCCTGGTCCTGGGATTGAACCCAAGATCTCCTGCATGTACAAAACCAGGTGAGTTATACTGGTCAGGAACCAGTTCTTTTGGTTTTGTTGTTTTCAAGCCAGGGTTTCTCTGTCAGCCCTGGCTATCTTGGGCCTCGAACTCAGAGATCTGTCTGTGTCTGCCTCCTGAGTGCTGAGTGTTGGGATTAAAGGTTTGCACATCCAAACAGGAACCAGTTTTTCTTCTTCCTCTTCCTCGTCCTCCTCCACCTCTTCCTCCTCCTCCTCTTTTGGTTTTTCCAAACAGAGTCTCTCTGTGTAGCCTTGGCTGTCCTGGAGCTTGCTTTGTAGACTGGGCTGGCTTTAAACTCACAGAGATCCGCCTGCCTCTGCCTCCCTGGGTGCTGGGATTACAAGCATGTGCTAACATGCCCATCTCCCAGGAACCAGAGCTTCCTGTAAGGCCAGGCATCCACAGCTTCTTCAGGAAGAGTCTGAGTTCTGTGAAGCAATAAAAACAGTGAGGGGCTGGCAAGATGGCTCAGCAGCAAGATGCGTGCTGCCAAAGCTGATCTGATGACCTGATTATCCCCCGGGCCCACATGATAGAATGGTAGGAGGAGAGGACTGACTTCCACAGTTGTCCTTTAACCTTCATCTGTGCACTGCAGCACACGCACACACACACACACACACACACACACACACACACACACACACACAC
>OU015755.1:53344871-53359151 GCA_907169655.1 Acomys percivali
AGGACAGCCAAGGCTACACAGAGAGACCCTGTGAAAAAACAAAAACAAAAACAGAAACAAAACAAAACAAAACAAACAAACAAAAAAGAAACCAAGGCAGGAAGATATTAAGTCCCAGGCCAGCTTGGGCTACAAAAAAGGCCTTATCTTAAAATAATATTAAAAGGGCTGGGAATGCAGCTCTGTAGTAGAGTGTTGGCCCAGCATTCACAAAGCGGCAGGCTCCATCCCCAGCACTTGCTTATTATTATAGGCAAGACTTTCTCCTCTCAGGCTTCTGGGAGAAGGGAGCCCACATTTCCCAGGCACCCCTGCCTTCACCAGCTCTGACAGTGCGTGACCTCCCTTGGGTGCCTGCAGCTAGCTTCATGTCACAGGTGCTGAGGCCAGATGTCCCATCATCACGTGTCCCCCCTCTCTGCAAGCTGTGGCCAGTTTCTGGAGAAGGGGAAGCCACAGGCAGAACAGCCTGACTGTGGTGACTATCCTCACCACTGTGGTACAGCCTCTGATGGGAACAAGAGCAGGGCGACTTACAGGAATTGGGACCTCTGCACCATACCAAATGGAAGGGATGCCTTCAGGTGCACAAGTACACATGAACGCACGCACACAATACACACAACACCTGCACAGCAGTTCTGCATGCATACATGCATGCATTGGACACATAGGCATTCGTGCGCATACAAAGCCATACACTGATAGATAGGCCCGCATATGCAAAAGCATGCACTAATATACAGACACATATACAAGGAGACCTGAACATAACTAGTGCACACATGCATAGCACATATAAGCATGCACACACGTATACACGCATACACACACACACTGGCATATAGGCACATACTGCAGGCACACATGGACATGAATCTGCACCAACACATGGACATATACACAGGTAGACCCATATGTATCTACACATGCATGCAATGTACAGGCCAGCATGCATATATGCATGCATGAGCCTACACAGGCACACCAACACATAAGCACATAGTCAGTCCCAGAGGCTCTTCTTACATGTGGCTTGCTGTCCCTGGCCTCAGCCCCACACCACCGCCCCAGCTCCTGCTGCAAAAGCTGTATTTACATGAAGCCAGTGTGTGAACACATGCTAACAAGCACGTGAGAGCCAGACCAGCAGCCCCCGTGCATATTACCCGGCTCTCTGACCTCGTGGTCACACACACAGTTGGACATTTGTCCACATGAGAGTTACCTGCTTTGCCCCTAGATGCCACCCAGGATGCCCATTCTGGTCCTTCAGCATCTCAGGCCCACACAGCTGGATACGACACATCTGTGTCCCATCCCACCCTAAACCACCTAACCCCAATCACTTTCACCCACCCCACCCACCAGAAAGCTGAAGGGGGCTGGGCGACAGGAGAATTGTGGGTTAGGTTGGTACCCAGCCTTACAGGTCTTAACCTCTGTGGACCTGAGTTTCAGGTCACTAAAATCACCATCACGTTACTCACAATACCCTCTTCCCTCAAGAGGGGCTGTGCATCCAGCCAGGCACACAATAGCTGCTCAGTAAAAAGATGATTAAAGGAAATGAAACCACGTCTAACAGCCTGAGCGGCTTCTGCATCTACAGGCGGGACCCTGTGACCGTCCTAAACCCCAGGAGGTACAAAGGTGTTCATTTTCCAGAAGAGGAAACTGAGCCCCAGGGGTAGGGTCTGTCTGAGGTCACTGACCTTAGGCAGGTGTGACTGACTGTAGAAGGGCTCTGGTCTAGACATGGTCTGCCTGCTATTGTTCCAGGCAGGTTTGGGGCCTGTAAGGGTGTGGGGTGGGGCTGAGGAGAGGACACAGGTGAGGAGGAGGAGACTTGCTCAGGATGGTCCACTGACTCTGTTTCCTGAACCGCAGAGCAAATCACAAGCCTGCAGCCAAAATAACGGGGGAGGGGGGGCAGGGGGGCTGTGCCTGGCCTTTTACAGTGCCAGTGGCTCCTGGGCAGTGTGTGTGTGTATGTGTGTGTGTGTGTGTGTGCAGTATGTATGTATGTGTGCATGTGTGTGTGTTTGTGTGTGCACACACATGAGAGAGGGGGCAGGGAGAGGGAGAGGAGGGGGAGGGGGAAAGAGAGAAAGAGAGAGAGAGAGAGAGAGGGGGAGAGAATATTTCCCTGCTTCTATCTATAAAGCTTTCTCTGGATGTAGAATCAGTGCTAATTCTAGAATGTTCTTATTTGGGGATCCTTGGTCCTTCAGTCTAGCTTTCTCCCTTCCAAATAAGGCTATAGCCTCAGGTTCTAAGTGAGAACTCGGGGGGAGGGTGCAGTTTTTAGCTAATACTCCTGGAGGTGGGGCAGTTCCCAGAGGAGCACTCTGTCCCACCTGACTCTGAAATAGATGTCCTTGGCAAGACCAAAGCTGGCAAAGCTCGATCCCCCACCTTCACCCCTATCTCCTCACTTGTTGAATGAGGATGATATAACCATCCCTACTTTACACTGGAAATAAGATGGAGGGACTCAAGAAAATGGCTCTGCAGTTCAGAGCACTTGCAGCAGACCTATCTATGTGCAGTTCCCAGCTTACAACCATATGTAACTCCAGCTCCACATGACCACACATGCGCACACAAATCAGAATAAAATAAAAGTCAATAATATTTAAGGGGAGTTTTAGAAAGTTAAAAATGAAAAGGAGTTAATATAAAATTAATATAAAACCTCAGGCAGGAGCTGAGAAGAAAATGATGAATAAACTGTCTCACAAATACATGCCAAGCATGGTTCAAACATGGTGGCTCACACCTGCAATCCCAGGATAAGGCTAAGGCAGGAGGAGGACTGCTGATGTTCAAGGTCTGAGCTATATGGCAGGTTATAGGGCAACCTGGGCTCTAGAGTGAGACCCTGTCTCACTCCTCACCAGTGGGAGGTGGGGGGAGAATGTAGCTTGCACAACTTGAACAATTCAGTAAATGCTATTATAGAGAAAGTGGGTAATGTCCCCCCAAATCCCTCACTTGTGGCCTTCTGGGCACTCCTTCCTTGGTGTTCCAGAGACAGGAAAGGTCCTCCTGGACCCTGAGATGGGACACAGTTCCAATCCCAGCTCCTCATCAATATCCCACGTGGGGCTCCCAGACTGACTCCTGACAATAGCTTTAGATAAAAAGCAAGTGAGGTAAGCTACGCAAGACAACACAGAGAGCCAAGAGCAGGGCTCTCGAAGGCTTTCCTAGACCCTGCCAGGAGCACACTCAGAATCCCAGACAGTCTCTCTGGGGGATGCTGATGGAGGCTGGGGAACCCCTGGCCTCGGACACGAAATGTAGGTGAGGCAGCCATACCTGGCTTAAATTCTGCATCTGCCATGGAAGTTCCATGACCTTGGGCACCACTTCGCTGAGTTTATTAATTACTTCACCAGCTCTGGGCAGTGTATAAAGCCTGACTGTTGGAATTATTACTTATTCCATTTGACTTTTTTTTTTTTTTTGAGACAGGGTCTCTGTGTAGCCCTGGCTGGCTTGGAACTCACCATGTAGCTGATGATGACCTTGAATTGTTGGTCCTCTTGCCTCCACCTCCCAAGTGCTGGGATTACAAGTTTATGCCCTGTTTAGAGGATGCTGGGGATGGTACCTTATGCTTCTAATCAAGCACTGTACTGACTGAGCTGCACCTAGCTCTCTGCTGACTTTTTACAGCCTGAGCCAATCAGACTTCACACATGGGTTCCAGAGGCACACTAGTGTGGAGAGGATGAAGCAGGAGGATAGCTAGTTTGAGAGCCAGACTAGGTTAGACCACACAGGGTCGGTGTCACTCAGCTGCATGGCCCTTTAGGACCAGGGTCAGAGAAGCAATGGCTAGCAAGGCAGCAAAGAGCAGGCTAGCAGGAGCCAGGCAGGATAGCAGGGCTCTCTGGACTGTCCAGACTAAGGGGCAGATGGGCTATGTCAAGGATGACAAAGGCCACCCCCATCCCCAGGTGCCAGGGCCACTTGCTGCACAGGAATGAGAGAGGGGCAGAGTGGCGGTGCTGAGCCTGTATCCCCTTGGTTGTGATACAGCAACTGCAGGAACCTGCCCTTGTCCATTCCCTCGGAAGCTAATCCCCTTCTGGGACTCTCCCTGCAGCGGTTCCCTCTCTCTAAGCAACAAAGCAGGTGGTTTTGTTTCCAGGCCACCAAGGGGACACGGGGACCACTGAGTTTTTTTCTGAGAGGCTGGGCCACCCAGGTGCAGGGACTTCCAGCCCTGTCACCTCATCTGGATGCAACAGAGGCCAGGAGGGAGGAGCCAGTGCCGTGGTGACCATGCCTGGATATCTGATAAATGACCAAGTTCATTCACCTCCAGGTGGTCTGGAGTTGGCATTTTCATTTCTACTACTTTGTGTTCTTCAGTTGCTGGTTCCAGTCTCAGCCGTGAAGGGAAAAAGAAAATGTCTGCCTGTGTGGAGGCAAAACCTACCCATAGGCTTTCTGGATTCAGCTGGAGGACTCTCGGTTTTCTTTGGGTGTTGAGGCAGGGCTCACCATGTTGGTAAGTTCCCACCAGGCAGTGTGTTAACCCTGACCACCGATCTCATTCCATTTTACTGATAGCTCCTGGCCCTCAGGGGCTGGTGGCTCTTCCTCTACTGTGTTTTTGGGGACAAGGTCTCTCATAGAACCTGGAACTCACCATGTAGGTTGGGCTGGTTAGCCAATGAGCCCTGGGGAATCCACCCCGTTTCTAACTCCCCAGTGCTGGGGTTTTGAGTGCTTGTCATTGTTTTGGGCTTTTCACGTGGATAATAGGAATCCTAACTCGGATACCCGTGTGTGTATAGCAAGCCCTGTTAGCGCATGGGCCATCTCCCTAGCCTCTTGTTTCATTTTGAGGCAGGTCCTTTTTGGTTTTTCGAGATAGGGTTTCTCTGTGTAGCCCTGGCTGTCCTGGAACTCACTCTATAGACCAGGCTGGCCTCAAACTCAAGAGATCAGCCTGCCTCTGCCTCCAGAGTGCTGGGATTAAAGGTGTGCACCACCCCCACCAGGCAAGGCAGGGTCTTATAGGCCAGGCTGGCCTCAAACTTGTGATGTAACCATGTTACCTGACTCAGTTCTCCCAGCCCATTGGCACCACAGTAAGCTAACTTAGAGAAAAAAAGCCACTGTTTTCCTGACTTTTCTGGAACCAACGATGGGGGTTAGGGTTATGACTCAGTAGGTAAAGTGCTTGCTAGCACAAAGCCCTGGGTTCAATCCCAGAGCCATGTAAACCTGGTATGATGATGCATGCTGGTAGGCCTACCCTCTGGGAGGTGAAGGCAGGAAGAGCAGAAATTCAAGGTCATCCTTGGCTATATGCTGACCTTGAGACCATCAGTACAAACAACCCAAAATCGTCACACTCGGCCATCAAACCTGCGCAGGGTTAAGCAGAAACCAAAGGGAAAAAGCCAGCTCCTTCCACCTGCCCTGGGCTGCAAGGTTCCTGATGGCAGTCTGTGCTCAGTGTCAGGGGCCATTCTGAAGGAGTGCAGTGTCCCTTCCTGCACAAGATGACTTGTCCCCACCAAAAGTAAGAATGAGAGCCTCGGCTATGTCAGACTGGGCTTGCCCTCCCCTGTGGGGTACCTGCCTCAGCACACACAATTTTTCGGGTTGTGGTATGGGTGCACTGATGTTCAGTTTCACCCCACCACACTGGGTATACAGTTATTGCCAGCTGTTTACCACCACACTGGGCATACAGTTGTTTCCAGCTGTTTGCCACTGAAGTAAAGTTGTGCTGAGTTACTGGAAACTTGGCTGCCTTCCAGACATGGGGCCACCAGTCTGTGTGTCTGCAATTGTAACCCTGACACCTACAAGGGGCATTTATTATCTGATAGCCTGGGATAGGGCACCAGATGCACTTGGTGCCTGGGTGGGGCTTAGTATAGGGAAGACTAGACCTTTCCAGGAAACAGAAAGTGAAATTAAAGAAAGGACTGGCAGCCTTGAAGTCCTGGGAAGGGGCCTGGCTGCTGCTGGCTGCTTTCCCTGCAGGTCCAGTTCCAGGATCAACATTTTGTCCAGCCAGACATGAGTGTGATGTCAGACCAGCACGTGCAGGACACAGGCAGTTGAACATTTAGTGTGAGGGGCACGTTCAGAGAGTGGCCAGTTTGTGGCCACCAACAGTTGCTTTTTTTTTTTTGGGGGCAGTGACTCTGATGGGCCTTATGGAGATCCAGTGAAAACACCCTGTACTAGGCTCAGTTCTGGGACAACATCTTGCTGCCCTCTCCCACAGTAGGTATAACACGAAATCAGAATTTCCGGATTGCTTCCAACCTCCAGGACTGTCATGTCAGGGTCTGTACTACATGGCATCTAGAACATTCTAAACAGGCTGACTGGGAAATCATTCCGTTAGGGTCCTTATGACTAATTTATGATTTATGAGCAGGGACATGAGGAGGAGGAAGTGGTGCCATTGCCAGACCTACTCCCTAGTCTGTGGCTAGAGCTTCAGTGATGGCCTTACCCTTGGGCACTACTGTGCTAACAGGAGAGAAATGGAGTGGCACCGTCAAGCACCTGGAGCTCCAGGTGGCTTACAGTCCCAGCTGCTGAGGAAGCTGAGGCAAGTGGATTGATTGAGCCCAGACATCAGAGACCAAAGAGGAAAACAAAGGGAGACCCTAGATCAAAACAGAAAGAATGAACAAATGGGGGCGGGATGGGGTGGGGTGGAAGGGTGGGGCGCTGGGGCTATGCCTTGGTAGGCAGAGTGATTAGCTAGCACACATAAGGCCATGGGTTTGGGCCTGGCACTTCAACTGGGTAATCCCACTACCCAGGGTGTGGAGGCAGAAAGATAACAGATTTAAGGGTATCTTCTGCTTCATGGTGAGATCCAGGCCAGCCTGGGCTACAAGAGACCCTGTCACAACAAACAAACATTGGATGGAGAGTTTCCTGCTTGGATGGGGCATTGTAAGGATTCAGGGGTATTCCTGATAGACAGATGCTCGGCCTCCAGCCTTTAGTCCCCCTTTCTAAGGGATCCAAAAACAAAGGCAGCCACACGTTTGCCAGTTCATCTGCTAATTTTGATTGCCGACCGGACACACTTGGAAGAAGGAATTACCTCCATCAGACTGGCCTGGAGGTGTGTCGTGGGGGCATTTTCTTGATTGCTAATTGATGTAAGGGGCCCAGTCCACTGTGGGCAGTGCCACCTCTAGGCAGGTGGCTGTTCATGAGCCAATGAACACTGTTCCTTCGTGGTTTTTCTTCAGTTCTTGCTTTGGCTTCTCTTGACCTGTAAACCGAAATTAAACCCTTTCCTCCCCAAGTTGCTTTTGGTCACGGTGTTTACCACAGCAACAGAAACTTCCACTGTGGACCCCTGGGTAGTGGATTTCCTAGTTTATGTGGTACTAGGGCTCAGACTCAGGGCACCAGTCTCTGTTTGTTCAATTTTTTTTTCCTCTTTTGAGCTATAATCTCACTATGTGGCCCAATTTGGTCTCTGATGTGTGGGCTCAAGCAATCTGCTGTCCTTAGCCTCCTCAGTAACTGGTATTGATACAGCTCTTCCATTTTTCTCCTGGTGAAAATCTTGTAGGTACTATTCCCAGAAGCTCCAGTCTGGGAGCAGACCCCAACAGGAAGGACAAACCAACAGTGATCTTCCACACAGAGGAGCTGCACAGTGGTGAAGAGGTGGGACTGTAGCAGCTGCCATCAACAGGAGCAGGTCACAGGAAGGGACCAGACACATGGGGTTATTCACTACACACTTCTCTCTCCTCTCTCTCTCTCTCTGTCTCCTCTCAATCTCTCTAATAGATAGGGTTCTCTGTGTAGCCTTGGCTGTCCTGGACTCACTTTGTAGGCCAGTCTGGTCCCAAACTCATAGAGATCCACCTTCCCCTCCCTGAGTGCTGGGAGCAAAGGCATGTGCCACCACACCCAGCCACAGCTCTGGGAGAGTCTGATCTAGGAGATCACAAGAGTGTGCACATGTGTGGGTCCTTGCAAAGGTTGGAATTTACTGCATTTTCCCACACTGTGTTCATTTAGAGAATTTTCTTTTTCTCCTCCTCCTCTCCCTCCTCCTCCTCTTCATCTTTTCTTTTTCTTCCTCTTCCTCCTCCTTTCGGTTTTTCAAGATAGTGTTTCTCTACGTGTGTAGCCCTGGCCGACCTGGGACTCACTCTGTGGACCAGGCTGGCCTGCCTCTGCATCCTGAATGCTGGGGACTAAAGGTGTGCACCACCACCACCTGGCTCATTGAGACACTCTTAGTGACAGTGAAATACATAAGATTTCTCAATAGCCATTCTCAGCAGATTAGGAGCGCGTGTGTTGCTGTGAACAGTTTCCAGAAGGCTTCATCTTGTGAAAATGAAACACTAAGTCCATCAAACAATGCCTCACCTATTCCCCGCCCTAGCCTCGGCAACCCCATTTCACTTTCTCATTCTGCAATCCTGTTTTTACTAAGTACATAGAAAATATAAGCTGAGTTATATAGTAATCATCTTTATATGCCTGACTCCTTTCGTTTAGCCAAATGTCCTCAAGGCTCACCCAATGAGGGCTGTATCACAATTCCTTTTTCTTCTTCTTCTTCTTCTTCTTCTTCTCCTTCTTCTTCTTCTTCTTCTTCTTCTTCTTCTTCTTCTTCTTCTTCTTCTTCTTCTTCTTCTTCTTCTTCTTCTTCTTCTTCTTCTTCTTCTTCTCCCCTCCTCCACAGCTGACTTATATTTTGTGGTAGGCTTTGTTCAGGCACTATAACAAACAGACACATGAAAGATGGTTTATAAACAACAGAGATTTATTTCTCATAGTTATAGAGACTGAAAAGGCCAAGATTAAGGTGTGGGGAGATCCAGTGTGTATGGTTTTGACTTTCTCTGTTTTTTCAGCTCTGTTCTCGTGTGGGAGAAGAAATGAACAAGCTTTCAGAGCCTGCAAGTTGCCTTTGCTGCTTTTGTTTTAGTTCAGGCTAGCCTTGAATTCCCGACCTTCCTGCCTCTACCTCCAAGTGCTGGGATCACATGTATACACCACAGCTCTGACTTTTGGAGCCTCGTTTTCAGGGGCACTAGTCACATTGGGGTCACTGTGTGTTTATGTAGCACTTTATGTTTATACATGTACTGCTGGCAAACACTCAAACTCCCTCACCTTTTAGCTGTTATCCATAGCACAGTTACAATCATTCTAGTCCATTCTGTCACCCACGAATGTGTCAGGGAACGGAGCAGGCAGAACCATGGGCCTGAGGCTGAGTTCTAGGGCCAGACCGGATTGAAGGATAGCTGTGTAACCTTGGGCAGGATACCTCCTGTGAGTGGCGCCCCGTCCTGATTCACATCCTCTCCTAAGGGGGTGGTGAGAGGATGTATGGGCACACTGGGCACTCAGCAGGGGCCTGGCACAGACAACTTCAGTCAGTGTTAACTGTTGCTATTGTCACTGTCACGGCCTCGTTCAGGAGCTATCCTCAAGCACACAGTAAGCCAGACTCAGAGAGTCCCTAATATCCATTCTCTGGGAGTATGACAATGCCTCCCAGGCTCTCCCAAGAAGTTCCCAAGAGATGCTGAGGTGTGAAGCCTTCCCTTTTCCCGCAGGCATATATGGCTTGAGTTCCAGGGCCCAAGCTGGGCAAGGGCCTCTTATCCAGAGAATGAGGTGGCCCTGAGGCCCAGGCCCTTCACAGGGGTCATTTCCCTCTGCTTTGCTCCTCCTTAACATGGTATATGGACCTGGTTTCCAAAAGCCACTCACTTGGTGTAAACCATGTCCTCTGGGCCCAGGGGTTAGTGACTCCAAGACCCCAGCAGAGGAGTTCACAAAGCTCCACAGCTCATAGGGAACAGCAGAGAGCCCCCCACAGCATCACAAGGCCACGCTGTTCTTGCCGGGACCTTGAGTTTCAGTACTTCATGAATGAGGTGGCCCCAGAGAGCTGTTTTACCAAGGATAGAGAAGGACCCGTTGCCACCTATGAAGCATATTGGCTGGGCAGGTCCTCTTTGTTCCCTGTAGCTCCCTGGAGCTGGGAGAGGCTGAATTTATTTATTTATTTATTTATTTATTTATTTATTTATTTACTGAGCTATAATCTTCATGATGCAAACTTATCTGTTCTATGGGCTGGGTAGTTACCTAGCTGGTAGAGCGCTTGCCTAGCATACACAAAGCCCTGAGTTTGATCTCCAGACTGTATAAACGGGCACAAGTCTGAAATCCTGTCATTCAGGATATGGAAGCAGGAGGTTCTGGTGTTCAAGGCCATAATCAGTTGCATAGCAAGTTCAAGGCCAGCCTAGGCTACATGAGACCCTGTCTCAAAAATAACAGACAAAAAAGGATGGGGGGCCTAGGGGGAATGAGACAGCCCTGCTGGTGAACTGCTGCTTGCCACAGTAGCTTGAGGATCTGAATTTGGATTCCCAGTGCTCATGTAAGAAGTCAAATGTAGGCCTATAGGCCTGTAATCCATTCATCCACCTAGCCAACCGTGGGCTCCAGGTTCAGGCAGACCCTGTCTCAAAACAAAGGTGGAGTGTGATAGCAGACACAAGCTATCAACCTTTGCTTTTCACACACAGGTGTGGGTGTGTAGGTGCACGTGTTCCTGGTGACCTCACCCACATACATGCCCAAATTTCCTAATCTCTGTATAGAGCTGTGTGGCCAGTCAACTCTAGAACATTCCATGGCCTCTAAAGGACACCCTGTGCCCATCTTTCTTTCCTTTTTCTTTCTTTCTTTCTCTCTCTCTTTTTTTTGATTTTCAAGACAGGGTTTCTCTGTGTAGCCTTGGCTACCCTGGACTCACTCTGTAGACCAGGCTGACCTCACAGTGATCACCTGCCTCTGCCTCCCAAGTGCTGGGGTTAAAGGTGTGCGCCACAACCCTGTGCCCATATAGAATCACTTCCTTCCCCATGTCTTCTCCGGAGACTGGCCTCTTCCTTTAAATAGGAGCATGCGCTCTGCATGAGGCAGTTGCTGGAATGGTCTCCAGATTCACCAGCATGACATTAACACAGAGCTTGGACTTTGTCCTTATTGTTGGATGACATCCCATCATGTGTCTGGGAAGCCAGGGAATGGTGCCAGCTCTGCACCGACTTCCAGTTGACACTCCCTGCCTGAGACTTTCCCAGGAGTAAGAATTTTTGGCTTCTTTAAAAACAGAATGTTTGTTTTAATCCAAGGTGTGGGGTATGGGACTGCTTCACACTATCCACAGCCGTTTGGCTGTGATTTGTCTCGGGCTCTGGCAGGGGTGTGATTTTGCCAACTGCTGAGTTTCTGCAAGAGTATATAATGCCATGAGAGGACTTCTGGTGGCTTCTGCTCCCTCTGCTGTTGCTCTCATTTGCTTCTGCTGCTGTTGCTGGTTGCTGCATTGCTGGTTGCTGGATTGCTGGTTGCTGCATTGCTGGTTGATGGATTGCTGGTTGGAGATGTCCTGCTTGTGAAGATCAAACTTGCCTCAAGGATCTGGACACCCCTAGTCAGCAGGAAGTAGTCTGACGATATCGATGCTCCCTTTCCCTGCTAACCTTCTTTCTGCCCAACTAGCGTTGGGGATTTAGAAGGGATAGGTGTGGTGTAGGGAGGTAGAGAATAGAACCCAATAAAGTAGCCAAAAGTCTGGCTACAGTCCCCTCTCACTAAAGCTCTCAGTGGATACAGAGATGAGCATTCCAGGAAGAGGGAACAGAGTATACAGGGACTCTGAGAGCAACAGGATTTTGACTCCAGGGACCGAAAGGGCCTGGTCGGGGGAGGGTGCCCATTTTAAAAGTACTGTCTAGAGGTGCAAGGGTAAGGGTAGAGGCACCCCAGGCCAAAGAAGGCAGGAGAGAGGTCTGAAGCCACCAATCACAGCTTTGGTTGCTTGTCAAACACAGGAGAGCCCTCAGAGATGGGATGCACTGTTCCAGCCTTCTAGTGGGGTATTCTAGTGTCTCCCAAACTTGAGGATTCTGTAGATGGAGTGAGTACTTGTGGGTGTTTCCTGGGGTGTGCCTCTGCACCATGTGTAGTAACTGGAGGGAGGCAGGGTACAGACAGATTTTTTTTTTGATAGGATCTCACTTTGTAGCTCTTGGCTCTTGGCTGTCCTAGAAAGCACTATGAGGACCAGGCTGGCCTCGAACTCTTAGAGGTCTGTCTGCCTCTGCCTCCTGAGCGCTGGGACCACCATGCCTGGGTAAGGCCCAGGATATAAACTTGGTACTCTCCTGCAATAAGAACCAGTTCCAACTCAGGTGTCCATACCCAGTCGGGTGAGGTGGAGACAGGAGCAAGGCAGATGAGCGCTGAGAGCTCCAAGCCTGTCAGCAGCACCCAGAACTGGACCGCCCAGGAAGGGGCCTTAGCAAGAAAGAGCCAGCCAACACCCCGAGAGCTGGCAGAAACCTTGATTTTGAACCATGGGAGACACTTCTGTTGTTTGAAGCCACCCATGGGATGCATTCGTGGCTTTGTGCCCACTGGGGATCTTGCTGGTATGTTGTGCTAACTTGGGGGGACTATTAAGCATCCTGTGATTTCGAATCAGTTGCTACATGCTCTTGAACATGGGCTTCTCTGGGCTGCAGGTATGGTGATCCATGGTTTGGAAGCTCCAGATGTGAGGGTGTCTAACATGGTGTAACCACATTGTCCTGTTTGCTGACTCCTGGACAGTCACGTGCATTTGCGGAATCTATGGGGCCTACAGTCCTTGCCTTGAGAGAGAGACATGCTTCAGAGGCAGTGTGACCAAGGTGACCAAGGATGGAAGGTTCATCCTTAGAGGATCTCTGTTTGCTGGCAACCATTAGTTTCTAGAACTTTTCTTCCAAAAGGAGGAGAGTTATGACCTAGCAAAGCCCAGTAATGGCTAACCTCAAAGACTGTGGCCCTGCCTAGGGCAGGGAAAAGATTCAGTTACAAGTTATTTTCAGTTATGTTCTGGAGGAAAAGGTTCAGAGGAGGCACGTGCATCCTGGGCACACCACCACAGGGGGAGAGAAGCTGAGTCGGGTGTGAAAAGGGTTTCAAACCCCACCTGATAGGTCGGTCGGGCTACACCTGTGCTCCTAACCTCCCTGACCAGCAAGCCACTGTCTGGAAGCTCCACCTCGACCCCTACCCCCACGAGTGCCGTTGGGAAGGCACTCAACTCTCCCAATGCTCCTATATGAGGCAAAGACCATTACTATGGCCTCTTGACAGATGAGGAAAGTGAGTCAGGGAACCCCTGCCTGGTGCCTGACATATATTACCAGCACTCAATTAAGTATGTATGGCCTGCATGTTTTTACTTAGGGTGTGTGTACACATGGGTGTAGGGGCCAGGCATCTGGTGTCTTCCTCCATCACTCTACCTTAGTTCCACAGCCCCAGAGTATGAATCAGATGAGTCAAAAAGATGCCAAGTCCTGTACACTGCTTACACTGACAAGGCTGGGGCAGAAAAGCAGCACCTTGCATGGCCACTGTCCCCTGCCTCCTGGACATCTGCTGGCCTGCTTTGTTACTTTGTATCCTTATGTGAAGCTTGCAAAGAGTTGCTTACCCTATTGGGTAAGGGAATGGAAGCTCAGACAAGCTTGGCTGTCTGATTCTACCTTAAAGCTGTCTTTCCTCCCCTTGTGCTCTCTGACCCAGCACTGGAGTTTGCAGCTGAGGACCGAGTTGGCGCTTGGCTTGTTCGCACCTCTAGGTGCAGGTGGCTGTAAGCCCTAAGTCCATAGCTGATTTATCTCTGCCAGTCTCAAGCAGCCCATCTAACTCCAGCATCTCCAGGGCGTGGAGCTGAGAGCGTCACTCTGACATTTCCTTGAGCCAAGAAGGGCTGGGCTTGGAGTCCCATCTTTTTGTACTGGGGATGATGACACCCACCCTAAACATTTTCCTGGACAGCAGAGGTGTGGAAGACAAGCCACACATAGTCTCTTCTTCACAATAAACACCGTGGTAGTTCCTAAACACAGCCCCGGGTCTGGGCCTGGGGACCTGTCATCACAGCTGTGGCAGCAGGGTCTCTTCCTCATGGGTACTTGGGAAGTGCCAACTCTAAATGGGTCTCCAAGAGGTTTCAGTTCTCATTGCATTTGCTTTGTTTTAGCAGCCAAGGGCTATTCACACAGGCTGTGACCTGCAAAACAAAGACTGTGTGACTTGCCTTGGTTCTCCTTCCTGTAACCTAACCTGAACGGCAATAGGAGATGCAGCGTATGTTCAGCCCAGCTTTCCTCTCCTTTCAGAATACTGGGCAGGGCTTGGCTTGCTTGCTTCTGT
>OU015755.1:53359846-53380718 GCA_907169655.1 Acomys percivali
CCCCCCCCACACCATGGTAGATGTTTGAGGGAGGTAGATAGCTTTACTGTGGCTTTAAGACTTCAGTGGTTGTGCACGCCTTTAATCCCAGCACTTGGGAGGCAGAGGCAGACGGATCGCTGTGAGTTAGAGGCCAGCCTGGTCTGCAAAGTGAGTCCAGGACAGCCAAGGCTACAAAGAAAAACTGTCTCAAAAAACCAAAAAAAAAAAAAAAAGACTTCAGTGTGAGCACATCTGGGACCATCGCATGCTCTCTATTAGTACACACTGGCTTTATGTGTATATCAGTTAAGAGACAAATGTAAAAGTCTGATGTAGTGGTGAATGCCTGCAATCCTAGCACTGGGGAAGTGGAGGCAAGAGGATCTGGAGTTCAAGGTCATCCTCAGGTACTTAGCCACATAACCAGCTCAAAGCTCCCACCTTGCCGCTGGATGGGCAGGTGCGGCACATAGGCTACAGGCCCTGGGGAGGTGGCTCCTGACCTGGCCTCGGTAATTACAAGGAAAGCAAGACAACAGTGGAGGAAGCCTCCAGTGCAGCAACGGCCACAGAGACCATCTCCCCTCTTCCTCCTTCACGGGAGTTTCAAGCAAGTTACACTCTTGCTCCCCTCCCTTTCCCACCTCCCCCAGTGTGTGTGATGCATAGGGCATCCAACACCCCAAAACACTTGTCATTTGGAGACACTCCTCAGCTTTTAAAACCCCAGAGGGTGCTAGTGCTGCCAAGAACACATATGTCTCATAGGAAGATGAACCTGGAACAGCAGGAACTAATTAATACTCATGGGAAAAGGGAGAACGCTGAGGCAGAGCCCTTTGCCCACCTTCTGAGACCTAGGCTCCAGCCTCACACTGGAGGAAAAGTCTCAGCTCCAAGGAAGGGAGAAGGGGTGGTGCTCTCCTGCCAAGAGGCTTTATTTAAGTCACAATGGGTGGGTGGCTTGGTGGCACCCACCTGCCACTTCAGCATTCGGAGGCCCACAAAGTTAGTACTACTGTGGTCACTGATCACATGGGCTTGGGCCACGAGCAACAGAGTTGTGTGACATTCTATTACCCCCTGTCAGCTAGAAAGCTGAGGGGGGTGGGAATACAGGAAGGGGCCAGAGAGCGACGGAGTTGCAAGGACCTGGCCCCCAGTGAACCACTTCCTCTAACCACACCATTTTCCACAGGCTCCATCAAATTGGAACTCTATTGGCAGGCTGAACTGTTCACTAGATCAGGGCCCTCTGGCTCTCATATGCCCTGAGAACTTCCTCACATATTTTGCAGCTCTCAATGCAGTCACAGCTCCAGTCACAATGAGCCATACCTTCATGTGTCTAGACATGTTTATAGCTTTGGAGCACACACACGGTGAGCAGCAGTGGTCCATGGTCAAACGCCCCATGACCACATCTTGGTTTCGGATGCCACCCCGAGGGAGCTGCTTGGGGATGTGATTCTAGGGTCAGACCAAGGAACCCAAGATGAGTCTGGGACAGCTAGGAGGGTCCAAAGGCTGGTTATAACTGCTAAATCTGAATGTGAAGTGAACAGTTGGTCCCTAGATGGTGGTGCTCTCTTGGGAGGTTATGGAACCCTTGGGATACGCACCCAAGCTGGTAGACACAGGTCAAAAGTTTGACCTGATGTGAAAAAGCCAAGTGTTTGGCTACCTGTATCAACACCATGGCAAAATACCTTAAGGGACAGTGTATTTGGCTCACAGGAGGGTACAGCCCACTATGATGGGAAGCTGAGGTAGCAGGAGGGTGAGGCGGCTGGTCACATTGCAACCACAGCCAGGAAGTAGAGACGTAAGCTGATGCTCCGCCCACTTCCTCCCCTTGCTGAGTCCAGGACCCCAGCCTACAGGGTGCTGCTGCTCATGTTTAGAATGAGTCTTCCCATGTCCGCTGATCTAGAAACACCCTCACTGAGATGCTCAAAGATCTGCCTCCCCCGGCCTAGGTCCTGTGAAATTGATGATTTCAATTACACAATTACGCAAACCCCCACCTCTGCAGACAGAATGCCCCAGCTGCCGTGTCTCCTCCGCCATCATGGGGTGAAAACCCCTGAGACTGCAAGTCAAAGTAAACACTCGTCCTCCCTGAAGCTGCATCTGCCTGGCATTCTGTTACAGAAGCTAATAAAATAACGCAGAGTATAAAGTACTCACGAATCCACACTGACAGAACCGATCAGGTTGACAGCAGGACCAGGGGGCGGGGAGGTGGGGACCGCCAGTGTGCAGGGTTTCAATGGCTGGTGGAGGTAAGCAAACACGACGTCCACTCAAGTGGTTGGCCCTGCACAGAACCCCAAGCTCATTCACGGAACACCCATCCTAGCCTGCTCGGTCCCTAAGTGGCCTGCAGCTTGATACTCAGACACCTCACTGGGGGTTGGAGGAGGGGAGCCCGAGCTCTTTCCTTGGAGTGCACCCTACCCACTTCCCCAGAGCCTCACCCTTGAGGCTTAGAGCACTCTGAAGCCATGTAGGTGATCGTGGACAGTGGTTAGGTGTCTGAGGCAGCTGCCACACGGTAGCACCTTTATCCTACGGCCTTTTCTTGGTGCTTGGACAGTGGCTGTGACTGGGTTTCCAGAAGTCCAAGGCTAGCCTTTACTCCGCTTTTGTTCAAACTTGAAAACTCGAGCTCTACTCCCAGATATGGGATTACAAAAACAGGTCTTGTGTGAGAAACACACACGATGTGGGGCCTGGCTTACCAAGCAAATCCTAGGCTGGACTTCCGCCCTCTACCTTGCTCAGAAGCTCGCCTGCTCCTGAGTGGCAAGACGGCTGTGAGAACAAAAGAACTTGAAGGCAGAGTGAAAAGTCAAAGAAGCCGCAGTCAGAAGAAGGGGCTGGTTTTTTGAAGCTTTCCCCATATTGGCCACGTTTCACTTGCCTCTCCGGGCCCCCTCTGTGTCTTTAGGTATTTTCAGAGACACCTAGAAGCAGCTGGCAGGAATGTGACCATCACCCGTCTGCCTGTCAGTGTGCCCCCAGGACATGGAGGGCCTCTGGTTTCTTACAGAAAGTACAGCAAAGCCTCTCTCTCTCGTCCCATGCCACTTCCGTGTGACCAGATGCCAAGTCTGATATGAACTGCAGTCCTCTATAGGCCACAAGTTCATGAGGGCACGGCGCAGGTCCCACCAATCCATCTCAGCCAATCCCCTGTTGCTGCCTCACTCACATCCTGGGTCTCCTTCCCTTTGCTTCCTGTCCAACCACCTTTCAGCCCCTCTCTCAGGTACTGCAGCGACAGGAGCTCACTCCTCGAAGCAGTGGTCAGCATCACCACCCACATGTGTCTCCTGTCTAGCAATGTCCAGCACCTTCCCACATGGATGTGGCTCCCGTTTATAACTGGATGCATGAGTGGGGGACCAGTGTTTCGCTGAAGATGATCCCTTCTGCGACTCAAACCCTCCTGACTCTTTTGTCAGTGTCCCGTTGGGGCTTCCACTAACTTTTCGTAAGGACAGATTCCCTCAACAACATCCTGTGGGCAGTCTGAGTGTGTGTGCTGTTTCACAGCTCAATTTTATGTGGCTGTTTCACTCACCTGCCTGACCCTGTGTTATCTGGAAGTTGGCATGTGGCAAGCCCTCACTAGCACCTAAGTTGATTGAATGCTCAAGACAGTGCCATCCCTGTCACTGCATGACTGTGACACAAGCAACTCCTGATGCCAAAGTCCTGCCCACCCCTCTTGTGCCCATATTTGGACATGGTACCCGTCCTGCTGGCCATGGTCTGTGAGGTCCTGGCCCTCTTTGACCTCATAGTCCCCAGGGGCCCCTAAGTGTCTATAAAAGGAAGAGAGTGCAGGCTCCCCAGCCACAGCCCGCAAAATTCCACCTGCTCACACGTTGGCTGGCTCAACCCCGGTGGTGCCCCCTGCTCTGAGCCAGCTCCAGGCCAAGCTAGCACCATGGCCAGGTACCGATGCTGCCGCAGCAAAAGCAGGAGCAGATGCCGCCGCCGCAGGCGAAGATGTCGCAGACGGAGGAGGCGATGCTGCCGGAGGAGGCGAAGTGAGCAGTGGGACCCGCTGGGCTGGGCTGGGTCCCAGGGGTTCAGGGAATTGGGCCCAGCCTGTGGAGCCCCTCTCACCATCTCTTTTGCCTTCCCAGGGTGCTGCCGCCGCCGCCGATACACCCTAAGGTGTAAAAGAATCTAGATGCACAGAATAGCAAGTCCACCAAAACTCCTGCCTGAGAATTTTACCAGACTTCAAGAGCCTCTCGCCACATCTTGAAAAAAAAAAATGCCACCATCCAATGAAAAACAGGAGCCTGCTAAGGAACAATGCCACCTGTCAATAAATGTTGAAAACTCATCCCACTCATGCCTCTTGGTCCTTGGTCCTTGCGTGAATGTGGTAAGGGGACGTGCGTGACTGGCGTCTGAGGGTCTGTGCGCGCGTGCGCGCGCACGCGCGCGCGCGCGCGCACACACACACACACACACACACACACGAGGACCACCTACCCTGATGAGGGGGTCTTGAGCCCCAACCACACAGTTAAAGCCAGGCAGGTCAAATGTCATCAGAAGGTCTCTATGGTAGGCTGTCCAAGACGCACTTCCCTGAAGCCCATCACCGACCCCTTCTCTGGTAAGCCCATGGGGGCCTTCAAATCAAATTTGCACTTTTGGTTGGCAGTGGACCCTCCACCCGAGGATTCTGGTTATAGGCATACGCCAGGCACATAACCTTTGGCGCCTAATTTATGTGGTGTTGGGAATCCAAGGCCTCGTGTGTGCTGGTCCTTTAATCCAATCAAGATCCGAAAGCCCTCGAAGTTCAGTGTCACTCTGCCCCACCCCCCACATCCTCCATGAGAGGGGAACTAAGATTTAAGTAGCTGTGGTTCTGATTGTAGATACAACCACCAGGCTATGTGTGTGTGATATGAAATTGCACAATTTTTTTTTCCTGTGAGTGGAGCCCAGATCCTGATGCAGGGGTGTATATATATAAGTGTAATTTGAGGTGACAGGGGTGAGACATGGCTAGCCTGGTCTAGAGCAAGGTCCTGCCAGGACAGTCAGGGTTACACTGGACTCTGAAGCTGTGTTGTCTTCAGACCTTATCGGGCTTTCTGGGCCTTAGTTTCCCCCATGGAAGATACAAGGTGGCAGTATTCTGTGACTGTGTCCTTATGCATATGGAGAAGATGGGAAACTTTTCGCAGACTGGGGCGGCTGGGAGGTGGTTTGCTTGCTTGGCATGCCAGCTAAGGCCATGGGCTTGGTCTCTATATAAAAGTGGGCATGGCAGGACACGCCTCTAACCCATGCAAGGTGAGTACCATGGACCCCTGAGAGCCAGTGCTGCAAACCCTGCCTGTGTTGCCCTCACAGAGGGGACTGAGCAGGGGAGGGGGGAACAATCAGGGGTGGGCCGCCAGGTCACAGTGGGGTTCCCCTTTATATATGAGCCATCTGCAAGCACTCCCCACACCAGACCATCACCACCAAGAGCAGGTGGGCAGCCTTCCACCCTCCTCCTTCAACCTAGGTCAGCTGCAGCCTCAGCCCAGAGCCTCCTGATCTCCTGGCACTATGGTTCGCTACCGAATGCGGAGCCCGAGTGAGGGCCCGCACCAGGGGCCTGGGCAAGGACATGGGCGTGAGGGGCAGGGGCAGGGGCAGGAGCAAGGGCTGAGCCCAGAGAACGCAGAGGACTATGGGAGGACACACAGGGGCCACTACCACAGACGCAGGCGCTGCTCGCGTAGGAGGTTGCACAAGATCCACAGAAGGCGCCGGTCATGCAGGAGGCGGAGACGCTCCTGCCGCCACAGGAGGCGACATCGCAGAGGTGAGCACCCAAAGGCGGCCGGCTGAGCCCTCCCTTAGCTACCTATGCTGCTGCCCAGCAAGGCAGGAGTGCCCCCACCCGAACCCTGCTGCCTCCCAGACAGCTTGGCAAACTGGAACTTTCCTTCCCAAAGGCTGCAGAAGATCCAGAAGGAGGAGGAGGTGCAGGTGCAGGAGGTGCAGGAGGCGTTACCACTAAGCCTCCCCAAGCCCGTCCATCCCGCCTGGAGCCAAGTCACCTGCCCAAGCAACGTCACGCGAGCCCACACCACCATTCCACATTAATGCCTGAACCCTGAGCTGCCAAGGAGCCATCAGATCTGAGTAATGAGCAAAGCCACCTGCCAAATAAAGCTTGACACGAGACTCACTGGCTGCTGTCTCCTTTTCATGGCCATCATGGGCCTGGGGGGAAGGGAAAAGGGACCATTCCTAGGCGACTCTGCCTGTACAGTGAAATAGGCACAAGGGAAGATAGGGCCTGGCTTGCCAGGACCCAAAGACCAAGATTGTCCCAGCTCATAGGTCTCTGAGTTAGCTCCAGATTCCGGGGTGGGGGAGGGTGGTGCCTTGCAGCCTCTTTGTGAGGTCAGTGCCACACCCACTAGCCTCACATCCTCTCACTGTCCAAGGGGCCTCCCTCCTAGTCCGGAGAGACAGGAGTGGGCGATGGGTTCCCACTGTGCCAAGCTCAGCATCGGCCACGGCACAACCCAGAACACAGGTCACAGCCGTGGCCATGAGTCCTCCATGAAGAAGCTCGTGGCCTGTGTGAGTCAAGACAACTTCTCCCTGTCATCAGAGGGTGAGGAAGAGGAGGAAGAGGAGGAAGAGGAAGATGAGGATGAGGAGGATGTGGAGGAAGAGGAAGACGAGGATGAGGAGGAGCAGATCCCGGTGAAAGGCAAGCTGCTGCTGCTGGAGTCTGAGAAGCAGGAGAGCACAGAGGACACCATGGCCCAGCCGAGCCCCGAGCCCAAGCAGACACACTCCTGACGCATCATATGAGGTCTGCCCGGCAATGGGTGCCTATTGCCGCTCCAGAGGAAGGACATTCAGAAAAGAATAAAGTCTCCAAGGAACTCTCCTGTTTCCCTCTTTTCCCCTTATGTGTGGGTGCGTTGGGTGGGAAGACCAGGGCCCAGGGGGCTTTTGGAGACTGAAGCACCAACCAAGGACCACATACAGATGAGGAGCAATCCCTAACAGGTCAAAGCAGTGCAGTAGAGGCCTGAAACTTCCCTTGGGAAGGACACTGCTACCCTTGGCTTTCCCAAACCCTGCCACATAGGCAGATACAGGACCCCAACCTGTGCGCAGGGCCTTGTACATGGCAGGGCTCAGTAAATCAGGCAGTTTTCACAATGTTTTTGCAATGACATGTTTTATTAAAACGGTGATTCGCAGCACTGCCTCTCCTGAGTAGGCAGGGCCTTGTAGGCAGGAGGGCAGACAGTGCTGTGGAAATACACAGGTAGCTCAGGATTGGGAAGAGCACACAGGCCACCTAGGGGCTGGAGCAGAGACCACCAGAACTCAAGGCATCCCATGCTGATAAGAATGGAAGAGATATTTCTTAAGACTGAGGTTGTGAGGAGAGCAGGGCTGGGGGCAGGACAGAAGGTTGGTAGAGAGAAGAGATACTGAAGGTGGGGGCATCTGGAAAAGCTGGACACCTATGACCGGATAGGCTCCTAGGAGGATATGGGAGTGACTCTAGCTGAGACTCTGGAGAACACCAACCCACCCACAAAAACTGCAACCCAGTTTACCCTTGCCTGACCCAACCTGAGGCCCACCCCATGGGAGAGAGCCAACCCCTGACACTATCAATGATACTCTGCTAGGCTTGCAGATGGGAGCCTAGCATAGCTGTCCTCCGACAGGCTCCACCCAGTAATGGACCAAAGCAGATGCTGAGACTCACAGCCAAACATTGGGTAGAGCGCAGGAAGCCTTGTGGTAGAGTTGGGGGAAGGACAGAAGGACCCAGAAAGGACAGGAATCCCACAAGAAGACCAACAGTGTCAACTAACCTGGGCCTAGGGGGCTTTTGGAGACTGAAGCTCCAACCAAGGACCGTGTATGGAGTGGACCAAGCTGGGCAGTTTGGTCTTCATGTGGGTCCTCTAGTGAGGGGAGTGGGGGCTGTTTCTGACAAGGACTCTGTTGCCTGCTTTTCTATCACTTCTTCCTGGCAGGGCTGCCTTGCCGAGCCACCGTCGTAGAGGTTATGCTCAGTACTTATGTCACTTGATGTGCTGGGGGAAGGGGGTTGTTGGTGGTGGGGCGGGCTCTTTTCTGAGGGGGAGAGGAAGAGGAGGCTGAGCTATAAAGTGAATAAAAAGACTGAGGGGACCCCATGGCAAAACCAAGATCAGACTTCAGTGCTCTGAACCTGATCCTCAACCTCCCATCTGGAAAGGAGGCTGGGAAGGCTGGCCCTTCACTAACCTCATGATACAAATTCTGTTAATGTTGTCACTGTGAAGTGGGTGCAGTGACTCCCTACTCCAACAAAGTTGGGGAGACAAATGTGGAGGAGTGAACACACGGGTACAACAAGGAAGCTTGCATATCTGAGCTGTGGGCTCAACACAATCTGACCCACAGGACCCTAAAAGCTGCCCCGCCCTAGGGTGAGGGTGAGGGTGAGGGTGAGGGTGAGGGGCAGGGCTTTGCCATACCTGTCACCCTCTATGGCCTGTGCCATCATAATCGGCCCAGCTATATAACCAGGGGCTGTGGGGACTTTCCAAAGCTGGGCCTGCTGGGAGAAGAGGAGGAGGAGGAGGAGGAGGAGGAGAACTTTGCCCCTCCGAGTGTGGCCTCCCATGGATACCAAGATGCAGAGTTCTTCTACCACCCACCCCAACAGCTCCTTTCGGCCCCAAGGCCACACCTGTAACCAGTGCAACTGCAGCCGTCATTGCCGGAGCTGCAGCCCGGCAGGCCACCCAAGCTCCAGTTCCAGCCCCAGCCCCAGCCCCAGCCCGCCATCGAGGCACCCCAAACAAGCCATGCACTCCAGATGCTCCCCTCCAAGACCTGGCCACCGTGGCACCAAGAACAGGAAGACCTTGGAAGGGAAAGTGAACAAGAGAAAGGCGGCCAGGAGGCGGAAACGGACATACAGAGCTAAGAGGCGTAGCTCAGGTACCTGCCAGTGGAGGAGTGGGAGAGACTGATGCAGTCTGGGAGCAGGGAAGAGGGAATACAGGCGAGACTGCCCAGGAGGGCATTGCTTTGGAGGGAGGAGTGGCTGGGGAGCAGGCTTTAAAGGCTCCTTTCCCAACCCTGTCTTTTAGGACGAAGACACAAGTGAGGCTCTTCAAGTTCCTCTGTCCATTTGATCCCAAAGGAGATAGGCATCACTAGGGGAATGTTGGGATGATGGTGTTACAGGAACATGTCGCTGCAGCAATTTCTATGCAACATGGATTAAAGCTTGTACCCTGGAAGACTATCTTTTGAGTCAGCAGCTTTTTTGTTTTGTTAACTTAAATAGTGGCACAAGCAATGCTCGCGTGCATGTGTATACACTCGGACAAGTCACCATTCCTGGGGTGACTCCATCTTGGCCCATCCCATTCCCTTGCTGAGATCTGTGCAAAGCCTATTCCTACCTTTCTCCCATCTGCGTGTGATTTTGAAAGTGCCGTGTTTCCCAGCAGGACATTGTGAAAGCTGGAAAAAGAAACCGAAGGATGTTTTTTCCTCTCCATCCCAACCTCACTGGTAGAAAAAGGTGGCCTGCTGGGCATGGTGGGACACATCTTTAATCCCAGCATTTGGGAGGCAGAGGCAGGTAGATCACTGAGTTTGAGGTCAGCTTGGTCTACAAAGCAAGTCCAGGGCAGCCAAGGCTACACAGAGAAACCCTGTCTCGAAACCAGTCCCTCTGTTCTGGAAGCTATGCAGCAGCTCAGCATATTTTTCTCTTTGGAAACTGAAACCAAGTTGTCATGACTGGATCCCTTAGCTTCTCTGTCAGCAAACCAGTGTAGTCCATAGGGGCAAAGGCGTCAGGGTCTGTGCTTTTACCATTGGGCCCATCAGTGATTCAAGATTGGGAAGTGCTTAGCATGCAAGCCAATAGGTCATAGCCCAGGAAGTGAAAGTCTCGTCCCTAAGGATGGATGAGAGAGGGCTGGCCAGGGGAGGGGTGAGAGGACGCGCCCTCTGACTGAAGGAATGAGGGTAGCTCTCCTGAGCAGCTGCTGAAGTTGCCAGTGGGGGTGGGGTGGTGAGAGGCTTGGGGCCATCTATTTATAGGGTTCCTTCTGCACAGGCCTGCCAAGGATCCTGGCAGGGAGGCACGCCTGCAGAGCCAGCCTAGCCTTGCCACTTTCTGCCACCCACCCACCTCATGCCAAGTCCCAAGGGAATACTGTACGCCAAGAGGCTTCCCTCTGCTAGTCCATACTCCCTGGGCTGGGGAGATGGTTCTACCCCATGGTGGTGCTTGCCGGAGGACCAGAAGTTTGATAGCCTTAGCTAACAGGCCACCTCCAAACCCTGAAGGCAGGGGGAGGGGGGCGCATCCATAGACCTGAGGGAGGCAGTGCTATCCCCAGCCCAGAAGAGGCTGAGCTGGAGGAGAGCCTGGCTTCTAAGCCCAGCCTTTACCCACTATAGAACCTTCTGCTGGCCCCATCACCCTTCAAGGTGTGGCCAGCACCACTCAGCATCATCTTTCTCATCCCACCAGTGACCACTACCATCCCCGGCCACACAAATTCATTGTGCTTAGAATTAAAGAAATATGGAGTTCTGGGCTCAGCCTGGGGAAACTGAGGCAGGGAGCCCAGGAGGACGTAGCCCCAGAGTTTCAGATAAGTCGCCTGGCAGCAATCAGAGAAGCCTGTAGAGGGCAGTGTGCGCCTCTATGAGGCACAGAGAAGCTTGCTCGCGAACCTCACCCGCCTTCATTCATAAACATTGCCACCAGCCAGGCGCCTACTCATGGCCTTCCAGGACAAACTGAATCACGAAACCACACAGTGTCCTAATGATAGGTCTGACTGCCTGGATCCCAAACCCAAGGTGTGCACGGGGCTCTTGTGCAGGCAGATGCTTGCTGGAGCCTTGAGGATGTCAGTAAGGTTGAGGGGTGAGGGTGGGGAGACAGAGTTTGTAAGCCTCATTTTTTTTTTCACCCTGGGTTCCTTTGGAGGTGCCCAGCCACCGAAAATCAAAACTCCGCCCCAGGCCTCAGTTTCTTCAGTTGCCCACGTAGTAAGAATGAGTCCAGGCCGCTGGGGACCCCGCCCGGTTTCCGAGGAACTCTGCCGGGAGCGGGGGCGCCCCTCCCGCACCGCCTTAGGCTTCCTTTGAAGCCTCTGCGGTCAGGCCACCGCTTCCTGGGAAGCCCAAGCCAAGGCCAGGCTGAATGGCCAACGGGAGGGGCCCGGGCGCGGGGTTCCGAGGCTGGAGGGAGGGCGGCGGCCCCGCCAGTCTCCAGGATCGGCTAGCGGAGCTCCAGGATAGGCCGAGACTGCCAAGACCTTCGGAAGGACCCCGGCAGGGAGGAGCTTCTTAGGGGGGCGCAGGCTCCAGGCGAGGCGGAGCCCTGACCAGGAGGATGCAGACACCCAGAGGGGAGGAGACGGGTCAGCGCCGTGCTAGCTTCCCACCCGGCTGGCTGCAGGGCGAAGGTAGCCAGAGTAAAAGAGCGGGCACCAGGTCCTAAGGTGGCCATCCCAGACACGGACCAGAGATTCCGGGCAAAGCCAGAACTTCAGGACGCAGAGGTCCCAATCAGGACCAGGAGGAGACCAGCGGGAACCCAAGACTGGCCTGGCCGGAAAGAGAAACTGAAAGCGGCGGTGGGCGGGGCTGGTGGGCGGAGCCTCCCTAGTTAAGAGCTTGATGCAGGGGCGGGCAGCAGCAGAGAGAGCTGCGGCCGTGGCAGCTGCACGGCTCCGTCCCCGGAGCATGCGCGACAGCCGCCCCAGAGCCCCCAGCCGCGGCGCCCCGCGTCCCGCCGCCAGGTGAGCCGAATCACCGGCAAAGGAGGAGGGAGGGAGGGATGGGAGGAAAGGGAGTGGAGCCCAGCAGGACTACCCTCGCAGACTGCGTGGCGGGGTGGTGGATACCACACCTCTGGCGCCCGCCCCACTGGTTTGCCCAGGCGGCCCCTCGCGTGCCCCGGGTGCAGGCAGCGCCTCCTATCCGGCCCTGAGCCCAGATCGCCCGCCCGGGTTCCAATCCCCGGCGTGGCCAGCAGGCGGCAGCCACGGGGAGGCAAGCCACCGGCGGGGACGGCCGGGAGTCGGGCCCCTCTCCACGCCCCCTTCTCCACGAGCGTGGGGAGGCTGGGCTCCACCGCCAGCCTGGAAGGGTTCCACGTACCGGAACGGCCTACTTCGCAGATGAGCCCACCGAGGTTTAGAGGTTCCGGGCCGATTCTGCGTTGCGCCCTCACTCCTTGGGGTCCGCTGGCCGGTCAGTGCCACCCCGGCTCACTGCCTCTGTCTCCCCCCATCAGCGCAGCCCCGGACGCTATGGCCCACCCCTCCGGCTGGCCCCTCGTGTAGGATGGTAGCACGCAACCAGGTGGCAGCCGACAATGCGATCTCTCCGGCAGCAGAGCCCCGACGGCGGCCAGAGCCCTCCTCGTCCTCGTCTTCATCCTCGCCGGCGGCCCCCGCGCGTCCGCGGCCCTGCCCCGCGGTCCCAGCCCCGGCCCCGGGCGACACTCACTTCCGCACGTTCCGCTCCCACTCCGATTACCGGCGCATCACGCGGACCAGCGCACTCCTGGACGCCTGCGGCTTCTACTGGGGACCCCTGAGCGTGCACGGGGCGCACGAGCGACTGCGCGCCGAGCCTGTGGGCACCTTCCTGGTGCGCGACAGTCGCCAACGGAACTGCTTCTTCGCGCTCAGCGTGAAGATGGCTTCGGGACCCACGAGCATCCGCGTGCACTTCCAAGCTGGCCGCTTCCACCTGGACGGCAGCCGCGAGACCTTCGACTGCCTCTTCGAGCTGCTGGAGCACTACGTGGCGGCGCCGCGCCGCATGTTGGGGGCCCCGCTGCGCCAGCGCCGCGTGCGGCCGCTGCAGGAGCTGTGTCGCCAGCGCATCGTGGCCGCCGTGGGTCGCGAGAACCTGGCGCGCATCCCTCTTAACCCGGTACTTCGCGACTACCTGAGTTCCTTCCCCTTCCAGATCTGACCGGCTGCCGCCGTGCCCGCAGCATTAAGTGGGGGCGCCTTATTATTTCTTATTATTAATTATTATTATTTTCCTGGAACCACGTGGGAGCCCTCCCCGCCTGGGTCGGAGGGAGTGGGTGTGGAGGGCGAGGTGCCTCCTGCTTCTGGCTGGAGACCCCATCCCTCCTCTCGCGGGGGGGGGGGGGCCTCCCCTCCTGGTGCTCCCTCCGGGTCCCCCTGGTTGTAGCAGCTTGTGTTTGGGGCCAGGACCTGAACTCCACTCCTACCTCTCCGTGTTTACATATTCCCAGTATCTTTGCACAAACCAGGGGTGGGGGAGGGTCTCTGGCTTCATTTTTCTGCTGTGCAGAATATCCTATTTTATATTTTTACAGCCAGTTTAGGTAATAAACTTTATTATGAAAGTTTTTTTTTTAAAGAAAAAATATTTCTAGAGCGTATGTTTGGGACAGGGGTATGCAGATTTACTTTCTTGAAGTGTTGGGGGTGCTGGGGGTTGGCCTGGGGACCAAACTGCCAGGCTAGTTTGCTGTGTGTCTGGGAAGATGGCCGCTCCAGTCTGAGCTCTCCTGGCCATCCCGAGCCTGGATTCTGCTAGCCCTGGTTGATCGAATCTTATAGGGACAGCCCCTGACGCTTAGTACTGCCTAGTCCCCAAAGTACAGAGCAGAAATCCGAGGGATGGATACTTGGTGCCACTCCTGCCTGCAGAGGTGGGCCCCTTTGACTGTCCAGCATCAATTTGAAATGGATGACAGAGAGGAAACTTCTTTGCGTCTTTGACCACAACTACTTCCAGGAAGAGGGTGGGGCAGAGCGGCCAGGGCTCACCGAGTTTTTGGAAGGAGTGGCAGGTTCTGCAAGCCATCAAGTCCCTCACAGAGGACGATGAGCCATGCCGGCTTGACATGTTGCCTCTCTCCCCACTCTGCCTTATGTACTTTTTTGGAGCCAGAAAGCTGCTTTGTGGTCTGTGGTGGCAGGGGCCCGGGTGCGGCTGGTGGCTTGGGCAATTCCCTTTGCCTCTCTGGGCCTCTGAAAAGCCCAACTCTCTGAGGCGGTGCTGCTGTCAGGCCTGTTCCAAGACACATTTGGGGCTCCAGGAAGGACCCAGACTCTGGCTGAGATGGGCTGGTCATCAGGTGGCTGAGTCGCAGCTTAGCTGACATGTCCTGCGTTATCCTCATGAGCTGCTGTGGTCCTGCAGCCTGGGACGTGCTTCTTAGTCGCTTCCCTACTTCAGGGAGGTGGGGTGGGAGGAGTGAGGCCACATCTTGTTTGCCCTCTATTCCTTCTTTTTTTTTTTTTTAGCCCCCACCTCTGCTGTGTGAATTAATGAGGTCCTCTTGCTGCTTTTCAGTCCGGCAGGGTAGAGAGCAGGTGACACTAGCAGCACTTTGCAGACACCTCCCTTGCTTCTGCCCCCCCCCCCCCCCAGCAAGAGCTTGGTGGTGGTGGTGGGTGGGCTGGGCTATCTGGGAAAGACCCTGCTTAATACTTGGACGTGCCTGAGAGTCGGGCTCCTGCCCCTGGGAAACAGGTGAGAAGGCCAAGAAGAGCTCCTATCCTGCTGAGGCCCTGCTGGTGCCTAGCTGGTACTGGTACTCGCTAGTTCCCAATCACCTTTAAAACAGTCACCCTTCACCTGGGCCTCCTGATTGGGACTGTGGCACTGTTGGCATCCCCATTTCTCAGGCAAGAGCCAGGCCCTCCTTCAAGCACAGGTCAATAGGCAAGTGGTTCTACTGCATGCCGGGGGATTTCCTAATCAGAAGAAAGTTGACAAGCCTGAGTTAATCACCTAAGTAAATCACAGACATGCTGCCCTGTAGAAGCCTGAGGCAGAACAAGTAGGAAGAGAAAACTCCTGTCATACTCCCCAGAGCCGGCCCTTTCTTCCCTTTATGAGTCATTAAGAAAAGAAAAGAAAAAAAAAAATCCATCCTGACACAGGGAAGGTGACCTAAAAGCCCCTGGGAGCTGCACTCCAGTGTCTGTGTGTCAGTCGCCTTGTGGCTTCCCTGGGGTGCGGATTCTCTATCGGGCCGTCAAACCTCAGCCTTATGATTGAGCAGAGCTTACGTCAGTGCACAAGAATGAAAAGTGAGAAGAGGGACCAAGTAGGGGGCCAGGTGGGGTGTGGGGCTGGAAGACTGACTGCTTACGTAGATGCACACATGCACACACACGCACTCACTCACTGGTGTGAGACCAGCCTAAAAGCCAACACAGCTGACAACTGTGGTCCTTGTTTTACTCAGGAAGAAAATGTTCAGACAAGTGTACGAAGCTCTAAAGTAGCGGCCAGGCCTCGAAGTTGAAGTTGTCCGCCCCCCCCCCCATTGTTTTTTTTTGAGACAGGGTTTCTCTGTGTAGTCCTAGCTATGCTGAAACTTACTCTGTAGACCAGGCTGGCCTCAGACTCAGAGACCTGCCTGCCTGTGCCGCCCAAGTGTTGCCTCTGCACCTCCTGAGCACACCACCACCCCTGTGAAAATGCGTCGCTAGGACCCCGCCCCACATCCCGTCAGCTCTCTATCGCCTTAGGAGTTGAACACGGAGCGGTCAGGCAAATGTCTTGGATATATGAAGCACTTAGCACAGAACCATGCCATGCAGTAGGTGCCTAATTTCTGCCAAGTGCTCAAGAAAGGAGGCCATGTCCAGAAAACAAACACTAGGTGGAGGTTGGGAGGGTTGAGAGTTCAAGGTCAGCCTAGGGTACATAGTGAGAAATACTAAACACTGCCCATTTCAGGTGTTATTGTAAGCCCCAAGAATACAGAAACGAAGGGTTCTGGGTACCAGACAAATATAAAAGAACAATACTACAAGAAGAGGCAGTGCTCAAAGGAAAGCTAACAGTGTTGGACGGTGTGGTGTGCGGCACTAGAAGAAGCCAGGAAGGCCACCCACGATGGTCCTGAGGTTGCCTTTGGAGTGACATATTCGAGACGATCAGGAAGGGTAGGGAAAAGTCATAATGGATGGATGTAGAGGCAGCACAAACAGGCTCTGTCATCCCATAATTTTCCAGAGGGGAGACTGTATTGTGCCCCATAGATCTCAGTGAGGAGTTTATAGGGAACCTGGACATACTCTGCCCTTTGGGTAGAGAGGGCCTGAGGCAGCCAGCTTGCTGCCTGTGGCGGGGCTAGGAGGGTGGGTCATTCCTGGCCAGATCTCAGCTCTAATAGGCTAACAGCAAGAAGCAGAAGGTCTCTCACAAACCCCTGAGTGTGAGTGGTTGGCGGCAGTGTTTGAGCAGAACCCAGGACACAGCATTAAGAGGTTCCTGGAGTGATGCTCACCCGTCATCAGTGAGAAAATGCCTAGGATAACAAGGGGGCTCAGCCTGATTCCAAGGGTCCTCAAAGTTTCTCATAGGAGTGCTGTTTTCACTGAGCAAAATCACATCACACATTTCACAGAGCAGTGCCCACTCTGACACCTTGAGCTTGGAACTGGGACCTAAATCACAGCCCTTATGGCAACCATGGATCCCAGGCCCACAAATGACTGTGGGATGTTGGTACAACATCTCCCATCCTGCCCTGACCTTAGACAGAACGGGTCAGCAGCTCCATGCCTGTTCTGCCAGGTGGACAGGCTTAAAGTCCACAGAGTTGAGGATCCGAGACCTTGCCCAGCTTTGGCCCAGGACTCACCTGCTCCTACTTCCGGGCTGTTGTGCTAAGGTGTAGTTGGTAGGGTGCCGGTCAGTGGCGCAGTAAAGCATTGGTCTGGGCAAATTGTTCTCGGCCAGGGCTTCTCTGGCTGCCAAGTGCTGCATGTTGATGATGTCGCTGAACTTGCAGGGCTGTGCTGGGCTCTGCTCAGCCCTGCCTGACTCCCTTCACCAGTGGCCCCCTTGTGTAATGAACATGTGTGTGCATGTGCATATGCGTGTATGTGTATGTGTGTGCTGTGTATGCAGCCTGCTTGGCTCTTTCTAAGGCCTAAAGCAGGTATGTCCCAAGGTCATGCCAGGTCAAAGTGATGATAGCCACCCCCTATCCACACCCCCCTTTTTAATATTTACTATTATCATTGAGGTTTGTTTGGTCGGGTTGGTTTTGGTTTTGGTTTTTTTTGAGTAGGGTTTCTATGTGTAACAGAACACCAGCTGTCTTGGACTCACTTTGTAGACCAGGCTGGCCTGGAACTCACAGAGATCCACCTGCTTCTGCCTCCCAAGTGCTGGGATTAAAGGTGTGTGCCACCACACCCAGGTATTTTTACTATTTTTAATTATGTGTGTGCATGTGAGTGACAGTGCCCTGGAGGTCAACAGATGGTATTGCATCCTTGGGTTTAGAATACAGATGGCAGTGAACCACTTGATATGGGTACTAGGAATTGAAATCAGGTTGTCCTACGGTTCCCCCCCCCCCCCCCGTTGCTGTAATAAAACATTGACCAAAAGCAACTTGGAGGAGGAAAAGGCTTTATTTCATCTCTTAGGTCACAGAGCATCACTGAATGAAGTCAGAGCAGGAGCTAGGTTGAGAGCCTGAGGGAGAAAATGAAGCAGAGGCAGCGGAGGAGTACTGCTTACGGCCTTGCTCAGCTTGCCTCACACACATGGACCACCTGCCCACGAGTTAGCACTGTCCACATCAATAATTAAGCAAGAAAATGCCCCCCAGGTATAACCTCAGGTTAATCTGATGGAAGCCAGTCTTCAATTAAGGGTCCCGAGTCTAATTTGTGTCAAGCTGACAAGAACTGACCGGTACCGTAAGGGCAGTACTGGTTTTAATCACTGAGCCCTCTCTGCAGCCCTTAACCTTTTTTTTTTTCTTTTGTTTTTTGTTTTTTGTGTTTTTGTGTTTTTTGAGACAGGGTTTCTCTGTGTAGTCCAGGCTGTCCTGGAACTTGCTTTGTAGACCACGTAGCCCTTGAACTCAGAAATCTGCCCGTCTCTACCTCCCAAGTGCTGGGATTAAAGGCGTGCACCGCTGCTACCCTGCCTCTAACCCTCTTTTTAAAGACAGAGTCTCTAGGTCTCTGTGCTAGTTCTAAGTTGGCTTGGAACTCACTAGATAGCCCAGGCTACCTTAGCCTTCAAGGGCTGGAATGATAGGTTTGGCCCACTGAGCTCTGCTCCTTGCCTCCTTCAGTGCTCCCTCAGAGACTCAACAGTGTTCCCACCTCACTCTAGGCCCTTGCCTCTCCTAACCACACAGCACAGGATCCCAACCTCTTCTCCTCACCTGCGAGTGAAATAAGCCCCTAGCCTTCCAGACAATGTTAAATAAAGAGACACCTACAAAGTATTTGACGGGATCCTGCTATGTAGCCAAGGATGACCTTGAACTCACGACCCCTTGGGTTAGATGAGCAGCCTTTCCTGTTTTAGGTCGTCATTTGTTGACTACCTGATAGGTGCTACACTTAACCCAGCTCCTATTGTAAAGAAACAGGCTCAAAAAGGCTGAAGGATGGCTGTGTTTTGGTGGGTGGGGCAGCAGGGCTGGGCCTAGATGCTTCTGATGCCTCTGATCTTTATCCTACAGGTGATAGAGGGCTGAGGATTTATACTGGGAATGTCCACAGACCAGCCAAAGCTCAGGGACCCCACCATTCCAGCCTGCCCTTTTCCACAGTGCAGGCCTAGGAAGCCAACACAGGCTGGGGGGGAGGGGCAGGGTGTGTGTGTGTGTGTGTGTGTGTGTGTGTGTGTTAGAATCAGGCCTGGGAGAGCTGCAGATCAGAATGGACCCTGGAGGGACTGAAGAGGGCCCACAGGTGCAGATGAGGGTGAGCCAGGACCTAGGAAGCCTGAGGAAGACAGGTGATTCCCTATGAGGGTGGAGCCTGAAAGATGACACAAAAAGTTGGCCCTACCTGGGAGCCTGCAGGGACATGTGGGTGAGCCATACACTCCCTCCCGCAGGCGGGTGCAGCCAGGAGGAACAACCAGACAGGATGAAGGAGGATATGGGGTGGGGCCTGGTTGATTCAGTCGACTAGGCCCCTGCCTAATGACATCGCACTCTAGGAGACAGTATAGAGGGGCTGAGAGAGCCAGGACCAGGGCCTTGGACTTGGCTTTGAGTTCTGGCTCTGTCAACTGAGCAACGGTGGTGGCCTCATTCATAAAACCAGGATCAGGCTCAATTAGCATATTACCTCTGCCCTGGCTGAGAGAGGTCACGGGCATTGAGCAGATGACAAGCAAACTCCTGGATGCCCCAAATCTAGGGGCTTTTAATAAAGATAATAATTATTGTACTGTGCCAGCTGCCCTGACGTCAACTGAACCACAAACCCATGACCAGTCCCATCCTGGCCGCCTCACTTGCTGATAGGAGGAGTGACAGCCAGCTCAGTCTTGTCAAATGATCCCTAGATGTTAGGCATCGTTCTAAGTCATACTGGCATAGTGTCCCACACCATCCCCACTCCACCAGTGTGGACCAGATCTAAGCATGAGAGCTCAAACTTCAGAGAGCTAGATAAACGCCAATGCCACGCCCCAGGTTGGGTCTGACTCTGTTTTTCTCCCATTCCTGCATGTTAAGTTCTAAACTAATCATGCATCCGTGGGCTCCATTTGTGTTATTTGGCAAGTTCCAGCCACTCTGCTACCCAGTTGTGTGAGTGTGTGTGTATATGTGTGCTTTGTGCGTGTGCATATATATGTGCACCCTTGCCTGCACAGATGTACATCTGGTGTCTTCCCTCAATCTTATTTTTAGAGACACGGTTTCCTACTGAACTTGGAACTCACTTTTCCTGCTAGACTGGCTGGCCATCAAGTCCCAGAGATCTGCCTGTCTCGTTCCTCCAGTGGGTGCTGGCAGTTCAAACTTGGGTCTTCGGGTTTGCATAATAGGCCACCCCTAGCCTAATCAGTTACTGTTGCCATAAGGAAATTTTATAGAAAGGGAACTGGATGATGGCCTGTGTTGAGGGCCAGAGTCTGGGATGGGCAGTGGCCGTAAGTTCTGCTGAGACACTTGGCTCTGCTCTGTGTATGTGAGACGTGTAGTGACCCTGCCTCATCTGGTGGGCGCTGTTACTGTCCATTCCACGGACCAGGGTGCTGAAGCCTCTACAAGCCTCACAGCCCATCCCTGAAGTGGAAGACACAAAGAAGCAAGATGCATGGCAACAGGTGTCAGAGACCTGGGATTGTTTTGCTTTGAGTTTTGAGACATGGTCTCAGGCAACACAGCCCAGGCTGGTTGTGATCTCATGATTTTCCTGCTTCTGTGTCCACGTGCCAAGGCCACAGGCACCCATCCCTCCACATCCATCTGGAGAGGTGTTTAAGACACAGTTGACCCACTGCCTGAGCTGAGCAGAAAAACTCCAGTGAAAATAGGAAATGGGGCTGCAGAGGGTCTAGTACGTAGAGTGCTTGCTGGGCACGTAGACCTGAATTCAGATCTTCAGTATTCACAACAAATCCAGACATGGGAGCAGGAGTCTGCAATCCCAGTGGCGGGAGGTGGAGACTGGAGGATGCCAGCATTCACTGCTCAGCTGCTCAGCCAGTGAGCTTTAGGCTCAATGGGAGACCTTGTCTCAAAAAATAAGGTAGAGTGTTGCATGCCTGTGATCCCAGCACTCGGGAGGCAGAAGCAGGCGGATCGCTGTGAGTTCGAGCCCAGCCTGGTCTACAGAGCGAGTCCACGACAGCCAAAGCTACACAGAGAAACCCTGTCTCTGGAAAAAAAAAAAAAGTAAGGTAGAAAGTGACTGAAGGAGACACCTAATGTTGACCTCTGAACTCTATATGGGTGCATACACACACACACACACACACACACACACACACACACACACACACACACACACGAGAGAGAGAGAGAGAGAGAGAGAGAGAGAGAGAGAGAGAGAGAGAG
>OU015755.1:53390165-53428214 GCA_907169655.1 Acomys percivali
AGATTACAGGTGTGCACCACCACACCTGGTTTATGTAGTGTTGAGATACAGGTGTGCACCACCACACCTGGAGTATGTAGTGTTGAGATTACAGGTGTGCACCACCACACCTGGAGTATGTAGTGTTGAGATTACAGGTGTGCACCACCACACTTGGCGTATGTAGTGCTGAGAACTGAGCCCAGAGCTTTGTGTATGCCAGGCAACTACAGCCCCACTGAGCTCTATTCCCATCTCCAGACCTTTCTGCAGCTCAGGCTGGCCTTGGGCTATCACCAACTCCACCTCTCTCATGCAGGTGAGTCTTCACCTTTAGCAAGTTTCCAAAACTCTCACGGAGTCTTTCCTGAGATAAACAAGCAGAGGGCCGCATCCTGCACCACACTGGGTGCTGCCAGCTCTTCTCATCCCAGTCCTTATGTTGGAAGCTGCCGTGGCTTCTTTGCCTTATGGTGACAAACTCACCCATGTGATCCCAGCATGAGGGTCAGGGAGACAGGAGGACTTCACAAGTTTGAGGTGATGGAGGCATGGTAAAACACTTGGTATGGGAAAAGTGGGGTTTCTCTCCTCTGTAACACCACCAGGTCCAGTGGCAAAGTCCTCAGTGCTCTTCCTGTGCCTGTCTGGTACACTTTGCCCCTGTGCTCAGGGAACACCGGCTCAGTCTTTCCTTGTGCTCAGGGTGACATTGGCTGTCTGCTCATGCTCCTATTTGGTGACTTTCTCCGTCCTGTAATCTTGACCTCTACTGAAATTCCTGGAGTGGTTTCTTCAGGGGTCTTCAGTGGCCCCTGACTGACATGTATCAGGGCAGGAGTTCAAACTCACCTCACACGTCTCCTGAGGCTGCAGGGATAAACTGGTGTAAAGAAACCTCTGTGCAGGATTTTGGTCCCCTGTCTACTAGAGCTGAGTTGCAATACCGTCTCTCACCAGCAGGGGAGACCAGCCAGCAGGAAGTGCTGTGTCCCTTAGAAATCACTCTCCATGCACGCCTTTAATCCCAGCACTCGGGAGGCAGAGGCAGGCGGATTGCTGTGAGTTCGAGGCCAGCCTGGTCTATAAAGTGAGTCCAGAACAGCCAAGGCTACACAGAGAAACCTTGTCTCGAAAACAAAAAAAAACAAAAAAACAAAAAAAACAACAGAAATCACTCTCCAGTTTTGTAAATCCGAGGAGCTGCTGAGAACACGTGGCCAGTCAAGATCTTCAGTGAACACGCTGCTGGCAAGAAGGGAGAGTCGGACACTCTCCATATTGCTCCCGCCTCAACCGCTGGTGTTCTTGTTTTGTTTTTCCTTTTGGTCAACAATTTTAGAGACTGCAGGCTCTCAGAAATTCCTACAACGGAGACCAACAGAGTAAGGTGCTTCTCAGAAGCCAGAAGACCCAATTAGCTCGAAAGCACTGGGCAAGTTGCTGAACCCTTCCGAACTTTAATCTTCCTAGTGAAATATTGATAGACTCCTGTATAGCGTGCACATTTATAACTCTAACACTCAGGAGGTTGAGGTAGGAGGGGATTAGGAGTTTGCGAATATCTTTGGCTACACCCTGCCTCCAAAATAAAAAGAACAGGAAGCACAGGGTGAATAGTATTTGCGCTGAGGGATTGTTGAAGGCTGGAAAGAAAGTGAAGATTCAATGCCTGCTGTGAATGAAAAGTGGTCATGTGTTTTGTTCCACCCTCCTATAATCTGATTGTGATCCGTGAGACCTAAGGCCTCGGTTGAGGGTGGCTCTGAAGTTTCTGGGGCTCTTCATTCTGTGGCTGGTATCTTGGCTGCTATCACTAGGGGCTTCTACACTGATCCGAGGCCTCCTCGTGTGTCTTGGACTTCTGAGTGTGACAAACTGAGGGAGTCACTTGGCACCCGATAGCTCAGGTTGGGCTCCAGCTTCAGATGTTCTACAAGACAAGCCAGAGGGTGGGGAAGGTGGCTCAGGAGTGAGCGCAGGTGCTGCCAAACCTGACAATCTGAGCAGGATCCCTTGGATCCACGTGAATAGAAAGAGAAAACTGATGCCTGTGGGTTGTCTGTCTGTCTGTTTCTCTCTCTCTCTCTCTCTCTCTCTCTCTCTCTCTCTCTCTCTCTCTCTCTCTTTCTCTGTCACACACACACAATTTCAAAACAAGTCAAAGCAGGGCTTGGTGGTGCACACCTTTAATCCCAGGATTAAAGGAGGCAGGTGGATTTCTGTGAGTTTGAGGCCAGCCTGGTCTACACAGCGAGTCCAGGACAGCCAAGGCTACACAGAGAAACCCTGTCTCAAAAAACCAAAAAACAAACTAACAAACAACAATAACAAAAAAAAAAGTCAGATCTACACACAATTAAAAAATACAGCGATTCTGTGTGGCATTTCAGAACCAGCCTCAGAAGCCAGGTGTGGTGGCTCACGCCTTTAATCCCAGCACTCAGGGAGGTAGAGGCAGGTGGGTCTCTGAGTTTGAGGCCAGCCTGGACTACAAAGTGAGTCCAGGACAACCAAGGCTACACAGAAAAACCCTGTCTCAAACAAAAGCCACCACCATCACCATCACCAACAACAAAAACAAGCCATCAGAACCAGCCTCAGGTGTCACATGGAGTCACTGCTGTGATATTCTTGTGGTTGAATTGGTCACCTTCACCACCAACCCAACTGGATTTAGGATCACTTTGGAAGCATACCTCTCCCATGTCTGTAAGGGTGTTTCCAGGGAGGTTTAACTGGTAAGGAAAGACGACCCTGTGCATGGTCAGCACCATCCCATGAGCTGGGACCCTGAACGGTACCAGCGTTCACCTCCCCCTGCCTCTTGCCTCTGGATGCACCTTTCCTGCCTTGATGGACTGTGAAACCAAGCAACCATTTCCATCCCTAAGTTACTCTCATCAGGTACTTTCATCACAGCAGTGAGAAGTAGCAATTACAGCCCACTCAGATGCACACCCACCTGTCCACTCAGAAAGTGTGAAGGGCTGCTTGGCTGTGACTTCAAGGCAGCGTCCAGAAGAGTCACCCTCTCAGCTTGAGATGGGAAATAACACTCCGCAGAGGAGAGAGGTGAGCGGCCAGGGGCCGCTTGATGGGAGGATGCAGAGGTCCCAGTGGACCTGGACATCCAGCCATTTTGAAGAGCACTGGACAGGGACAGGCAGCCCAGGTCTGGGGAGGTACACAGTCTCCAGCCGACTAGCCATCGCTGCCCCCTGCCTCTCTCCCACAGGTCTGTGGAGTTAAAGGAATATGGCTACCCAGACCTACTGCCTGTGAGTGATGGCAGCACCCAGAGGGCTGACAGAAGAGAAGTAACTGGGGTCACATGGTGAGATCTGAGGGTGAAGACAGGTCCTCCAGGCTATGTCATAATAATATCATGTTCACATGGGATCTGGGAATCTGAATTCTGGTCCTCATGCTTACATGGCAAGTGTTTTATCCACTGAGCCTCTTCCCCTCCATCCTTCCCCCCAAGTCCTCCTCCTCCTCCTCCTTGAGATAGGGTCTCCCCAGACTCTCTCCTGCATACCCACGGATGATCTTGAACACCTGATCCTCCTGCCTCTGCAAGTGCTCCCAAGTGCTCAGATTATAGGCGTGCTCCACCACGTCTGGCTGGGAATCATCTTTTAAAAAGATCAACTAAATGTCAAGTGAATAAATAAAAATAAACCAAGTTCTTGACACAGTTCAGCAGGGCTCCATAAACAGCAGCTGGGCTTGTTTACTGCACAGCCATTCCCTAGTGGCAAGAAGCTCCTTTCAGGCAGGGGTGCATAGGGTTGACTCCACAAACAGAGCCCATGAAGAACTGGCAAGGCTGGACGGATGGGCACAGAGGAGCCCATCTCAGGCTGCCTGTGTGCTTCCAGTATCCCTTAGCCTCTCTGAGCTAATGTTTCTTTATCTGAACAAAGTACATAATTAGTACAGGGATGATATGTGTCCCCAGAGAAAGGGGACACAGCCTCTTCCAGGCCCTAGAGTGCCCAGGTTGTCCCCTTGATCTGGGACCACACCTAAAAAGGGGGCCATCCCCTCGGAGTCATCCAGAGGCGAGAGAGGGTCCTGGTGCCCTCATACTCAGCCCCTTCACCCTCCCATGTATTTGGGTGACTGGTGCCCACCTCCAGGATGACCGAGGGTAGGACAGTATTGGGGCTTCCTCCATGGTAGGGCAGAAAGGGGTCAGGAAGCCAGGCTGGCTCTGTCTCATGGGTGTGGCTTGGTGAGTCCCTCCTAGCCACAGCCTCCAAGTTGTCCCATTAAGGCCTGTCCTCTTGGCCAAGATGGCTTGGTGCTTCCAGGGATCCCAGCAGAGACTGGAAGAGGGGTCCCTCTAAGGACCCTTGGGGAGGTAATCCCTAAGCAACCAGGGATGGGGGGTAGGGGTGGGGGTGGACCTTTGCTTCTGACTCATACTCTCTAGGACCAACCTTGTCTCTGGGAGGCAGTTCACAGGAAGGCCCCACTTGGCCTCTCTGTTGGAGGGAGGGAAAAATGGGAGGGGGGTAGTAGAGGGAGGGATGGTGTCAGGATGGTGGGGGATGCTGAGGGTTGTGGTGTAAAGATGGTGGGGGGATAGTGAGGTGGTGGTGGGGGATGCTGGGGAAAGAATGTTGGGAGGATGGGGGAGGGATGATGGGGAATGGTGGAGGGAAAGTGGGAGGCTAGTAGAGGGTGGTGGGACCTTTGTGGGGAAGGGATGATGAGGGATGGGGGAGGCATAGTCTCAATGACCCATCTCAGCAAGTTGCATCTGAGCTCAGCCCAGTCTCCAGCCTTATCTCTGGCCATGTGAAGTCAACATAGCAACTTGCCACTAAGGAAACTGCACGAGTAGCCATTCGGGGCTTGTGCATGCTGCCTCTGTTAGTCCTCCACAAGACTCTAGCTGTGGAGGTACTCTTCACTTTCCTCTGTCCCCAGCCCGCCAGTCACCATCTGCCCTCATCACGGCTTCCTCAGACGCTGACTCTAGATTGGGCCTCAGAACCGTGACATGGCGATGGGTCACCCAAAGGGCCCGGATCTTCCTTGGCTGGAGTTTTCAATGTCCGTTTTGTATGGGCACAATTGCCAGGACTGTAGTCCCCCAGGGTGGGGGTAGGGGGCCAGGAGAGGCTGGTTCCAGAAGCCCACAGGAGAGCTCTGACAAAGCCTTGCAGGTATCTGCTGCAGCCCCAGAAAGTTCCCTGGGAGGAGTGATAAGGACACGGGGGTGGGGGCCAGGAGGGGTTGGGACACCATTGAACACTGACCACAGCTGGACACGCTCTTATTTACTCCACTGCTGCCCACACAGCTGCTGTCATTCCTCACGAGAACAGTGGGCATTTCTTCCCAACTTCCCCTGTGGCCACACAACCTCTGTCCCCAGCAGAGGCTCTAAGAGAGCTTTGGATCAGACGCCATGCCTCCGTTGCTCCTCCAGCACCTAAGGTGCAAAGTCAGCATCCTCCAAGTCAGGGGCCAAGAACACATGTATCAGAGCACTATAGTCCTCCACAGGCTGCGAAATGCAGAGCAGGTTTGAGGTGATGACATAACCAAGACAGTGGATGGATCAGACTGCAGGTGAGAGCCTGAAGGAGCTGAGGCCATTTCCCCAAGTTGATAGGGGCCAGGCCAGGCCTTGCTTGGCTCCAGCTAATGGCTCCATGTGTGAAGTCCTGGGGCCAGGGGCTAGCAGCACGTAATTAAGGAGATGCGGCAAAGGAAGAGTGGGTGGGGCTGGGGCACAGGGAGGGATACATGACGGAGGGTGGCGTCAGTGGCCTGAGCCATGGGCTGACAGAAAATGGGTGGGACAAGGGTGGAGCAGTGTGGTCCCACACTGTCCAAACCAAGGCTGGGCTTGGAAAGAACAGAAACTTGGAGACCAGGCAGGAGACTGCTCTAAGGATAGTCCAGGTGAGAGATGAGGCAGCGTGGACAGGAATGAAGTAGTGTGACAGACTCAGGCCCCAAGGCCTGAGCATGAGATGGGACACAGACACGATCAAACTTCAGAGCAAAAATCAGGCCACAGTTTTGTGTGGGGACCTCCATACCAGAGTGCCACTGATCAGTACTAGTGGGTACCTGCCCACAGTTGCTCCTTGCGTGCCTCAGAAACTCTAGAGGATGCAGGAAGACTCAGTCTAGGAGATCAGATAGGCCCTACCCTAGGAGTGTGGGAAGGGAGAGACTCAGAGTCAAGAAGAGCTTGAGCTGCTGGCCCCACCCCTGCACCGTGGCCAGGATTCGGATGCTCACATGTGTGGAAGATAGTGTCAGGGGAATGGCACTGAGGCTGGGGACAGAGAATGTGGCCCCCTCCGTCACAGTCCTACAAAGCCCACTTGCCCACTGGGATCGTCTCTTTTCCCCAGAAGTAATAAGGGAGCTGCCAAGGTCTCTCTGGTTCCCAATCCAGCAGCACTTGGCTTCACAGTCAAGGACAAAATGAGATCACTTCCTCTATGCAGATCTGTGTCTCCCTCAGGAGCTTGGTTCCCAGCAGGGCTGTCCCCAGCAGCAGCCAGATTATGGAGGGGACATCCCCAGGATGTCCTGAAAAGTCTTCCCAGACCTACAGAGAAGGAAATTAAGGAAACAGTACTCGGAGGTCAGGAGTTCACAGTTTGCCTCTGGAGCTGGGGGCTGCACTTCCACAATGCAGTTTGGATAAAGAAGAAAATCAATTCCTTATGGATATCTGTGTTCCAAGCTCTGGCCTCTGAAGTGGCCTCTAGGACACCCCAGATGTTGCTCCCTATCTGAAGGCTGGGCTTATGGGCCTCCAGGGCTCTCTGGGATGAAGTAGGTGCTAAGCCGTGGGCTTGGCCTCTCGCAGTTCCTGTCCCCTAGCCAGGGTTTCCCCTTCACGCAATCAGCTTGCCATCCAGGAGCTCTACTCCAGGGGCTTCTGGGCTGGCAGAGTGACCTGTGTCCCTGCATTTTAAATTTTCATTTTTTCAGCACCCCCCTCAACTTCTTGCATCTTCCCACCCCAGTATCTCAATGAATCCTTTTCCTTCGCCTCCTTCCATGCTAGCCTAAACCCTTACTTTTCTCTTAAAAAAAAAAAAAAAAGTGTGTATGTGTCTGTGTGTGTGTGTACATGGTGCATGGAAAGGAGGAAGTATTGAGGTCAGAGCTCTGTGGGGCTGGCTCTGTCCTTCATCCTTACTCAGGGTCCAGGCTTGTGTCCCGCACCTTTACCTTCTGAGCCACCGGCCCGGCCCCCCTTTGTCTTTTTGAGGCTGTCTCACTATGTAGCACAGCCTGGCCTCAGACTTGTCATCCTCCTGCCTCAGCCTCCAGAATGCGGATGTTAGAGGCATGAGCCATCGTGCCTAGCTAATGTCCTACTACAGATGTGACCCTCTGGCAATGGCTTTCCTCCTCTTGGCCTTGGAAAGGAGTTTGTAGACGCGTGATCCATCCCCAAATCTATCTGGAACTCTTGACCAGAAAGTTCCCAGTACAAGGCAATCCCTAGGGAAAAGGCCCACAAGAGACAAAGGGGACTCTGGAGTTTATGCCTCATTTTCCTATGGTCTTTTCAGATCTCCATGGTCCCCTATAGACAGTCACAGTGACTCTCAGCTCTGCCTCCCATGCCTGTCTGCTTGGACTGCTGCAGCAGGCTGTAGGTTAATCTTAACCTGTCTAGCTTAGCTTCCCTCCAGCAGCAGGGTGAGCGCTTTACAACACAAGTCTAATAAAGTCACGCCTGCAGTTAAGCTATGTCCCCTGGGTGCCGCTGCCTGCATCCAGGTGTGCTCTCAGCCCAGTATACCTGCTTGGATCTGTTTCCTGGCAGCAGCTCTGGAACCCCATGTTGTCCCAACACTCACAGCTACTGTTTGGAAGCCTGACTCCGGCCCTGTCAGGTGTTCCTGCCCGGTACTGAATGCACTTCTGCCCATCCCCTCTCCCATCCATTCCCCTCTTCCATCCACCAACCTCCCTGAAGGGTGGGTCTCATGGCATCTCAAGAGATGCCTCCGGTGTTTATGAAACAGTAGAATCCTGCTGGGCAGTGTGGTGCAATGCCTTTAATCCCAGCACTCGGGAGGCAGAGGCAGGCAGATCTCTGTGAGTTCAAGGCCAGCCTGGTCTACAAAGTGAGTCCAAGACAGTCAAAACCAACCAACCAACCAACCAACCAAAACCAAAAAACCACCACCACCACCACCACCACCACCAAAACCCAGTAGAATCCAACAGAGGGTACCAAACAGATAAGGTGCTCACAGAACTCCCAGGAGACTACATGGAAACAGAAAGGACAGAAAGGTCCAAGTTCAGCACAGAGCCAAACTGGTGAGAGCCCTAGTGAAAGACATCATAGCCCTCCTGGAACTCCACACCAGGACGAGCTCCCCATTCAAATTCCCGAGCTGTTGGCTCTGACTGGCTGAGCCTGGTCACATGATACAAATAGCTGCAAGGGAGGCCGAGAAAATGGGCGTGGGCAATTTAGGCTCCTCCCACGGGAGGCGGGCTTCGCCTTTCCCTAAGCCCCATGAGGGGGCAGTTTCCTCTAAGGAAAGAGGAGGCACCTCAAGGGTGACCAAAACCCACTCTCCCCTAACTTGCAGCTCTGTGCATCTCTGAGAGGGAATGCCACTATCTGGTTGTCCAGTCCTTGGTCGGACTCTTCATCCGCCCTGAGGGTTGAAGCCTTATGTGTGTCCTCTGTCTAGTGACAACCCCCAGCTCCTTCATTGACAACCCCCAGCTCTCCAAGAGCCCCGGTCCAGTGAGAAAGATGGGCAACAAGAGGGTGAGGACGGCCAGCATGGTACATGTCATGACTGAGGGAGCCTAGAGCATGAGACTGGCTCAGGTAGCAGCAGCTGGGAGGCCTTCCTGGAGGTGACAATGATGGGACTTGAAGAGCGAGTGGGAGTCATAGAGACAAAGGTTGCTACAACAGCTCAGCTGAAGCCCCACAGGCAGGGGCATTCCAAGATGTGCTGTGTCACAGGGGATGGCCGAGAGGTAGGCGTCAAGGGATGGAGCCACACAGGGAAGAGGCCTCTGGCTTGCTTTAGGGGACCGGCCTTCACGCTAGGGCTAGATACCGGGGCAGTGTATTAGTGACTCCTTGGAACAGGCAGCCTGGGAACAGCCACTGAGGCAGTGGGGACCCTAGCAGTCAAAAGCCAAGAGTAGGCTGCTGGGGCATGTCCAGGCAACAGGGAGGAAAGAGGGAGCTGGGCAAGTCCCTGGCACAGCCTGCAAACTCAGTTTCCTTCTTTGTAAATAGAAAGGGTGTCGCAAGCCAGCAGGGCTACCCACTCTCTGCTTCCCTGGACCCATATCCATGATGCTCTTGGAGCTAAGGACACCCTGCTATGGTGGATGAGCTTCAATTTTGTTCCCCTCAAAGGATGTCCTGACCCAGGTGTGGGCTACAGGTTTTGCCCGGAGAGAGATGGAGAGAAAGAGATTGGGGCATTCCCAGCCCCCACGTGGGTGAACCCCCAGGGACCAGGCTTCTCAGGCCAGAGGACGCCATCATTCCAGGAAGCCAGCTTTGCACCCATTTGCATAGCTGCCTTAACAGGAAGAGGGACTTCTTTGCCTCATCCACCAGGGCTGGGCTGCCCTGTTGGCTAGAGGCTTAGTGGGGCCACTAGGCAGGAACCCTGAACTTTATACCCTCAACGCAGATTGTGGGACAAGTGGCCTGTGTGTCCCCATGTCCCCAGCTGTGCTCCAGGGAAGGAAGAGGATTTAAGGTAGTGACAGCTGGGCCCTTTCACTGAGGTCAAAGTACACCATGTTGTTCCTGGGCAATCTTGGTTCCCAGAAGTGGTGGGAACACTTCCTGCCTGTAGGAAATATCGCTGCTTACTACCTGTCCCTTTCTGCCCCTCCCAGATCCCTCTCCCCACTGGTCTTTTCCAGTAAGTCCGGCTCTGAGCAGGAAGGCTGCCCTCCCCCATCTCTGGGCGGCAGGTGCAGGGCAGGATGCAGCCTCTTCAGGAATTGAATGGGAAAAGCCCCAAGAAGATGGGGTTCCACTTTCCCCTCATCTCTCCTGGGCCCCAGACTTGCTATTGATGTCTGCTTTCTCCCTTAGCAGGAGGGCCTGGGGGGAAAGACACCCAAGAAATGGGACTGTGTAGCCCTGGCTGTTCTATGCTGTAGGCTGGCCTCACAGAGACCACCTGCCTCTGCCTCCTGAATGTAGAGATTAAAAGTGTGCACCACCACCTCCACCCGAACATGGGCCTTCTTAATAGCAAGTTCTGTGACACTGGCTCATGTTAGGTGAAGGCCATACCCTCTGGTCCATGTAGACACAGCTGCATGGGGTTTGAATGCCAGCTCTGACACTTAATGGCTATGTGACCTCAGGCCCACTCCCTGAGCTCAACTTCCCTGTAGACATACAGGACTGGGGTGGTCCCCTTCCCCTAGGTAGGTACTGTCTCAGGGAAGGACTGGCCCAGTAGGAGGAAGGAGGCACCCGAACTCCTGAGCCCACCAGGAAATGTTGGCACCCCTCTGTTGCTGTTAGTTTACTGGTTAGACAGGGGTGCAAGGTTAAGTGGCATACTTGGGGTATGTGACAGTCTGCAGTAAGAATCTCTGGGGGCAAGCAATGAACAAATACAAAGCACCAGACCATACCCCAACACCTTGTTAAGAGTTCTTAATTGGTCTCTCCTTATTTGTACTTTCTATGGTCTAATTTTCTTTCTAAGGCCTATTTTGTACCCTAAATAATCAACAGAATCTCCTCTTTGTACTTTTTGGGGGGTAATCTGTAATCCCCAACAAGGTGAGGTTCTATTTATTTCATCAAAAATCTGTTCTAATATACTTGCCTCTGAATCAGCCAATAAGATTTCATCCATATCATGGTAAAGTACGGATTGAGAAGATATCTTACGAATTATCTCCAGTGGCTGTTGCACAAAATATTGACACAAGGTAGGACTGTTTAACATTCCTTGTGGTAAAACTTTCCAATGATATCTCTTTATTGTGCAGCTTCTATTAAAATAGGTACTGACACTGGGCGTGGTGGCGCATGCCTTTAATCCCAGCACTCGGGAGGCAGAGGCAGGCAGATCGCTGTGAGTTCGAGGTCAGCCTGGTCTACAAAGTGAGTCCAGGACAGCCAAGGCTACACAGAGAAACCCTGTCTTAAAAAACCAAAAAAAAAAAAAAAAAAAAAAAGAAAGAGGTACAGAGAACGCAAATGTCTATAATGTTTGGGAGCTTATTCCCCCCACCAAGCTATGACAAAGTATGCTATTTCAAGGGTGTGGATACATTAAATTCGTTGGGGACCAATTTACTGCAATTAACTTATCTGTGTGGCCTAAGAAGCCAATAACTGATACAATGAGACTGTAGTGTATTTTAAAGCTTCAAGGCCTACACTGGGCAGAATCTAAACTACCTCTAATCTACTAGTAAACTAAACTAAACTAGTCTAATCCTATGGCCTCAAAACCTGCATCTATCCCAGTCACTTGCCAGTCTGATCTTCCTCCTTGGGCGGCTTCTCTCCCCAACTCTATTTTGTTTTTTCTACCTATGCAGGGTCTGTCTTTTTCTTTTTTAGTTTTTCTAGTCAGATTTTCTTTTTGTAGCCCTGGCTTCCTAGGCCTTACAGATAAGTTAATTGCCTGTGGGAGAGGCCTGTGGGAGGGGCCTGTGGGAGGGGCCTGTGGGAGGGGCCTGTGGGAGGGCCCTGTGGGAGGGCCCTGTGGGAGGGGCCTGTGGGGGGGCTGGGATTATCTTGAGAAGTGCAGTGGCCCCTTGCAGAAGCCAGAGCAGGGGAGAAGCCACACACTTAGGAGGGCTGAGGTAGGGACTACACCTGGCCTACTCGGCTTCCTGGAAGAGGGGGGTGTCCAAGCTAGTGAGGCCGGTTTGACACCTGGAGTGGAAGGAAGGCATCTCAGGTGGCACAGCTCACAGGGTGGGGGCGAGCGAGCAGGACCCCTGCCACACAGAGTTCCCAGAGGTCCTGGCTCCAGACCCCTTCCTGTGAGGACACTTCCTGTCCCGGGACATGGTGGTCATCATCCCAGAGCAAGCAGGACAGCTTTTCCTTCCCTGGGGAGCTCTGTCCCTGTGTCTTTTGGGTCGTGCTATAATATATAACTGGTTTTTGTTTGTTTGTTTGTTTTTGTTTTTTGCTTTGAGTTTTGGGACAGGCTCTCACTTTGTAGCCTTAGCTGGCCTGGAACTCCAGGCTAGCCTCTAACCTGCAGCAACTGCCCCGCCTCTGTTTCCTGAGTGATGAGATTATAGGCGTGAGAGGCCACAACCAACATTTATTTGTATCCTCACTCTGTAGCCCAGGCTGGCCTTGAACTGACTCTGTAGCCCAGGCTGCCCTCAGACCCATGGCAATCTTCTGGCTTTGGCCTCCTCAATCACAGGCATGAGCCATCCTGCCCATTTTCCATGACCCTTTTGAGTGTCAGGGTTTCCCTGTGTAGCCTTGGCTGTCCTGGAACTCACTCTGTAGACCAGGCTGGCCTCGAACTCACAGAGATCTGCCTGCCTTTGCCTCCTGAGTGCTGGGATTAAAGGTGTGCACCACCCCCACTCAGCTCCATTATTATTATTTTTTTTTTATGTAAACAAATTTGGCCTCTGGGTGCTAGGGAATGCCAGGCTCAGCACATGCTAGACCCCTGTTCTGCAGCTGACCTACACCCTGTGCTTTGTGTAAATCATTTAAAAATGAACCAGGGGATTGTGGTTTTCACAGGCCCATGGCCTGAGCTTTCCTTTGAGTAGCAATTGCCTAATTTACACCTCTAGGAGCTGGGGGAGGGCATGGGCCACAGTGTAGAAGCAGCCATGGACCTGACAAGCCAATCCCAGGCAACAGTTCTTGAAGCACCTGAGGCATACAAAACAGAAGCTGACCCTGGCTTCACTTCCGAGAACTCGGGGATTCTCATAAGCTACTCGGGGTTTCCAATCCTTCTTCTTCTCTTAAAAGATGGGGGACAGAGCAAGCATTGCTTATGCTTTCTACTGGGAGTCTCCTGTCACCTGCACGTGAGGCCCTCATTGAGCACAGCACCCCACAGATAGAAAGGGCTGAGCACAGCACCCCACAGGTAGAAAGGGCATGCTGTATAGATGTGTGAGTCATGCTGCATTTTGCTCCTTAAGACTGGAGAGCCTAGGCAGGGGCTTAACAGCTCTTGCACACCGGCTGTGGGCAGGATTTTTGTGCAGGAGGGCCAAGTGTGGCCATGTGAGAGACTGAAGACAGAAGAGTGCATCACCAAGCCTTCTGGGTGGGCTGTTCTCTAATGCCTAAAAGCTTCAAGGGCTACTGGGTCTCCTTGTGTTAGGCATAGATCCATAACACCCTAGAAAAGTCACCATACTTCAACCCTCCCTTAGAGCTTGGTGCCCCCCCAACTGGGTGCTTTTATTGAGTGTAATTCATTATAGCTGTGCAGACTGCTCGGGTGACCACTGCATATAGAGCGATGTGCGGGATGGATGGTCAGAGGGATGGCACCTGCCTTGCCTGCAATGGCCTCTAAACTCGGTGCGGAATTCCCCCAGCCTGTATCACAGGGGCTGCCTTATCTCTCCTCCCCGCAAGGCAGCCCGCTTCTTCCTGTTGCCCCCTTCCTTGAAGACACAGCTCAGGTCTGGTCACACGTGCACCTGACACCATTGCTTTTAGACCGAGCACCTCCCAGGGCTCTCTCAGCCCTCTGCTCAGTCCAGTGCCCTCATTGTCTTCTGGGGGGGGAAATAATTGGGAGTTGGGGGACAGAGTCCACGGGATAGTACCCTCCCCTTTGTAAGATGGGACCTCATGTAGCCCAGGTTGCCATCCAACTCACAGCCAAGAATGACCTTGAATTTCTGATGCTCTTGCTTCCCCCTCCTGTCCCCTCCTAGGTTCTGGGACTGCAAACATGCGACAGCACTGTCAGGGCTTCATGTATTCTGGGCCACATCTCTAGCCTCAAGAATGCTAGCTTCGCAGATGGAAAGCAAGCACTACCTGCCCCCAGTAGGCAGAGGGAAGTAAAGGCACACCCCTTGGCACAGGGCCAGGCTCCCTTGACACTTCCTGCACTGGATGGAGCCCACCCTGCCCCCACCTCCAGGGCCATCCCCAGGCTCACAGCCTTTGAGTGTCTTTCTGCTAACCCCTATCTACAGCTTCCCCCCCCCCCCCCCCCCCCCCCCAAGCCAATCTCCAGGTAAGGCAACTCCTGGGTCTTTATTCTCCTGCAAAATCCCTGATTGACTGTGGGCTCAGCCCATAAGGAGCCATGAGAGGCCTGGAGGAAAGGTGACTCAGCGGGTTCAGGCGAGGCCTGGTGGCACAATACCAGCGTGAGTCAGAGAGGCATCATGCCTGCACCCATGTGCCTTGGGTCATCATCACCTGACCTCTGGCCTCCTTCTGAGCTGACTCAGACCCTTGTTAGCGCTAGCCCTGCATCTGGTTCACTCATTGATTCATTTCTCGACCTGCCCATTCATCACTGCCTGGATCGATCACGACGGCTCTTTCCTGTGACTCCTCGGTGGGTCCAGCCCCTCATTCATTACTAATCAGCTCAGTGGCTGTTTGTCTGGCATCCTCCAGGCTAGCCTCCTCCTGGGGGAAATTCTCACTTGAGCCTTTTTGGGACCAGAGGAGGAGTTGGTATTATTCCCATTATACAGAGGGGACACTGAGGCCCAGTGCACAGACAGCATTTGAATCCTCTCCTGCAATGGAAATTTTAGTTTCTTTAAAATCTCAGTTATGCAGCCGGCCGTGGTGGCGCACGCCTTTAATCCCAGCATGAGGCAGAGGCAGGCGGATCACTGTGAGTTCAAGGCCAGCCTGGTCTACAAAGTGACTCTAGGACAGCCAAAGTTACACAGAGAAACCCTGTCTCAAAGAACCAAAAGAAGAAAAAAGAAAAGATGTTTTTGTTTAATCCCAAGTGTGGGGCATGGTCTTTGCCAGGTGCAGCTAGTTTTAATTCAGAGGACTCTGAGGTGTATAAATACAAGAGGGGGTGGAGAGGGAGGGAGAGAGAGCGAGCGAGCGAGCTGGGGTGTTGGGAAGGATTGGGGTGGAGAAGGGAGGTAGAGGCAGTAAATACAGAGTTAAACAACTAGCATCAACACTCTCCTGATCCCATTCCTAGGAAACAGCATTGCTCCCAGGAAGGCTGTGCCTTATATACTCCAGGTGGAACCTAGGACAGCCATGCCCCCAGTGTGGCCCCTGAGCACAGAGACCTCAGCTGAACACCCATGTGTCTCTGCTCAGCGCAGGCTTCCTTATGAAAGGCGGCTTTCCTTTGAGGCTCAGGAGATCCCCACAGGTCCTTACAGAAGGTCCTCCATGCACTATGGCCTGCCAGTCTCCCTTTCAGGGCTATGTCCCCTTCAGACATCTCAGGGAATGAACGTCTGGAGGCTGCAGGGCCTGTGTCCTCAGAGGCAGAAGCAGCTGGCTAAACGGTTCATCCTCCTGCCTCTGCACATAGGCTCTGTGGCTCTGCCTCCAGACCCAGCAGGAACACAAAGTCTGGGAGCTACGCCAACATGGCTCCCTATTGTGCCCAGAATTGGCCCACCTTCACTCTCTCTCATGGAGGCAGGCTTCTCAGGTGGTCCCCAAGCTGGCTTCCTCAGAGGGGAGACCCATGATGCCAGTGAACCTGCACTTCCCACAGGCTTTAATGTGATGACACATTTCCTTACCTACCCAGGTGGATGGTTGGGACGCCCTACGGTGTCCTCAGCTTCATGCTGGATGGATTCTTGGCCTGAGAGCCACTCCAGCGCCGTGCCCCATCCCTGCAGATTAGACTCAGCTCTCCTAATACTTGCTCTCTCTGGATGGGGGCAGCAGGTGCCTTCCCTGGACAGGCGGCCCTCCAGTGTCCTGCCTTCAAACCGGGTCATGCATTTGTGTGTGCCAGTACCTCCTGGTCCAAGGCCCCTGATGGGCAGAAGGTCATGGCTTGAGGTACTTTCAGTTAATTCCCTTTGTGGTTTTCTCTCAGTGACAGTTCAGCAGGACACACCATTATCTGCAGTGTGTGTGTGTATGTGTGTGTGTGTGTGTGTGTGTGTGTTGGGATTTGGTTCTGGGACACTCCTCCCAGGAAGCCTGGGCTGGAAGGTAGCTCAGACTAGAGCACTTGCCTTGGGTGTTAGAAGCCTGGTTCCACCCTCAGCATCACAGAACACAAACAACAAAATTCAAGGATGCCCAAGTCTCCTCTAAGGCACAAAACTTACTTGGAAGCCACACATGCCCTCTGTGGGCTCTGATCAGCTGGCTGGCTTAGGATGCCCAAAACAATTCAGACCTCATGGAAAGAGCAGCAACTCGGGATCTAAAGGCAGGAAAGGGGTCAGAGCAAATTCACTGCAGATGCAGTGTTTCCCTTGACCCGTTTTTTGATTGGCAGTTGTTTGAGCCTATGATGGGGGATGGCTGGACCTACCTTCCTTCCTATGATAGGGTCTCAAGTAGACCAGGCTGGCCTCCAATTCACTATGTGGCTGAGGATGATCTCGAACTTCTGTCTAGCTCCCAGGTGTGCACCTCTGCTTCTGGTTTTATGAGGTGCTCAGAGTAAAACCCAGGGCTTCATGTATGCCAGACAAATCCTCTACCCACTGAGCCACGTGCCTAGCTTATACATACTTAAATTAGCTTGGTTACTGGAAGATTCCTTCTGACAGCCTTGTCTGGGTGAGATTCAGGATCTGGAAGAACCCACATTCCACGTCTATGTGCACAGTCTGGGCAGGCAGTAGTCTAGTGTGTGATACAGATGAGGAAACTGAGGTACAGAAAGGGCTGTGCTGGCCAAGAGTGGCAGGAGGAGCCCTACCAGGTGAAATAGAGTCTTTGAGTAGAGGCTGGCCCACCCTCCACCTCAAAGCCAGAAGCTCTGCTTCTAGGGCAGGGACTTTCATAGCCTTGCCCAAGCATGGCTTTCTGTTCTCAGAACTGAGTGAGCAGCTGGAGATCCCCCTGTAACATGAGATCAGGGTTAGCCGCCACCCTTCCTTCTAGGAACAAGCTGAAGTGGGCACAGCACATATCACACTCCATGTCCCCAGGAAGAGCAGAGGAACCTACCCATTGGCCACTGTTGTCTGAGACTATAATTCCATCCAGGAGCCCTAGGCAAGCTGGGGAAGTTCAGGTCGGGTACCTGCGCATTTAGGTTGGGGTAGTAAGAGCCAGAGCTCTGAAGTCAGGTAGAGGGGACTAGAGCCCAACCCCCACTTTGTCCTGAGCAGCTGTGGGGCCACAGGCAGACCACTCTCCATGGCTGGCCTTAGGGTTCCCTTCTACACATTGATGCTGATTGGCAGTGGTGCCCGTTCCACAGGACAGCCCATTCATCTGGCTGTCCCAGGCCTCTGCTTCCTCTGGGATGAAATGACAGGTTCTCAGCCCTCCAGGGTTCTGCTCTCACCTGACCCCTTGACCTTTGAGAGCTTTGCCTCCTGGTCCTAAAATGGTTGCTTCAGGTCTGCCTGTCCATGCATTCTCAGGAGCACAGATCTAGCGGACCAATCTAGAAAGGTCAAGAGAGCTGGAAGAGCGAGTTGTCGACTGAGAGACTGTGATGCTAGGCTGAGAGGCAGGGTCTGGCGTGTCACCATTCCTAAAGCCTTTCAGTGCCACCCTATGGGCCAGCAAGGCTCAGTGCTGTTACTTAACTGGTATTTATTTATTCATTTTTAATATTTATTTTATTTTGAATCCTGTGTACATATGTGTATGTGTGTGGGGTGAGTATGTACACACAAATACAGATATCCTCGGTGGCTATAGGCCTCGGGTCTCCTGGGACTGGTGTTACAGGAGATTGTGAGCCATCTGACGTGGGTGCTGGGACTTGAACTCCAGTCGTCTGGAAGAGTGAAGCCTTATTTATTTATTTATTTATTTTTGAGACAGGGTCTCACTTGTATAGCTTGGTTGTCCTGGAACTTTTTACAGAAAAAGAGGCCACCCCTGCCTCTTGAGTGCTGGGATGGAAGGTGCATGCCATTATGTCTTGCTCAATTAGTTTATTTTAGTTAGCTTTTCCCCCCTTCCTCTTCTTTCTTTTTCTTTTCTTTTGGATACAGGGTTTTGTGTGTGTGTGTGTGTGTGTGTGTGTGTGTGTGTGTGTAGCCTTGGCTGTCCTGGACTCACTCTATAGACCAGGTTGGCCAAGAACTCACAGTGATCCTCCTGACTCTGGCTCCCTGAGTGCTGGGATTGAAGGTGTGCATCACCAGATCCGGCTTAGACTCAAAGCTTTGAAATGTCATCCTGGACCTTTCTGCAGGCTGGAACCCCTTCTAGTAGCATTTGGTGGCAACTCAGTGAATAGAGTAGAAATTAAACAGAAAGCCAGTGGCTCAGACTTCTCATCTCAGCATCTGGGAGGCTGAGGCAGGAGGATTGCCATCAGTTTGAGACCAGACTGGACTACATAGTTTTCTTGGCTACACAAGACACTATATCAACTCAGCAGATCAAAATTAGACAGACAGACAAACAGATAGAAGGGGCAAGTTTTAGCCCCAGGCTGCCCAGGAAGACACAAGGCTCTATCTCAAAGATGCTTAGACACTATCATAAAGGCGTCTAGTACTCAATGTGGACACGTTCTCTCTCAGGTGAGGAGGGAATGAGGGGTGATTACAAGAGGTGGCTCTGTGGCTTTTGTCCCTGGTGCCTGCAGGTATCTCAGGTCATGCAGGCAGTTCTTTTCCTGGGATACCAGATGGCCTTGGGGTGGTGTGGTATGGGGAGGTCCCTTGCTCTGAGAACCATCCCGTTGTCCCCAGGCCCCCTAAGCTGCCTCCTCAGGGCTGCAGAACAGCAGAGGACCCGGACCAGCTTAGCCAGGCCACAGGGCTGCCTCTGGAGTATGGGGCATGGGGCCATGAGGCCACATGTGGCTGGGAGTCAGACCCACGGCCTTAGGTAAGCCTAGGAACCTGTGTGTGAGCACAGAGGAGGTAAGAGGCTAACTGCGCTGCTCAGAGGTGTGGGTGTACATTAACGGAGACGGATCACAGCAGCCCAAAGAGCACAGGGCTGAGGGCAGAGGGAGCACTTGACAGAGGCTAGCACTGAGGAGGATGAGGTTGAGGCATAGAAGTGCTGACAGTGGTGCTGAAGCTGACAAAGGAAGGATGGAGATGAGGAAGATGATGGTGGGGAAGATGATGGAGATGGGGAAGATGATGGAAATGAGGAAGGTGATGGTGGTGCATTAGTTACTTTTATTGGTGCTGTGACAAAATATCTGGGAAAAGTAACTTAAAGAAGGATGTCTTGTGCTGGGCGGTGGTGGCGCACACCTTTAATCCCAACACTTGGGAGGCAGAGGCAGGTGGATCTCTGTGAGTTCGAAGCCAGCCTGGTCTACAAAGTGAGTCTAGGACAGCCAGGACTACACATAGAAACCCTGTCTCAAAAAAAAAAAAAAAAAAAAAAAAAAAAAAAAAAAAAAAAGAAAAACAAAAACAAAAAAACAACAAAAAAAATCTTTTGGACCTTGCCCCTCCTTGGCCTGCTGGCCCCTTTCCCAGGCTTTACCTTCCCCCGCACTCCTGTATGTCCTGTACCCCTGGCTTGCTGCTGCTGCAGAATTAGTGCACTTTTACTGTCTTCTCAGATTCTCACATAGAGCTCTGTGCAAATGGAGTGCTCAATTAGTGTGCATGGACAGGAAAGCCAGGCCTTTCCTCCTTGCCTTTCAGGTAGAGGGCCAGTGTGTAGTCACCTGCTCTTGGTGACAAATTTCACTGAGGCCAAAGCAGACAGCATAGTGCTCCAAGGCACCAGCAGTGGCTCTGCAGGACTGTGGCTGGTCTGAGGACAAGCCGTGAATCAGGTGTATTGGGAAAGCAGCTTCAAGAGAAGATAAGGGGCTTCCATGGACTGTGAGCGGTTCCTAGGAATTTGCTGGCTACCCAGGGTGTGGCCTGCAGTGCCAGTAGGAGTGTCGAGGCTGCTGACTGGGGATGGCCTCCAGGCTCCATAACTTCCCCTCCCCCACCCTATTGTCCAGGTCTCCCTCTGAGAGGACAGACATGGGGCAGAGTGTGGAATAGCCCTGTGGACTTGCTCAGCTCCTGCTAGGTGCTAGGGGTGCAGGTGGCTGAGTACCAGGCTTGGCCCCCTGTCAGGAGTGCTGACACCACTGCGATGACAGGAAACAGTTGCATGGAGACTCCCTTATTGGCATGTAGGAAACACCCGTTAGCAGGAATTGTTTATGCTTCTCAGGAACTGTGTGATCTTGGGTAAGGCACCCAGGCTCTCTGGTCCGTTCCTCTCCTGTATAAAGAATGTTCTTTTAAAGCCTAGAGTGGTGGCACATGCCTTTGATCCCAGCACCCAGGAGACAAAGGCAGGCAAATGGGGGCTGGGAGCTGGAGCTGGGGGCTGGGAGCTGGGGGCTGGAGCTGGGGACTGGAGCTGGGGGCTGGAAGCTGGAGCTGGGAGCTGGGAGCTGGAGCTGGGGGCTGGGAGCTGGGAACTGGGGGCTGGGAGCTGGGAACTGGGGGCTGGGAGTTGGAGCTGGAGCTGGGGGCTCAGAGCTGGAGCTGGGGGCTGGGAGCTGGGGGCTGGTGCTGGGAGCTGGAGCTGGGAGCTGGGGGCTGGGAGCTGGAGCTGGGAACTGGGAGCTGGGAACTGGGGCTGGGAGTTGGAGCTGGAGCTGGGATCTGGGATCTGGAGCTGGGAGCTGGGGGCTGGGGGCTGGGGGCTGGGAGCTGGAGCTGGGAGCAGGAGCTGGAGCTGGGGGCTGGGAGCTGGAGCTGGGGGCTGGAGCTGGGGGCTGGGAGCTGGGAGCTGGGGGCTGGGAGCTGGAGCTGGGAGGGGCCTTAAAGCAGCATCTAAAGGGCTAGGGAGAGTCTCAGCTGGAGAAGTGCTTGCCTTACAGGCAGGAGGGCCCAAGTTCCATGCCAGAACCCAGCAGAAAAAGGCAGATATGGCATGGTGGTGCACACTTGTAATTCCAGTGCTGGAAAGGTGGAGATGGAAGGCCCCCTGGCCCTTGCTGGGCTGCTAGCCTAGCCTACTTAAGTTCCAGGCCAGCAAGAGACCCTACCTCAATAAAAGACAGTCACTGGGGGATAACAGCTGTGGTTGACCTCTCTTTCCTCCACACACATGCACACACATGATCACACATACTTGTACCTGCAGGCACATGCACATGCATGTGTGCACATGCACATACACAGCACTTGGACCAGGAAGCTGGGATGAGGTGAGACTCACCTACATGGTTGGCAGGAATGTCTGTGGGCCCGTCCTTTTGGAAGGCAGTCTGTCCATTTGCAGCTATAACCTTATGACTGAATGGTATTGAGAGGGCTTCCACACTCAGCTTCTATTGTACAGAGAACAGCAGACAGTGGTGATGCAGTTTAGGCAAGGTAACTATTATACTTTGGGCCTTGAGAGTCCTTCAAGTTCTTAAGCTATGGCACAAATGAGAAGTATTGGGAGGTCTTCTATCTCGGGACTGTGCTCTGCAGGGGGATTATAAGACCATCAGTCTCTTTCTTTCCCTCATTTCCCAAGCAGGAGATAAGCAGCTTTGCTTGGCAAACCTTTTCCTCAACAGTGTGCTATAAAGGAGACAGGGCTCACCACCTCCTGTGCTGGAATTCAAAGACCCCAGGGGTAATGAACCTTTTTGCTTCATAAGCTGACTGCTTCAGTCTTTTGTCACAGTATCAGAAGGGTTCAGCTGAGTTAGAGCGAGGACACAAAAGCGACATTAACATCTAGTCTCAGGCCACAGCTTACCCAAGGAACATGCCATGGCCTTAGAACTTGGCATGCTCTTTAGGAAGGGAGCTTCCACTGGTAGTAGAGCCACGCCCAGACCAGGAGGCTCTGTGTCCAAGCAGGGCATAAACAGACGTCCCTTATATAATTTCAGTCGTCAAAATGCACAAAGTCTGAAGGGAGATTGGCCAGGCATCAACGGGCTGTCTCTTGATGGTCGACCACACAAATTGTGATTTTTCCTAGACTTTGCCAGTCGACACCACAGTGCAAGGTCTTTTGTTGTTGTTGTTGCTGCTGCTGCTGTTTTTGGTGTTTTGTAGTTGTTGTTTTGTTTTGTTTTTTTGGGACAAGGTTTCTCTGTAGACCCGGCTGGCCTTGAACTCACAGAGATTCACCTGCCTCTGCCTCTCGAGTGCTGGGATTACAGGTGTGTGCCATCACGGCTGGTTTACAATGCAAGGTCTTTCAGTGGCTGGTGGGAGCAACAGAGTCCAAGAGGAAAAGTGAAATATGCCCCATTGATGTGACCACAGCTGTGGAATCTGGCCTTGGCTGTGACACAGCTACCACCTGTCTCTCAGCCCCGTCCACCACAGCTGTGATGCTACTTTCTGAATTTGTCCTGAATTCCTCTATCAAATGCAAGCTGTCTTCCCATGTGACCTTGGGCCATCTACAGGTCCCAAACCTCCTTACCATGTGAATCCAACTGCTCTGTTGTTGTTTAACCCAGAACCCTTAAGTGCACGCTGTGCCCTCTGAATCTGGCGTTGGATAGCTGTTAATACGTCTCCCCTGGGTGCAGGTGTGTGTGTGTCTCCCCAGGGTGCAGGCTTGTGTGCCTCCCCTGGGTGAAGGCGTGTGTGCCTCCCCAAGGTGCATGTGTGTGTGCCTCCCTGGGTGCAGGTGTGTGTGCCTCCCCTGGGTGCATGTGTGTGTGCCTCCCCTGAGTGCAGGCGTGTGTGCCTCCCTAGGTGCAGGTGTGTGTGCCTCCCCAGGGTGCATGTGTGTGTGCCTCCCCTGGATGCAGGTTTGTGTGCTTCCCCTGGGTGCATGTGTGTGTGCCTCCCTTGGATGCAGGTGTGTGTGCCTCCCCTGGGTGCAGGTGTGTGTGCCTCCCCTGGATGCTGGTATGTGTGCCTCCCTGAGTGCAGGTGTGGGTTTCATTGTGCTCCCGTCCCTCTGTTTACTCTGTTTGGCCAGGGCCAGACAGCACAGGAGCTCAAGTTACTGGACTCTCAGTGTCTTGTGTTATAGAGGAAGCCAGCCTGCTCTCATTGGACCCCCTTCCCAGGTGGGGACATGGACAACTGAGAAGGTAGCCATCATGTCCTGTCCTGTAGGAGGTATACAGGTGGACAGCAGTGGTCAGTCTGTCTGTCTGTCTGTCTATATGTATGTATGTGAGTAGGCCCTGACTTACATGAGGGCAGAAGCTGCAGTTGGGTCATATCTGTGTCCCTTGGACTCAGCTGAGACTGGCTCCCAGGTAGGTGGCTCTGTCAAATGTTTGCTGAAGTGAACTGAATCAAGAAGCCTTAGTCATCACTGCCAAGCCAGGGACACAAGCCTACGGCCCACTGTGGCCCACTGATGAGACAGAGCAAAGCAGGAGGAAATAGTATTTAGCTATGAAAAGAGACAAGATACTACTCTATGCCACAGTGTGGGTAAACTTCAAAGGTATGGCGCTGAGGGTAAAAGTCAGACTTGTGGTATAAGCAAACGGTGCAAGATGCCACTCACCTATAATGTCCAGAACCAGCAGATCAGCAAGCTAGGGAGGTGGGTGCCTGTAAGGTACGAGGGAGTGGGAGTGGGGAGCAAGAAGTCCGTGGGTCAGGGGCCCTCTTTTGAGATGAGAAACATGTTCTGGACCTAGACAGGTGTAGCTGTGTCATATCTGATGATGGCCTTTTTTTTTTTTTTTTTTTTTAAAAATTTTTAGGTTTTTAGACTTTTGCTACATAGCCCAGGCTAGCCTTTGAACTGAAATTCCCCCAGCTCCCATACCTTGTTATGCAGGACTAGCGATCAGCAGGGTTTCAGTCATGCTGGGCAAGCACCATACCAGCTCAACAGACCAAACAGAACACAGGGGGAGCTGTGTCTGAGTGGGGCCACCAGTTTTCAGCCTGTGGTCTGACATGTGTGTCAGGTGTGTCTGGAGCCTCGGGGTACCTCCTTACATCTACTTCAAGGCCCCAGCCCCTGTCTGCTGTGTCCCCAAGTCTCCATCCAAGGTGTTCATTAGGGGCTGACTTAGCCTAGGCAGGGGTAGCTGGGAGGAGCGAGGAGCAGCAGGGACAAAGCCCGACAGCAGGGCTCAGGACACGATGCACGCTAGCTCTACGGGTCCTTCCCTCAGCCGGGTCTCAGGTTCCACTATGGTTCCCTGGCAGGACTCTAGCTGGCCTGAGGCCACAGAGAACTGTCCAACTACAGAATCCTGCCCTTCCCTTCTGGCCTCCCCTCCTGCCATCTGGGACCACTTCCCCCATGAAGCAAACTGGCTACACTCTGTGCTGCGAGACCCTATGTCAACAAATAATGAAGCTCTGAATGCTATAACCAATCAAAGGAACAGAACCCCTTTGAGGTATGACACATACCAGGAAGTAAAGTGGGTGTTCTGTGAATGAAGAAAGCCGGGCCTCCCCACAGGGGCTCCAGGCTTCAGAACAATCTCTAAAAAGGGACACTGATTTGTGGCTAGAGGACAGGTGGTCATCAGGGATGGAGAGGAAGAAAGGCAGATGCTAAAGTATTGGGGTGGACACGGACTGGGGTCTTTCAGTCCAGGGTAGTGCTCTTGAGGGATGGGCATGGCGAGGATGGGGTGCTTGGCTGGCAGGACCCTCTCCTTGCCTGCTGCGCCCAGGAGTGCTTTCCTGACAGGCTCTCTGCGGCACATATACAGCCAGTCATGATAGTTAGTGGCTGCAGGATTATGGAGGCCAGATATGACAGACGCCCAGCAGAGCAGCTGTGGTAGCATAGGTCAAAACTAAAGTGCCTGAGGGCCAAGAGCATCGGTGTCCCCCAGGTGAAGGAGGGTGTGTATGTTGGGGGGGGGGTAGGTTATGCCTGTGTGTTTTGCTTTACTTGGGCCTCAGAGTACTTGGGTGACCACCCCAGCACATCCTCTTGTTAAGTGTTCATTCCTTCTAGAACCTTCCCACTAGTGTACCCTGAATTAAAACTAGAGCAGAAATCTGAGCAGCTTGTAGCCCAGTCCTGTCACACCTAAGTGACATCAGTGCAGCTGTTCACCTGTGATCCCAGCCAGCTAGCAGGAGAGGGTGAGGATGAGGCAGAGCTAGAGACTCTGCCTGGACCTCAGAATTTTTTCAGAAATTTAAAAGTTCTGGGGCCCATCCCACTGTGACCCTTGATGACAGGAATAATTCCTCCTGCTCGTCCTTCCTCTTCCCTCTCCCCTCCTCCTCCTCCTCCTCCTCCTCCTCCTCCTCCTCCTCCTCGATTCAGGGACTGGAATCCCAGGCATGCTAGGCAAGGGCTTTACCCATGAGCTACATTTCCAGCCCCATTTTATTTTTCTTTTGAGACAGGGTCCTGCTAAGTTACCCAGGCTTTCCTTGAACTGGTGATTCTGTCTTGGCCTCCTGAGTAGCTGGGGTCACAGGCCTGGGTGGCAGCAGGAATTTTTCAAACCCTATGCGATTCTAGCTGGTTCTAGGTTACAGTGCTAGCTTGGGCACTGACCTGCTCCCATCTCACATGTTCAAACAAGGACCTGCCAGGGAGAGGCCCACCGTTTGCTGAGGAAGCTGGTCTTCTCCAGGCTTAGCCACTTGCATAGGGCCCCAGGGTCTTTTGGGTGGGCAGGGCTGCACAGATTGTATCTGGAGGAGCTAGTACTGCTCTCCACTGGGTATGGGGTGGGGTGGAAGGTGGGTGGGGGATGAAGGGTGGGGGTGGGAGACAACACAGACTCTTTAAGGGAGACAAAGGAAAGCCTCCAGTGCATCTTTCCTGGCAACCAGACCCTGGAAAATCCTTCCAGCAGTTGTTGGCTGGGCTGGGGGAAGGCCTGGAAAATACCACCAGTATTAATCTAAGTGGGTGAAGCCACACTGGGGTATGGACATTAAGACATATGGGAACTCGGGCTGAGAATTTAGAACCCTGTTTAAAAAAAAAATGGCCTTGCCATTCATCTTTCTGGTACAGAGTGCCACACAGCAGACTTGGGGAAATTCTGTCGATAGACTTGATCACCCACAGCCTGACAGAACTGGAGGACTCTGTTAGAGGAGAGCTGACAAGAAATCCATAGCTCATGTCATGCTGTGACCTGTGTCAGCACACTGCCTGTATCTGGCAGCCCTGAGTCTACTTCATGGACCACAAGGACATGGCTGTAGTGGGGTCCCACTGTGACTTGGTTCTTTCTTCTGCCACTCTGCTAATCCCATCCAAAAGAAGCCTTGGTGAGGTGCTCGCAAGCCTCTCTCAATATGGAGCCCCTTTCGGGGACAGGGCAAGGCATGGACCTTGGTTAAATCTGAGTTAAGTAGGTGGGGGTTGGAGGAGGGTGCACAGCTGTGATCTTGTCATGCGAGGAGGCAGAAAGAAGGAAGATCGTCTGTTCAAGGCCAGCCTGGGACATGAGGGATGGGGTGCAGAGGTGGCTCAGCTGCTAAAGTGTTTGCCCAATGTACACCAGAACCAGAGTTTATCTAAGCACACGAGTTAAAAAAAAAAAAAAAAGCTGGAGGCAGAGGCAGGCGGATCTCTGATAGCCAGGACTGTACAGAGAAACCTCCGGTGTGTTGGTTGGGCATGTGTTGGTTGGGTAGACTTGTAATTCCAGCACTGGGGAGGCAGAAAAAAAAACTCCTGGGGTTTGCTGGCCAGCCGACCTAACCTAATTAGTGAGCTTTAGGCCAGTGAGAGACCTGTCTCAAAAAAATCAAGGTGATCTGGGCAGTGGTAGGACACACCTTTAATTCAAGCACTCGAGAGGCAAAGGCAGGTGGGTCTCTCTGTTTGAGGCCAGCCTGGTTTATAGAGCAAGTTCCAGGACAGTCAGGGATACACAGAAAAACCCTGACTCCAACAGCCCCTTCTCCCCAAAACCCAACCAAAACCCTCAAGGTGGACAGTACCTGTGTGTGCTGGCTAGTTTTATGTCAATTTGACACAAGCTAGAGTAATCAGAGAGGAAGGGTCTCAATTGAGAAAATATAGGTAAGCCTGTGAGCATGTTCTTAATTGGTGATTGATGGGGAGGGCCCAGCCCACTTGGGTAATGTCACCCATCCCTGGGCTAATGGCTTTGGGTTCTATCAGAAAGCAGGCTGAACAGCACCGCCCCCACCCTTCCCCCTTCCCCCACAGCCTCTGCATCAGGTTCTTTCCTTGCTTGACTTCCTGACCTGATTTCCTTTGCTGCCGAACAGTGATGTGGAACTGTAAGCCGAATAAATCCTTTCCTCCCTGTGTTGCTTTGGTCCATGGTGTTTCATCATCATAGCAACAGTAACCCTGAACAAGACTGAGGAGCAATGCCTAAGGCTGTCTTCTGGCTTCCATGTGCACAAACACATGTGCATGCACACATACAAGTACGCCTGAAAACATGTGCACAGGCATGAAACACACACACACACACATACACACATATCACACACCACTAAAAACAACAAACCTCAAATTCAAACACCACCACCCAAACTCCAAAAGTAAGCTCTTTGGGCTTGAGCTTGTGTGGTGTTGCTCATTCCTGGCAAGTTGGCTTGCTTAGCCATGGACTGTTTAAGGAAGCATGTTTGTGCTCTAATCTCTGGCACCTGTGGTCATGACTGTTTAGCACTAGGGTCTTTGCAAATGATAGCAGGCTGAGGATCTTATGAGGTCATTCTGGGTCAGGGTGGGTCCTCATGACTAGTGTCTTTAGGGACGGGGAGAGGGTGATGGGACATGGAGACCCAGAACCATGTGACTATGGAGCTAGAGCCTGGTGACTCACCCATCAGGACACCGAGGCTTGCAGAGCATGAGAAACTGGAATAGAGGCATGGAATAGGGTCCCCCTGGGCTTCCAGAAGGTGTTGGCTGTGCTGAGCCTGAGCTTGTACTTGTGGGCCCTACAGTTATGGGCTCCACCCTGCTGGGAGTGTGATAGCATAGCCTGGGACCAAGGCAGGGTCCGCTAGTGTGCTGATGTGTGCGGTTGGATGCAGCTGCTATCCGGAAGGGAGGATGAAGTCAGGTGTGGGAGTATCAGAGGAGGAACAGGGTCCAGGTGCCAGGCCAAGGGCAGACCTGGTACCTAGAGCCTTAATGGCTGTGGGTAAGGCAGTGGTAGTCATGAGCAGGGCAAGGCTGGGGCACCACAGCCTGCCGGGGGGAGAGTGAAGCATGCAAGATTCCCAGTGGGCGTCATGTACCCCTGAGTGAATTCCTGGGAAACCCCAAGGGTCTAGTGATGCCAAACCCACCCTCCTCTGGAGAAAAGCACGTTAGGCCAGAGGGTTCTTTCCCAACACCCTGAAGAGCCATGAAGAATCACACAGAAATAGAAGGGGCTTTCCTTATCTGGCTGCTTGGGAGGCATAGCGTCTTCCCCTCCAGTGCGGGGCTCAGATTGCAGTCAGGCAGGATGCTGCCACCTGCCCTTACCTGCCCCTCCTGCTTGTAGTGCACAGATCTGTCACACTGTGACAGACCTCTAAGGAGACAGTGACAGCACTGATCTGCAGGGCCTCCAGCCTTGGGGTGGGGACACAACAGGAGAACGGAAAGTGCCTGGTTCCCAGCCACCACACCAGCCACCATGGTGTTCTGGTTGGCATTTGTCAATTTCCTATTGTAACAGATTGCAGATAGAATCAATTTCTAAAGATCCTGGGAATAAGTGCTTGGTAAAATGTTTGCCTTGCAAGCATGAGGACCTGACTTCAATGTCCAGAACCCACATTTTTATAGTTATTTAAAAAAAAAAAAGCAACAAAAAACAAAACACTGTTTTAGGCTGTATAGGTGGCTCAGTAGAGATGGCTCTTCCAGAGGTCCTGAGTTCAATTCCCAGCAACCACATGGTGGCTCACAACCATCTGTAATGAGAACTGGTGCCCTCTTCTGGCCTGCAGGTGTACATGCAGATAGAGCACTCATACATTAAGTAAATAAATAAATGAAAGGCAAAGAATACGATTAATAAAAAAATTTATTTAAAACAAAAAAGCAAGCAGAGTGAGGTGACACTGGAAAGATGGAGAGGATTCCTAGGGTTTGCTGCCAGCCAGCCCAAACCAGTGAACTCTAGGCAAAGAAGCAGGGCATGGTGGCGCACACCTTTAATCCCAGGCTCCCTAGGTGTAGGCAGGCATATCTCTATGAGTTCGAGGACAGGCTGCTCTACAAAGTGAGTCCAGGACAACCAAGGCTACACAGAGAGACCCTGTCTCAAAAAAACCAAACCAATCAAACAAACAACAACAAAAACCAACTAGAGAGTGCCTGAGTAATGACACTGAGGTGGGACCTCTGGCTCCTACCTTTCACATACATGCATGTGTGTTCACACAGATACAAAGCCGTCACGACTGACTAGGAGTCCACCCAACTGGCCCCACTTAGAGACTACCTTCCTGAGTTTACTCACAGTAAGTTCCTTGTCTAACCGAAGCCACCAAGACATGCAAATGCCCACATGTCCAAAGCAGAGCTGCTGTGGGGGTAGGTGAGTGCGGGTAGCAGCCAACAGCCAGTGCCAGCCACACCCCCATGTAAGGTGGGCTCTAGGTGCCTGGGAGCCTAGACAGTGCTAAGACCTCCCAGAGGGGCTACTGCAGGGGTTTTGCTGACTAGGTCTGGGGTGTGTGCGTCTAGTTTTGGGCTTGGGTTCCAGACGATTCTAACATGTATCTATGTCTGTGAAATGCTGCTTCGCCTTCTTATCTCAGCCTGGGAACCTGCGCCTCTGCTGTGCAGACTGCAGGTCAGGATGACGGCACAAAGCCTGCTTCCTGTTTCCTAATCTATATATAGGGGATGGCATGAGGTAAGCGTGCCCCCATCCACCCACCCAGAGTCTCTCTACCCCTGAGGGCCTAGTTCTTGATGTGGAGACCCAGGCAGGGAGATAACTGAGCCTCGGGACAACTGCTGTCCTGGCCTCTATCCATCCTGAGGTCACACATTCCTCCCTCCTGTGCATTTTTGCAGCGAGTTCCTCCTACAGACGGAGGCTATTCAACCGTGAATGCCCACACAACCCCACCAGGACTGCTGTGGGGTGACGGAAGCTGCAGGTGGGCCTTGGCGGACAGACTCCAGCCCCACTCAGGACCTCAGGCATCATGGCTGGACTTCCAAGGAGTTAAGGCAACCACAGGCTAGAAGGGGAAGTAGGCTCTGCAGGCTGCCAGCACAGGGTTGGGCCTCGGGGCTCCTGTTAGGACTCAGTATGGGGCTGAGTGTCCAGCTTCTTTTGGGTTTGCTGTCAAGATCCTTACGACCCCAGGCATTTCTGGGCTACACTGAAGCTGGAGCAGAAGCTATGAAGAACCCGTGATTCTAGGTCCAGGGCTTTACTTGTTGGTCTGAGCAGGAATTGTGACCACCACCCTTCCTGCTCCCCCGGTCTCTGAAGCCACAATACAGTGGCTTCCTGCTCCTATCCTAACATGTGGGGCCATACTAGTCAGTATTACATGTACAGAGCACCAGACTTAGAGCAGCTGAGGCAGAGCAAATCCCAGACCCTGTCCCCCTTTGTGGGTAGGCCCTTCCCAAATAGGGATGCTCGTGGACTGGCCACAGCAGCCCTGGAGGTGTCAGGGAAGTCTCTAGTCCTTTTGTCAGAACTGAGTGGTGACGACAAGTCAAGGTGACTGAGGACCTTCCTGTGGCACAGCCTCCTGCCATGGTGCTGAGGAACAGCAGGTTACACTCCTGGGTCATTGGCTTTGCTTTTTATTGCCAACTTCCAATTTACAAGAAAGTTCTAGCACTCATTCCTCCCCTTGGGTTCAGTCCCCACAAAGTAGAAGTCCTGCTGGCACTTCCCTGGCCACACAGCTCCCCAGCTCTGTCTCCCCCCCTTTCCTCATAGCTTCAGCTCCAAGGCATTGAACCTTCTGCCCATTGTATTGTGACTGTGTGACATATATTTATTGCATCTACAAAAGGTCAGGCTTAGTTTACCTGTGCCTTATTTACAACTGCATTTTAGAGGCCACAGAGAAAGTCCTTAGGAGGGATGCTGTTACCCAACCTCTGGCAATGCAAGTATTTGGGTGGGTGGGTGGGTGGCTAGTCTAGGTGCAGTAGTGGGGGCGGGGTCAGCTCTGGAAACCTTTTCCCAACCTCCTCACCAGTGCACTGGGTGACCTGTGGGAAGGGCCCCACCTGCCCAAGCCTCCAAATGGGATGAGGCAGCGCTGCATGTCTCCATGACGATGGTCAAAGCTGAGGTGAGGTGCTTGAGGGGCCAGCTCTGCTAGTCTGCTCCAGGGCAGTGGTGGAAGGGAGGGAGACCAGGGCAGCCGCAGTGTGCATGGCCTCGAAGATGAGACTAATGGTTCTGCAGGCTGACTGGGACCTCCAGGTCAGGAGCTGTGGGCCCTTCTGGACCACATATCCCTCAGCTCTTCCTCCCACTGCTGACTGTGGGAGACCCAGTATGTCTTCTCTGTCTAGGCCTGGCCGGAGAGCCCAGTTACACAGTTAGCATGTGAAGACTGGGTTGTGTCCACTGCCACCAAGAGCTTGGTGAGTAAGTGTCCTTCCTTAGAGCTCGGAGGTCCCACTGCTCCCTCCAGGACCCCCTTCCTCATCACCAATGGCCAAGGAGCTCTGCTCACAGGAAGTTTCCATTTGCTCACCTGGAGGTACGCCCTAGCCTCCTGGTTACAAGAAGCCTCTGGGAGCAGTCTTCCAAGCCGGCTGTGGGAGGCGTGTTCTTGGTGGAATTTTGCATAGCTGCCACCCTTTCAGGGTTTGCTGACCATGCTGGTCACGATCTTCTTCCTTCCTTGAAATCTCCTGCTTGCAGGCAAGGGGTAGTGCCTACCTGCTTATGTGGGTTAGGGTGGCCACAGGCTTTTCTCTCATGACCACACTGCAGGGTGGAGAGTCACTTGCATTTTTTAACATTTATGCTGCCCTAGCAACTGTCATTTCAAAACGCGAACTGCACAGTTGTGCTGAAGACAGGGCTAGCCTGCTCCTGTCTACCCCTCCCTGCAAATGAGCAAGAAATACCCAAGGTTGGCTGTGGGGGCCCAGAGAGCCCCTCTTCCAAGTTTCCACCACTCTCCTCCCTTTCCAGGGGCTCTAAGTCTCCTGGCGCATCCTTCTTTGCCAGAGCCTTTGGGGCTTCTGCCTGAAGGCATGGCTGGTTCATGTCCTGACCCCGTCTTCTCTGTTTCAGAAACCACCTTGTATCTTTAATAGTGAAAGTATGGCAGGCATGCCCACTGGAGTGCTTTTAAAGACCAAAGAAGCCAGTCCACACAGGTACCACTCCCCTCCCAGGGAGCACTGTAGGGAAGTGGGCGTAACAGAGGTGGCAAGGACTAATGAGGAGGTGATATGTGTCCTAAGGGTACCCTTGAAGTTCGCCGTGGTGAACACTGACACTCTGTGAGGCCACATCTGCAGGAAAGCCACAGAAGGCCTTGCCATGGAGCTGGAAATGGTGACCCTGTTGGTGAGTGCAGAGGAAGGCTGGGGCCTAAAGCGACACATCTGGATCCTTGCTAGCACATGCCTAGAAGAATGGGGCTTTCCTACTGAAACAAGCTGTGTGGTGGTGGCAGCAGCGAACAGGGAAGGAAAGACTCCCATTTGGTAGGTTGGGCATCCACATGCACACTGGTTACATCTGAGGATAACTTCCGGTGTCTTAAATCCTCTGATTCCTGTCATGGACACTGGGGCCAATGGATCTTTCTTGGATGAAGAGAAAAGTTAGCAAGCCCGCTGGAAGCTGTGCCTCTGTGGTGTCCTGAGCAGGGAGCAGGTGTCACCAGGTCATGTGGGAGCACAGAAGCTTCTGGCCTTCTCACTCCGTATGACCTGTGCATACTCAGATCTCACTCATTTTGTTTAGAAGCATCTCAAGTGTTTCAGGGAGAGACTTTATCATCCCACAGGCTTGTAGAGTTAGGGACAGAGAAACAAGAACCACGCAGGAAAAGAGGCAGTGACACCCACAACAACTTCAGAATAAAAACACAGAAAAGTTCTAAGAAAGGGGAATCTTAACTGCTAACACTTCTAATGTGACACCAAGCCTTATGGTTGAGGACTTTTTCTTTTTGCCCCTGCTCCAAAATAGATTATTTTTAAATAAATCTCTTCATCTGTTGCCAAAAACAGAAATAAATAGCCCAAAGAGATGTTTATCTAGGTTTGCTTTTCTACAGATTTCTACCCAAAGTAACCTTGTCAAGTTCTGTGCACACTATGAATGAATACAAGGAAGCTGCCTGAAGGAGGGTGCCAGTGGGTCCTGCCACCCAGGGCTGTCAGGATCAGAGAAAGGGCCCCTCTGAGGCGGTCAATGCCGTCGTCTGCACACAGAAGGCTGTCTCCAGGATCCCAGCGTGCTCAGGAGGAGGTCAGAGTCAATGAGAGACTCCAATGGTGCATGGCTGTCTTGCCAGGAGAGGTATCAGGGGCAGCTTCCAGGGCCATGGAGAACTGTGAATGCTCCCGCTGTGTCTTGCTGTCATAAACTGCACTGGGTCCCTACCAGCGGGCCTCACACACAAAGGGAGAGCCCTGGTGCCCACTCAGTGCTCTGTGGGGGCTGCAGGCTCTGGGCATACAGTATCCTCATCTGGGGTCTCTGCACCTGCTGCGGCCAGTGCGGGGAGCTGGGGCATGCCAGTGAGGGCTCGGAGGCTGTGAGGATCGACGGGGGGGATGAGGGTCAGCGACTCCACACTCAGTGTGTCAGCAGTGTCCTCGTAGAGCAAGGAGATGGTGGGCTGTTGGGCAGGGAGGAGGCTGGGGGAAAGGTGCAAGGGCTCCACCTCAGAGCTCCTGGCCAAGGTCTTGCTGGGCTTGGAGTTGACATCCACTTCGTCCACAATCACCGACTGGTCTAGAAGGTGAGGCTGAGGCTGTTCCGGAGTTGTGGGGGCATCTAGGTGGAAAGGAAAGCAGCGACATTCTCAGCTCTGGTGACGCTGTAACCAGCTGGCACCCACTCCTGTCCCGTACCAAGGTGGGGAGACTGCTGGTATTAGGGAATGGCCTGGTCTCACCTACTCCTTTTTGGAACCCAGAAGTGAAAGTCTCATCTTACTCAGGCCTATGGGTAGTGTGTGAGGACCCAGGACACCTGACTGTGACAGCAGGGGAAAACTCAGGCCTTGTGTGAAATCAACAGGTGAATACTGAAAGTGAAACCTGGCCTTGGGCAGGCTTTTGTGTGTGGGGTGAGTCTGGACCAACTGCCTGATGGTAAATATGTAAACTGAAAGCAAATAGGTTGAGGTACACCTACAATTCCAGGCTATTTCCAGAGGCTACATTTGGAGACACTTGCCAACGAGTCCAGTGCAATAGTTTAAATAAAATAGGTAGAACTTCCTAGTTTCTAAAATCTCACAGGTAAGTTAGAGTCACCAAGGGGATGGGCTTGCCCAGGGCCACCACTGTCAAAGGATTCCCACAGGGCCATGAAGAGGAGCCATCAGCCTCCACCAGATGCAGAATAGCTGGTTTTTGCTTTAAAAACCCCTTGATTAGGCGGTGGAGAAACACAGGCCACTTGCTTCTCAATGATGACTCAGCCAGGAACATGTGGCATTCCAAGGGAAAGCCACCAGGACTCCAGAGGCTGGGCATCTTGCGGTCCTGAGAGGACGTGCTGGGAGCGTGGCTTGGCTGCACATTCATATTTGTGTGGGTGTTGGTGTTAACAGGCCTCCGGGGAAGATGGCACTCATTCAGCCTGGGACTGTGTGACAGACTGACAGGGCAGATGGGATGTAGACTGGGTTCAAGGTTATTCTAGTTGGCTTCATTTTTGTTTTCTCATTTACACCAAAACAAAACAGAAAAGCGAACCAAACATAGAGCCGGAAGATGGAAGAACGTAGAACAAAATAAAACCAGGCAACATGAAGGATGGGGTGGAGTGCGGAGGAGCCACAGGTAAGGACAGAGCACACCGACTCTCCCGGCGCATACTGCCTTCCTCTTTTCAACGGGCTCCGGGAAGATGGAAGGGCCCAGCCTATTCTTTCATAAGAACTTTATTTTTATTTATTTATTTATTCATTCATTTATTCATTTATTTATTTTCTGTACTGCTGGAGACGGAACCCAGGGCCTCAGGCATAATATTAGCCAACTGCGTCCCCTGAGCTACTGCACCAGCCTGTCCCTGTCTTTAGAGAGACACAAGGAAGAGGGGAGAGGGCAAGAAGCTTTCTAGAGGAAGCCACTCCCTGTGCCTCTGGGCTCGTCCCTGTGGGGAGCTGCAGGTGCCAGAGGTGTAGGCTGGGCCCGGCCTGCGGTGCTTGCACCATCAGTGCTGCTTCCTCTGGCTCTCCACTAATCTGCTCCACTGCAGAGCAATGCCTGTGAGCTGGCTGGCTTCAGCTCAGGCCCCTGTTGTGACCCTGCTGTCTCCAAGTGCCACTCAGAAGCTCAGTGACCTCTAATGGCTCTGAGCCTACCTGGGAACTCCTCCATGTAGGGTCATGGCTAGGCAGCTTGGAAATGCCTCAGTTTGCGAATGGAATTGTCCTGCCACTGGTGTCGGGAGTTAGGGAGTAGGGAGCAGAAACACTGCCTTCCTGGTTCTGTAGTGGGGCTTTTGCTGATGAGAATAATCAGGAAGGCCAGAGTCAAATGCATTAAAAAAGAAAGAAAGAAAGAAAGAAAGAAAGAAAGAAAGAAAGAAAGAAAGAAAGAAAAGAAAACCAACTAACAATGCCATACACACAAATGGCTGCCTTTAGAAAAGTAACTTTTTGTTAAAAGGGCTGGTTTTGGTTTTTTTTCACCTTTAAAAATACTCCTAGTCATTTTTAATAGAAAAAGAGAATGCCCTCTTGCTCCTACCTTCAATTTCTGTTTATACTAGGAACTACCTCCTAAAAATGGGCAGCAAATTCATCTAACTAAAGAAGCAAAAAAGAGAAGTAGAGCAGGCTCCTCAGGGAAGGCACTGCAAGGCCACGTGCTCAAAGGCTGAGCAGCAAAGGTGACTTGTTGGGTCTTTGGCACCCCTGTTCTGTTGAGGTCCCCGGGCCTAAAGGCTGAGGTCCCCGAGTCTAAAGGCTTAGAGGGCCCTGAGTCTAAAGGCTGAGGTCCCCAAGTCTAAAGGCTGAGAGGTCCCTGGGCCTAAAGGCTGAGAGGTCTCCGGGTCTAAAGGCTGAGGTCCCCGGGCCTGAAGGCTGAGAGGTCCCCGGGTCTGAAGGCTGAGGTCCCCGGGCCTGATGGCTATACGCTGGGCACTGGAGAGAAGGGGTTGGCCGTGGGTTGGGGAGGTAGAGAGAGCCACAGCAAGAGTGGCAGCTCTAGCAAGCTGTGTTCCCAGGAGGGTGCAGCGCCTTGCTGGTCTGCTGTGAACTGCTCCTATAGAGGCTGGAGCGGCAGACAAACACTGTGGGAAGAAGGAGGAGCTCCAGGTAGCTGGCTGATGCAAAGCTCAGAGGGTCAGCTGGCAAACGGAAACAAAGTGAAGGGCTCCTGCTGACACACACTGTGAGCACGTGAACATGTCAGCAAGCATCAGGGAAATGATGCTTAAAGTGACTGGGGCACTGGAAAGATGGCGTCTATCAAGGAGGTAATACTGGGCGTGCATGACAGCTGTATTTGCTGCTTAGCTTTGGCCAAGCCTGGGAAAGAACATGCTAGGTTGCCCTTGCCCTTTACAAACTCTCAATTCCCTAGTCAACACTGAACTGAGTGGCTGGGATCTGTGGACACATGGGACATGGCCTCCCGCTTGGGGCTAACTCTGCAGAGGCCACACTGAGCCTGACTGCTGGACAAGTGCAGTGTTCTGGGGTAGCCAGGAAGGACTGACCTGGGGTAGAGGACTGGGGTGTGGCCTTAGAGAGAGGACAGAGAGGGAAAGAACTAGCTTCAGGGAAGCTGAGGTCCGATGGCGTGCTCTCTAGGGCCAGCTTGCAGGCCCTGCTCATGCTGACTCTGATGTGTATGACAGGAATATCATGGGCCCATGGGGACTTCTGAAGGAAACATGCCTGATTTGATTGTGCGTGAGTTGCCGTGGCAGCTGCTGGTCGAAGCACTAAACCCAGTGGCCGCCGTGGCTGTCGGCCTCCGACAGGCTGAACACACGCCGGCGTCCTTTCCTGCCACTCCTGACTAAAGGGAAAACACAGCGACAGATCATAGAAAGCCTGTAACAATGGAACGGCGAAGGTGAGGTGGAGAAGAGAGTGACAAGGCAGCAGCAGACAGTGAGCATTAGCAACAACAAGGAGAGAAGGGCTAGCATCCAGCTGGCTCCAGCCTGCCAGCCTGTCAAGTAGAAAAGACATGTCCATACTGTGCCCAGGATGAGCCAAGGTCAGGAGATCTAAGGAAAAAACTGGTCATTTATGCAACTTTTCTACTTTATATAGGGTCTCATATAATCAAGGCTGGCCTCAGACTGTGCTATGTAGCCAAGGAGAATCTTGAACTTCTGATCCTCCTGCCTCTACCTCCTGAGTGCTGGGATTACCGACATGTACCACCAGGCCTGGTTTATGTAGTGCCGGGGATGGAACCCAGACTTTGTGCCTGCCAGGCAAGCACATGGCTGACTGAGCTCCAATCCCTCACTCATGCAAGTTAATATCATTAGAGACAGAGAAGGTTCAATCCTGTTGCAAAGATTTGGGGCACTGATAACTTCTGGTTTTGTAAGAAAAATCAGGGGACACAGGGACAAAACTGCCTGTCAGTTTTATCTGGGACCTGCAGAAAGATGGGACATTCAGGAGGAAGTACCTGCAGGAAGGAGGGGCATGGTGGGAAAGTCAGTGCCAAACCAGAGTGAACTAAGCATTTCTGACCCCGGGGAGGCTGACAAGGAGGGATCTGCTACAAGCATTCTTGGATGTTGAAGGTGCTCAGGGGAAGGGGGACAGCTTGGAAAGCCCCACCCTGGGAACCAAGGACCATGGCACAGAGCAGGAAATGGGGAGACCAGGCACTCGGTGGCTGACTAGGAATGCACAGGCTGGAACAAGAATATAAGGAATGGCTCATGGTGTTTTTGGGGTCATGGTCTCAGAGACAAACTGTAA
>OU015755.1:53428224-53445468 GCA_907169655.1 Acomys percivali
GCAGGCTGCTTAGAGACAATGTAGGGAGGAAGAGAGCCTGGGGGTGGAGGTCATGGAGGCTCTCAACACTGGGGCCCAGAAGCCAGCCCTTTCTTTTTCCTGTGAGCCCTTGGGATGGCTAATGGTGGCTGCAGTGTACAGGCTGACCTTTACATTCCCATGGGTGGCCTGACCTTCACTCTGGCATCATTTCCAATAAACACTTTCTGTTTTCGGCCTCAAAGAGGCTCACAAAGAAACTGTGAAACCTAGTGCATGTGGACGCCAGAAATGCAAGGGGCTATTTAAGGAACTCAGGGTAGGCCACGGAACCAGAATCTAAGGGGCCAGTTTCTCCTCAGGATACAATAAGGAAGATGGACCTAGAGGCTAATGTCTGTCATCTCAGCTCTCTGAAGGCTATGGTAGGAGGAGCATCCATCCCAGGCTAGTCATATTTACTTGGTAAGAGCTGTCTCAGAAACAGAATTCTACAGAGTGTGAGTGTGTACAACTGGGTATGGCTTTGAGTGGCCATCTAAGCATGCTCATATGTGCCTACATGCATCATGAGGTTGGTCACCCAAAAGCACTTCAGCTAAAGCGCAATGGAGCTGGGTGCCATGGCAAAGGCCTATAATGTCAGTACTCAGGGCTGAGGCAGGGGGATCACGTGGGTCTAAGAGTTCAAGGCCAGTCTGGACAACACAGCGAGACTGACGTCAAAAAATAAAGACTTAGATACAAGAAGGAGCAGCGGGCGAACAGAGTGATGATGAGTCGGGTCCCTTAGGTGTAGCTTTGATGGCAAAGCTGACCAGCAACACTACAGTCCTTCTCATTGTTGCTGACTGGCTCCTCAGGCAGCCTGCGATTCAGTGTGGGCTCTCTCTCAGTTTGGGGTGTCTGCGGACTCCTAACTTCAGCCTTGTTAAAAAGCCACTTGAAATATGCACAATTTTGTGTGGCTGGGAGGGGACACAGCAGGTGCTGTTGGCTTAGCACATCAGTTGACCCCTCGGGGCACCTTTCTTCTTGGCTGTGGTCCCAGCCAGGGATGGGCCTACAGGTTCTAAAACCACTTCTGGGCAGAGGCCTTGGTCATGAGGCTGCTTCTGTACTTGGAAGGGCAGGATTTACAGGAAGTTTTAGGGAGATGGGGAAAGGAAACTACTCGTCTCCAGAAAGATACAAAGGATGGGGCACTGGTGGACTTATGTGAGACTCAAGACACCTGTTCCTCAGGGGGCTCCAGGCTTGAAGCATTCATTCCTTGGGCCTCATCTCTAGGAATACAAGAGCCTTCTACAGCTGGTCTGTGCTAGCTGGTGGAGGCTCTGCCTGGTCCTTCATTGTGTATTCCTACTGCACACATGCCTCTGTGGTCATCTAATGGTCCTTGTCTGGCTCTGTTCATCTGTGAGAATGCTGCTTCGTCACCTGGTGTCCCTAATGTCTGCGCATAGTAGGACCTCAGCACAAGTCTGTCTGCCTAGAAAAAGACAGAGCAGTGAGGAAGCTCCAGGGAGACAGGCAGACTGAAAGAATCAGTGAAGAGGCCCATCTAGTAGAGGGCTGTCTTGGGCCAGGGCTCAGGGCTACCTAACCAAGACAGACAGCCTGCACCACTGAGGCCTGAACACACAGCCCCCATAAGAAACTGACACTGTCCATCCTGGGGACACGTGGGTCTTTCAAACCCAGGCAGGAAGTGTGAGGTCAGTCTAGTGGATGAAACAGATATACAAGTCACCCTAAGTTTGGGGATAACCTTCCATCAGAAGAGAATGTGGCTATCTGGGGTCTACTGTGCTTTGGGGACTCAGCAAGCATTTCTCTAGTTGGGACCCACAAGGCCCAGCCATCTACCACCCGTACTAAATGAGTTCCCAGGGCTTGATGAGTGAGTGGGACAGTGGCTTTGGAGCTGGGTCCACAGGCAACTGTGTATGATGAAGGACAGCTGTAAACAAGTCATTACAGTCAGAATTCAAACTCTGACTTAGGTCCATGGCATACCCCTGGAAGTATGAGAAAGGCTCAGGGGCCATGTCCCTTACCCTACTGGGTTGTTATAGAAGACAAGGCATGGCTCTAGAGTCGCCAACAGTCGGGTTCACATTTGGACTCTCCCACTGGCTAATGGCACAATCTGTCAGAGCTGTTCTGTTTTCCAATGGAGGAGGGGAAGGCCTCAGGGAGGAGGCTGCCTATGTAGTGCTCCCAGGCAATGCCTTGCAGGGGATACACGGGGTGACCATGTGTGGGCTGGGGAGGAAGCCACACTGACCATGGGTGTCTAGGCCATGAGCAATGCCAGGAAAGTACAAGTGTCTTCCCTAGGTCTCTAAACTGCCTAGACTGACACAATGGGCGCCTGTCACTTGCGGGGTACACTGTGCTATTCTGATACATGTATCTTACGTGTGGTCATCAAGTTGAGGGAAGAGGAATGTCATTGCTTCAGACACTCAGTGTTTCTCTGTGCTCAGGAATGTTCCAATCTGCTCTTCTGGCTATTTTGGAACTGGCGGAAAGGTACTGGGACCCAGAGCTGCCCTACTGAATTACTCATCGGTGGACTTAACCCTCTCACCTAGCTGTATTTCTGTGATCTGCCCCCTGTACAGTTTTGAGTATCCAGCACCATGCAGCAGACATGGGAAACTGCTGTCTCACTAGCTGGATGGCATCAGTCGTACACTTCCTGACCAGATATATGACCTTGCAGTAGGGCATGGGTGCCTCTAAGCCTCTGGAGTTTGCTCTCCTGGCTCGAGGGGCCTGGTTGCTGCTCTTTGTACAAAGGTGTTCCCTGGCCTCTGGGAGGTTCAGTGGATATAAGGCCAGCAATGCTCTGTGCTAGCACCATGCCCTCAAAACTACTTGGAGGACAAATGGACTCTTGGGAAGGCCACAGCTGCTCAGGGTGAGCAGCAGGCAGACTTGATAGATGATGTGGGGACAGGCTCCTCAGGTTAATCTAACTACAGCTGGATACCCTAGGACAGTGCCTCTAGTTGACGCTGGCAGCCCTTGGCAGGTATAAAAACTGGCCAGTAGGCTATGCGGGGGCATCTTCTCTGATCCCTAAATACTGGGCTGTCACTTAGAGCTACTGTCAAACTGTGATACTTGGTGGAGGGACTCCTCCTCCTCACTTTCTGCTGTCCTTGGCTTTCCCCTAGAGCACAGCCTGATAGGGCATAGGCATGGGAAGAACAGCCTGGCTAAGCCGGACCTTCAGGAACAAAGCGTGCGCTTGGGGAACTGAGGTGGAGTGGACATAGGCTCCAGTGGTCTCTTCTCAGGATCAAGAGCTGCATCTCAGGGCATCTGATTCCCGTCCCCAGAATGAAGCATAGCTCTTGGCCAGGTCAGCTTCCCTAAAAGAGGTGAGCTATTGTGGAGTGGACAGAGGTGGATGAGTAGCCAGGCCTGGGCTTTTACTGTCATGTCACATAAAAAATGGGGCTGGTGTGCCTGCCGGGATGCAGTGAAAGGGAGCAGGCACCTCCTAGGTCCTGACTATCACTTATGCACTGGAACTGCCTGGCCATCTGACAGCTAGGCTAATGGCCCCTGGATCTGTGAGATATGAAGACATGTTGTTGGCACTGGGCAGGAATGGTGGGGCTGGGGGCTGAGGGAGGCCACAGCAGAAAGAATGAGCAGATTGTAGGGTTGATTTGGGCAGTGTAAGGCTTCTCTTGGTCTTAGTTTTAGGCAGAGAAGCATGTGGCTACCTGCTTACTTAGATGCTGTCTCTGTCTCTTTAAAAATGGAAGAAAGTTGTCCCTAGCTATGTGAAAAAGACCTTCCACCTGCAGAGTGCTGGAAAACAGGAGTGTTTGGGTTCACAGTATATACAGAACTGTGCATGTCAGCAAGTGTATGCATACAGCACATGAATATACAGCCCTGCACTCCTGTCCTAGAGCAAGGTGAGACCAGGATAGGGTTCCAGGAGCTGTTCTTTGCTTTGAAGCATGATCCATTTGCACAGCAACTGCTTGGATATGTAGCTAACCCTCAACTGAGTCCAGAGTTACTTTCCCCTAGCCTGGGGGCAGGGAGAGGAGCCAGCAGTGAGTTGGAGGAAGTTCCAATGATGTGGGCCTGAGGGTAACCTTCCTGCCTGGGCCTTGTGACAGCAACAGGAGATGGAAAAAAGTACCTTGTGGGCATAGCACAGGTGGACACAGGGCTGGTACCAGGGTGATTTCATCCACTGCTGGGAAGATGAAACCCTCAGGGAGGGAAGTACAATATCCAGGAAGACACTGGTCCCAATGGATGGCTACAGCACTATGGACTTTGCCTGACATGTCTCCCCGTGTTCCATATTAAACAAGAAGAGGGATAGGTGCCCCGTGAGATATGCCGGGCAGGGCCCTGACCAGACCTCGGAGGGTTAGAGAAGGGCATGGAGCAGGTACAGGCTAGACACATGGGTGCCCTGTATGTAGATCACGGGGTAGTGCTACTATGTGTGCAGCCCCGCAGTCCTGCCCTTTTGGCTGCAGTTGGGGCTGTGCTAATCAGGAACCAAGCCTGTTGTCTGTTCCCTGGGACCTGATGCAGAAAAGACAGAGACACGTGTGCAAGGGGCTCACAACAGCCCAGGACAAGACGGGTGGGGGTGGAGCTGAGGCGTTACAGGCTGACTCCACTTATGGAACTCTCTTTCTATGGCTTCTGAACTGGTGTGTGTTAAAGGACAGCACGATGAGCCTGCTCTGTCCTGTTGAACTACCTCCCTGAGAGGGCTAGGGCAAGCCTCTGCTGGGTCCTCTAGACAATGCCAAACACTGAAAGAGGAAATCTGTATGCTGGGGCACAATTAGCAAGGACATGATTCTTCCTTCTCCCAGAGTTCACACAGTCATCTCTGAGAGACCCCTCCAGGTGACACAAATAGACGTGATGACATGCCACTTAGGCTAGGCTTGGCTGATACCATCCCCGACAGCTCTGTGGTCACAGTGGAGCAGAGCAGCCATGATAAGCGCTAACCCAGATGGTTGAGTGATGCCATCTTGCCCAACCATGAAGAACACCCTTGAGTGGCAGTGTCTCCCAGACACCATGAGGAGGAGCTGTGGGTCAAAGGTCATAGCAGAGGCAAGGTATCACAGTGTCCCCAAAGGGCCTTAAAGTCTCCCGTGTCCCACCACCAATACCTGCTGGGCTCTGGGTTGCTGAAGGTGCCGAGGAAGAACCTCCTGAGTCATAGTGGCTGGTGTTCCCACTGCCGCTGGGGCTCCCACTGGCAGATGGTGGGGACGGTGAGGACAGGGATGGAGAGCTATGCTGGTTTATGCACTGGGCCACAGCAAAGCCTGCAAGACAACAGTGCACAGCATGATTAATTAGAAGAATGCTGGCAGGCTTTGCAGAAGGAGGGCTACCCCCATGCTGAGCTGGAGGCAGTGGGAGGCCAGTTTTTCCTCGGAGGCAGCATGGGGACTTGTCAAGATAACTCTATTGGTCTGTGGTCTGGTCTCTCTGTGATTCTTGGCATGTCTTCCAGAATGAGCTGATGCCTCTGGTCAGGGGCCAATCTGAGCATGCGTAAAGCTGCTTTCAGAATGAGCTGCCATTGACCAGGCCAAGGCAGGCTATGGTGTCTGTTACGCCCATAGCAATGGCTGGCTATGCTTTTTGAGGCCTCAGGGCTCGTGTTTAAAAGGTAACACAGAGACCAGTATCCTTCCTTGTGGCTGAATTTTGGGCTTCATTCTACCAAAAGGAAGGTGAGCTGGGAAGTCACTAGGACAATGGAGAGCCTCGGCAGTCCTGGAAGGGCAGGATCAGGAGCAATGAGGGCTCTGCTAAAGAGCTCAGGGACAGCCACCAACAGCCTGCCCTAGAGCCGCTCATCCATGTGGAGGCTCTTAGCTCTGCATGGCAAACCCCACTTCTCCGTAGCAGGTAAATGGCTACTGAGGCCTCTCAGTCTGTTTCTGATTGTTTACTCTCATGGCCTCAACAGTGGGGGAACTGGGGAGCTGTGAGACTCCCCAGCAGGCCTCAGCACAGGCATGGCACATAGCAATGCCCACTAAGAGTGTTCTCTGCTGACCAGAGTTATGACCACTTGGCTGTTCTTGCAGAGGACCCACATGACAGCTCAGAACCCGGCCTGTAACTCCAGTTCCAGAAGATCTAATGCCCTCTTTTGGCCTCTGTGAATACCAGACACATACATGGTGTACATATATTCATGTAGGCAAAACACTCAAACATAAAAAAAAAAATCTTAATTTTTAAAAAGTGTTCTTTATGTTGGTTGTGGTAGCACACGCCTTTAATCCCAACACACAACACTCACAAAGCAGAGGCGGGAAGATCTCTGAATTTGAGGCCAGTGTGGTCTATATAGTGAGATTTTTGTTTCAAAAAAAGGAACAAACAACAAAACCCCCCAAAAAGCGCTCAAATCCCAAAAGTACCTCTTTGTGACAAAGCTCAGTCTTGCTGGACAGCTCAAGAGCTGCACCCCTGCCTCATGCTTTCCACAGACTGGGGCTTCTGAGCTCTTCCATTCTGCCCTCTCAAAGGGCTGACACATCTGATTTTATTCTCTACAAACATGGAAACTCCTAAGGAATAAATACCTCAATAAGCCCAGCAGCCCATGCAGACATGTGGGCTCTGCTTTCACCCCAGGAGCTGGTGCACTGCAGACCATATCACCTCTGCTCCCTCATTCAGAAGCGATACTGAGCTGAGACAGGGCCATGGCGAGCCCTACATTCCTGGCCTCTATGAGCACAACTCTGCACAGCTGGCCCCAGGCTCATTCTGCCTCTCCTGCACTGCTACAACCTCCAGGTCCAGCTCCTGCTGACACCTCCTCCAGGAGGCTCTCCAGGACCAGCCTTACTTCCACAGAACATAGGAAGGTAGAAGGTGCTGGCCACTGCCTCTGTGATGGCAAACCTGACTAGATTTGGAATCACCACGGAGACACCTCTGGGCCTGTCTGTGAGGGTGCTCTCAGAGTGGGTCTTCATTTTGAACACAGGCAGCACCATCTCTTGGGTTGGGGTCCCTGACTGAATAAAAAGGGGAAAGCGAGAGGAACTCCAGCATTCGCCTCTCAGCTTCCTGACCGTGGATGCAATGTGACCAGCCACCACATCCTCTGGTCATCGGGCCTTCCCCGCCATGTGGACTAATTCCCCTTAAACCACGAGCCAAACCAAGAGTCCTTAAGCTGCTTGTCACACAACAAGATAAGTAACCAACTCATCAAGAAAAGTTTTAGGGGGATGAAGTTTTGGAACTCAGTTTAAACATAGACCATGTGGTTAGAAATGTGCACCGTGTCTTCTATGGGGCAATGTGTTTGGCCCGATGACGTACAAAGGGTAGAGCAGGCTCCTGGCCCTAGGAAAGCTTCCTGGCCAGTGGGGCTCCAGGGAAGGCCCTGAGCCTCTACACTTACTTCTCTTCATCTGCAGACAGGACCTCCTGATCTCCACACCTCTTCCCTGTAGACTCAGTGGGACCCTGCACTTGGCGAGTGAGCAGTGACGTATATACTAATATTCATGAAGAACTACTGTTATTAACTACCCGACCAAGCTCACTGATACCCAGAACCATGCTCTAGGAGCAGGTGACATGCATCATGGCTGTGGCAGGTGGATGGGCCTGGTGGGCACTGCTTCCTGCCCTCTGCCCTCTACCCCGATGGCTGTTACGGAGGGAATGGCAGTGCCTCCGGGCTCCAGACCCCATGAGGCCGCACTGGGAGGCTGGCTGACTGGTAGGAGAAGCCAGCAGAGGAAACACAGAGAACATCCGGCAGATCCCAACACTGTTCAGGAGAATTCCACAGGGACAATCAGCCACAGCTTCACGCAGTGAACTTTATAGCTGCTTACTTCTTAATCACCTACAGTGGTAAACCCCTGAGTTTATAAGCTATTTACTTGCCTTGAAAATGAATTACCCTGTAACAAATCAAAATGTCGGGTGGCTTTTCCCAAGCTGCCAATTTATCACACATGCAAACAAGCTGAGTATTGGAACAGAGCTGGGGCTGAGCCATGTGCTCCTGAACAGATGACAAGGTTGGGACCATGGGGGTCTCTAAAGGCAGGTCTTCTGCCTGTGACATATTTAGAGTGAGGGGATGAGCAAGGATACTAATATTCTTTGCTGGGTGGGGCAGAGCCTAGTGGCAGAGCCCTTGCCTATCATGCAGGACAACCTGGGTTCTTTTCAAAAGAAGACAAAAGGAAGGTCTTTTATTTGGAGGCCAGCATCAAGTCTTAAACTGGTAATAAAATACACAAGTAATTAGAGTTGGACAGAAAAAGGACATCCCCAGCCTATGATCTTGCCATTTAAAAGAACATTTTCTTTTTATTTGCTATGGTATGTGCATGTGTTTATGTATAGGCATGTGTGTGCCACAGCATGCCTACAGAGGTCAGGAGACAACCTGCAGTAGGTGGCCTTTTACTTTGATTATGTAGGACCTGGTACTGAACTCATGCCATCGGCTTGTCGGGTCCCAGCCCTGTCATATTTTGTAGGGTCGATTGGGTAGAGGTGCTGAGCACGTATTTCCCTCTTCTGTGGCTGCTCAGATCGCTCCTTCTTCTCCACTCTCCCTGCAGGTTGCAGTTTTAAGGGCTCTCTTTTGCGCTGACTTGCCTTACTGGGGGTTGTGTGGGCACTGGAGAGAGCTGCACATGAGTGCCCTGGCTGAGCCCTGGACCTCACAAGTCTTGCTTCATCTCGGCAAGGCAGTTGTGGATGAGCTAACTACGGCAGGGATGCCAGAGTCCTTCTGGGCCTGTGTCAAGCCACGAGGCCTGCCAAGTCCTTGCAAACACACAGACAAGCCAGAGATCATGGGATGGGTAACAGGCACACAGACTCCCTGGGGTCTTCTCTGCTGATGACAAGCTTGGCTTGCCTTGTGTCTCAAGAACAGATCTCAGATGTGTACCAAAGGCTGTGGGGACTTGCAAGCCTTTGGACCCAGTCTGTGGTGGAGGTGGGGGATGAGTGAGGGCGGGGTGGGGACCACATGCTGATGAAAGGGAGTAGTATAGGGAATGGTTAAGACAGGATGTGTCCAGTGCTGGAGAAAAGCCAATGAATTCTGACACAGGCAATGATGAAAGCCTCCACTGTTGGCAAAATGCTGGCAGAAAGCAAGATTAAGTGCCCAGGAAGTGCTCAAGATGTGGCAAGTGAGGAGAGGTTAGCAAAAATACATCCACATACTCCTACTGAGAAAAATCCAGGTTTTCCCTCATCCTTGCTAGGGCAGAGGAGAGCAGTGCAGGGCTGAGGCCCTGAGGGATGGGTGGGTTTGAGGGGGTTTCACTGTCTTTTTGAGGCTTGTCTGAATTCTCCAAGTGCCTTACCACGCATTACTATAATTTTGGCACAGGGTCTGATGTATCTCACACTGGCCCTGACCTCACTGAAAACAGCTGAAAATACCTCGAACTTCTGACCCTCCTGCTTCTACTTCCCTGAGGACTGGGATGATAGGCCTATAGCATTATGCTCAGTTTATGTGGTGCTGAGATTAAACTTGGGGTTCTGAGCATCCTAGACAAGCACACTATGTCCCTAGCCCTATGAATATTATTTCAAACCAGAAAAGAAGAGAGTAGAGGAGAAATAGAATACCTGGGAGCTGGGCACACTCAGGCCCAGCAGCACCACCCACTATGAGCCACTCTGATCTCCCAGGCTCCCTCCCTGCGAGTTCTTGGGACCTGGATATACTTTCTCAGAGCAGGGCCAGGCAGGTGGACCTATGCCAACAGCAAGCTGTCCCCTTGCTTTGCAGGGTCTCAGAGCTGCATGTGGCAGCCTGGAGCCTTCCTGTCTTCCTCTGCTCCGTTCTGCCATGGTTCTGGGAATGTGAATTAATGAATAGCTCTCTGGCATTTGTCAGGAAAAAAATTACAACCAAAAGGTCAGCTTTCTATTTTAGGTCCAGTGACAGAGGGAACACTGGGCGTGGAGTTAGAACCCCAGGTTCAAGCCCACGTTCTGTGCACCCTAGCTTTTGAGACTTGGGGTGAGTCCCTTCCTCTGTTTACCTCTGCCTTTAGCACTCACTTGTAATAACTAGGTTCATGAGATTTCAGAACCTGAGCTGGTGACGGCACTAGCTGGCTTATATTGTACTAGCATTTAAACCCGGAGAGGTCTGCATGTGTGCCTTATAAAATCCAAACATCAAGCACCTCGGGGCCTTGTCCTGACACAGCTGCTCTCTCCCTTGTGACCTGACTTACTGTGCTGTGGCATTTCTCAATGTCATTTCTGTCCCCATTCTTAGATTCCTAGACAAATCCACAGGGAGCTCGGGTAGAAATGGACCTCTCTCCCAGCAGCCCAAGTTGGCCTGCAGTCCTCTGCATTGCTGGGCCAGTCCTGCAGACTGCAATCCCCCTCTGCCTCCTTTCTGTCTGCACAGGTCCCTTCCTGGCCCTTCAGGGCTTATGTGCTGGCTGCCAGCTTGGGCAAAAGTTCTCTCCCTATACCCCGCAGTCTGTCCTGCTCAGGCAGTGCATGAGAAACCTGACAGCACAGATACCTAGTATTTTGTGTAACAACTTTCATTACTTTAGCAGTGAGCTTCTTTCGGATGTTTTTCGGATATTGTTAGCTATTTCTTACTATTCATTTTCTCCCTTCACCTGCAGTTACAGAGCCTGGCCACTAGGCAAGGCCATGTGACTGCATTGTGGCCATCAGACAGACATCAAAGTGGCATGTGGGATTTCCAAGAAGTCTCTTCAACAGGAAAGAGGGTAGGTACATCCTCTATTCTGCTTCCTGGAACACGGATGTGATAGCCAGAATCCAGCAGTCATCCTGGACTATGAGGGGGAACTGTATTTGAGGGAAGGAAGAATACTGAGTGAAGACGAGCTTGGGACCCTGATGCCTCATGGAGCCCTAGCTTACCACAGCACAGTGTTTTTACCAAAGGGCAATGCTACCACTCTTCTAGCATTTTCTATATAGTGGAAGCTAATCTTATCTGATACTGTTGTGGAGAATGCCTTGCTAATGCAGGATTAAGTCCCCTGGTCACACTGATGCACTGGCTCTGACCTCCTGGTAGGGAGACAATTGCCCTGAGCCTATGGGGCGGTGGCAGTGGTAGGGTACAAAGATCTGGCTGTGGTGGGGTGAAGGAAAAGGGGAGGGGCATCTTTAGGACATGCTCTCTTCTTTTGTTTTGTTCTTTGAGACAGGGTTTCTCTGTGTAGCCTTGGCTGTCTTGGACTCACTCTGTAGACCAGGCTGTCCTCGCTCGAACTCACAGCGATCCACCTGCCTCTGCCTCCCAAGTGCTGGGATGACAGGTGTGCCCCACCAGGCCTGCTTTAGGCCATGTTCTCTGCACTTCCTTCCATGGTGTAAGTGGAGATTTTGGTAGAACCCAGTGGAGGGACTAAGTGGCTTTCTGAGTTCAAACCAGAACTCAGAGATTATAGAAGAGGGCTCAGACTGAGGGCCACGAGAGAGTCACAGTGTGCAGACAGGGACACTGGGCACTGGGGGTGAGTGAGCTGAACCTTGCTAATCTTCCAAGAAAGCAGGGGCCCTTGGCCTCTATGACCTGCCCAGAGCATGCCTTTCGGGTACTTGACTACAACTGAACTGTTTCAGGTTAAGACGAATTTGGTCTCTTGGAGTCCTGGAACTGGCTGGAGTCTATGCAGGGGATTCCACAGGGGCCTGTCAGAAGGTGAAGTTCAGAAGCCTGCTTAGCGCAGGGGCTCGCGGCTTCCAGAATTAACTCTATCCTCATCCACAGACTTCAAGAGGCTTGCTGCTCCCAGCATGCATCTGTACTGTTTCCCACTGAATGCTGAAGCTCACCCCAGAGAGACAACCCTGAAGCCTATAGCAAAAGCAGTTGGTACTAGGCCAACATCAGGATGATGCCAAGTGAAAGTGACAGCAGAAGACTTCTGTCACAGCACAGCACATTTAGCTTGAGCTTCCCAGGAGTTCCAGCTTGGGGGAAAACCACAGCATGGTGGAGCTCTCGGTACCCAGCATTCGCTGAGAGGCCCGCATCCTTTGAACTCCCCAGGCACCTTCAGGTGTCTCATTTATTCTGCCAAGAGGCCACCACACAGTGTCCTTTGTCAAACGTTCTTTTCTAAGCAGTGAAACTTCGATTTCTATAAGAGTTAAAAACAGAAGTGTTCTGACTTACCAGAGAGGGGCTTCCCTGCTTCTTTCCAGATTCTTCTGTGGATCCCACTGGTAGAGGTCATATACCTTACAAGTTTGGCTGGTAAAACAAGTGAAGGAGGTGGAAAGAAGCAAGAGGCTTCTTTGACCTCACAGAGGCCTGGGCCTAAGAAGGCCTTCTGTTCTGTCAGGAAAATGTGGTGTGCCACCCTGGGCCCTGGGAGATATCAGGACTGGGACCTGCAGTGTAAGAAAATAGGCCTCTCATTCCCACTCCCCTGTGAGGTGTGCATTTCCAATTCCTCAAAAGAAAGTAAGAAGGTGGCTATCTGGACTTTTATGTAAACTAACCACTGCCTGAAGTTTTAAAATGTAGAAATCACAATTCAGTGTCCCTGCCCCCGCAACCCCCCCCTTCCATGGAAACAGGGTCTCTCCCAGGGTGGCCTTTAGCTTGCTAGGTAGCCCAGGATGATTTTGAACCTGATCCTCCTGCTTCTACCTCTTGAGGGAGGGGATTTCAGGTTTCAGTGGTGCTGGGGACAGAAGGCAGGGCTCTGTGAGGGCCAGGCTAGCGCCACCTACTGAGCAGCAGCCCCTTGTTTTGAGAAACATGGAGTGGCCTACCTGAGGGAGTGGGGGCAAAGCTAGCTTGCCGCTTGTCTGCATACTAGTACCTTGCTGGGCTGTCACTGGCCCCATCCTGAGCCTGAGATGTCACCTGTGGAGATGCTCTGTGGTGGCACCTGTGAAGAGCACTGTGTAAGTCTGAAATACATCTAAGAGCTCAGCCTGGGATTGAGGTGCTCCGCTGAGGCCTCTGGGAGGGAGAGGATCCAGGATCTGCCTTCCCTAAAACCTTATCTATCAAGAGGCTCTAGGTGAGGATGCATAGAGCTGCTAGGACTTTCACTGTAAATAGGGAGCCAAGAGGCTCCCCAGCTTGCCTTTCATTAGCAGATTCACTTGGAGGTCTGAGGTGCAGGCTCCTAGCCAGGCAGTATTCATATTTTCTCACCACATACTGAGATGCTGGGAAACAGTTAAAAAAAAGATCAATCAGTCCTGTAACCTCCTGCACAAACCCAGGACAGCCAGTGTGGCATGGTCTGGCTCCTCCCTCACTGGCTCTTGCCTCAACTCTGCCCTTTCACCTCTGCTGCAGTCTGCCAGGTCGCTTGGATGAGTCGGGCAGAGATATGACAGAGCCTAAGACCCAGTCTGCTGTGGCACCACACTGTTGTTGCCTACAAGCTCTGGGGTGGCACAGAGCTTTCTCACTCACGTGTCTGATTCAGTATGTTTCTGGAGCTTATCCTTTGGTAAGAGGAGGGTGGCCATGGGGCGACTAGGAGCCAGTGAGGAAAAGCCACCTTAGAAAAGATGCCACCTACACTGTTTAAAAAAAGCCCACAAGCTGGGCTAGAAAGATGGCTGAATGGCTAAAGAGCACTAGCTGGCTGCTCTTCCAAAGGACCTGGGTTTGATTTTCAGTACTCAAATGGTGTCTTACAAATATCTGAGAATTTGATACCCTCTTTTGGCCTTCTTGGGCACCAGGCATGCACACATTCATTCAGGAAAAATATCCAAACATACTATTAAAAAAAAAAAAGCCTTTAGGGGAGGCTAGGGACAGCACATGGGTAAGAACGCTTGCTACATAGCATCACAGCATGAGAACCCTGAGTTCCCAGCACCGACATAAAAAGCCAGGTGTGGTTGAGCTTCAGTCTCAGCAAGACAGCTTGTTTCAAGGAAATACGGTGGAGAGCAATACAGCAGGACAGCCAATGTCCTCCCCTCTGGCCTCTTAGCAAGCACCTGCACACACATCATCTACTGCCAGACAAACAGGTGGGCAGGTGCCCAGTGGTTAAGAGTGAGCGATGTTCCTTCAGAGGACTGAGTTTAGTGCCCAGTGCCTAGGCTGAGAGGCCTACAACCACCTGTAATTCTAGCTCTAGGGGATCTAACAGTTTGTCTTCTGTGGGCACACACATATGTGCTGCACACTCTTCCTTCCACACACACATAAGTAACAACAAACAAGGGACCAGGATGGGACCTGGTGAGCCTCAGAAATCCATAGAGAAATGAAAGTCTACTGACACATGGGCACCTTGTGGCTTGGGTCCCGGCAGTCAGGCTCTGTATACAGACCCTCACACCTTCTACCCTCACTTCCTGCCTCTCTTCAGTGGGTCCACAGATGCAGTGTTTCCAAGCTGTGAACTCTGGGGTCATCCTAAGGGCGTCACATGCAAGTACCACTTTATATTTTCTCTCTGTATCCCATTGCTGGAAAAGCCATTTTCTGCCCTGCATCAGGGATGGAGGAGGTGGCAAATATGCAAACCAGAGGAAGGGGACACTATAGCAGCTACCATTCTTTGCTTTCTGACCCTTGCTTGCCACAGGCGACTCAATGACTGGCTATGCCTCCAAATACTTAAAGTCTTTTATTTCTGGTTGGTTTTAAAGGGATAACATACAAAAATATCTGGGAACTTGTAGAATCTGATAGCCTATAGCTCTTTATCCATGGACAAATCTTCTTGGATTTTAAGGCCTATACGTGAGAACCTGCAGAAAAGAGAAAATGGTTTTTCAGTATCCTGCTTTCTCCCTATGCCAGTTTGTTATGGCTCAGCCCTTCTGTCAGGTGAGAGCCTGGCTACCACCCCTGGGAGACACCCAAGGACCAAGTATCCCTTTTGTTGCTGGGGACACTTGACCTGTGCGGATGTCAGGAGTGCAGGTCTGACCTGTCTTGGACAGAGGTACCTGCCATGGCTGGCTGGGATATGGCCCTGTGGAGCTGGTTCTGGAGAGGCACTTTGTGGATTATCCTGCCTTTGGATTATTCAAACTGTGGGGCACCAGGGCTTTGGCTTTCTCCCCAGGGTGCCTGGGCCTTTGCCTCTCCCAGCCCCTGCCCACTTCAGATGGTATTACCGTATATACATGAGAGAGCACAGAGCTCCACAACAGTCTCTCAGCCAAGGCAATAGAAAGCTCACCAGCGGCCATCTTGGCTGCCTGTGCTCTGAGGCAGCAGACAAGGCTGAAAGAGCAGGGAGAGGAGGCTGTTAGATAGCTAAGGGAGCATCTCTAGATATGGGGGCGGGGTTCCCAACCCAGGAACATACAGAGCAGGTGGGCCAGCTAATGGCTTCCATGATAAAGATGTTCCTAGAGCCTGGGGTGGGCCAGGAGTGCCTGGTTTGTTGAGAAGTCTCTTATCAGCCCTGGCTGGGAGCAGGGCGGCCTTGTGGGATAGGTCTCGTAAATGTGGATGACTAGTTCTGAGGATTCCACAAGGTGGTGGTATACAAGGGGCCAGGGAATTCACTATTTTTTTTTTTGTTTTGTTTTGTTTTGCTTTTTTTTTTTTTAAATATTTTTATTTATGTATTATTATGAATACAGTGCTCTGTCTGCAGGTACGCCTGCAGGCCAGAAGAGGACATTAGATCACATTATAGATGGGTGTGAGCCACCATGTGGTTGCTGGGAATCAAACTCAGGACCTCTGGAAGGGCAGTCAGTGCTCTTAACCACTAAGCCATCTCTCCAGCCCAGGGAATTCACTGTTAACTTCTGCAAAAGGTGTGTGGTGTTGACATATACTTAATACTCCCCCAGGGCAGACAGCCATGGGCCTGGGGTCCCTTTCCATTGCTTGTTTTCTAGGTCTATGGCTTATAGAGCAGGGTGGTTTGCTCCTGCAGCAGCTGCATCACCAAGCCTCTCCTCCTGTGCCAGACTGACAGATGGCAATGTTGCCTTACACATTACTACAGAAAAAACCAAAGACGCTATCTGCATGGTAGGCGTTAGATGGGATGAGGGAGTGTGCTGTGTCACACAAAGACCCAGATGGGCACCAGCCCAGAACATGCTTCAGAAGCTTACAGTTGCTGCTCAATGGACAGGACTTTGTCAGCTTCGGTTCCTTCAGCCCCATGACATGTGGCCAACTAGTCAGTTATGTCATGTGCAAGGGAGAAGTCCTGGGAAAAGCAGAAGCTAAGCTACAGGACACAGGGGACGAGGAGAGTTCCCAGGGCCTGGGCTGCTCCCGGGTAGTGTGACCATGGAGGACTGGCTTGCCCTGAGAGCACGTCTTCTCTTGGCCTCAGTTACTGCACCCTGAGGGACTGACGAATGAAGAGCAGTAGGCTCAGCGTTCGGGCGCCTGCATTTGGACTGCTGAACTAGAACTTGGTGTCAGGGAGGCGAGTGACTTAGAGACATAGATGGAGGGATATGTGGCAGGAGAAATGATTTGGAGCTTTTGAGAATGTGACACCATATAAGACTGAAGCCTTCCTTTTGTCACCCATGTGACTGGTAGATTTAATCAATAAGGTGAGACCTGATAATTCTCCTGAAGTAACTTTAACTGTCTGAGGCTGATGGATTTTTTTTTTTAAAGCCTGGGTAGCTTCAAGCTTACAGTGATCCTCCTCCTGTTTCTGCTTCCTAAGTGCTTATAGGAGTGCACTACCATGCCTAGTTTGATGTAAGGATTTATATCAAAGCCACCAGCGAGAAAATGGAGTTCCTGTTATCTTGACTCAGATGTATAATGTCCAGTTACACTGCATTCAATATACCCACGACTGTCCTGTGTGTCTAACAGAGTTGTATGTAATGGGTTTAAATATATGAAACTCTAAATTCAACCAGTATGACCTGGTTCCATTACAGTCAAACATGGTTCAACATGTTCTAAATATTAGAATAATTAATGTTGGTCCAAAGGAGGGAGGGACAGGTAGCTTTTTATAATTCTGCATCACCCTTGCCCCTGCTGTCAGCATATGCATGGGTGCACACCTCTGCAGCTTCCTCTCTTTCTCACTTCTTATTTCCCCAAGTCAGCAGTTTGAAAATGCTTGGAAGTAACTTTGGCATGCCAGGGAGTGATATGTGTGCTTCTGAATGAAAATCCACAAGTGGCTCATGAGGCCTGGGGGGCTTCTCAGAGAGGCTCATAAGGCCTGGGGGGGCTTCTCAGAGAGGCTCATGAGGCCTGGGGGGCTTCTCAGAGAG
>OU015755.1:53450285-53467779 GCA_907169655.1 Acomys percivali
TCTCTCTCTCTCTCTCTCTCTCTCTCTCTCTCTCTCTCTCTCTCTCTGTGTGTGTGTGTGTGTGTGTGTGTGAGAGGGGGGGTGTTTCTGTGTAGCCCTAGCTGTCTTGGAACTCCATTCTGTAGGCCACACTGGGCTCAAACTCAGAGATCCACCTAGCCCTGCCTGCTAAGTGCTGGGATTAAAGGCCTGCACTACCACCTCCCTGCTTTGTCTTATTTTTTGAGACAGGTTTTGTTTTGTTTTTTGTTTTTTTTTACTGTGCCTGGTAGTCACAGATTGGCTGGCCAGAGGAATTCTAGGGATCCTCTTGACTACACGAATCTTCCAATGCTAAGGTCCATGTGCCATTCAAGATATGTGTGCTGCTATGCCAGCTCTTTACATAGGTGCTAGGGACCGACCTGATCTCAGGTCCTCATGGTTACACAAGAAGCTTTTTATCCACCAAGCCATCTCCACAGCCTCTGTTTTAATACTTTTAAGAACCTCATGGGCAGCTGGGCACACGCCTTTAATCCCAGCACTTGGGAGGCAGAGGTAGGAGGATTGCTGTGAGTTCGAGACCAGCCTGGTCTACAAAGCGAGTCCAGGATAGTCAAGGCTACACAGAGAAATCCTGTCTCAAAAAAAAAAAAAAAAAAAAAAGAACCTCATGGGCAACCTACACACGCACGCACGCACGCACGCACGCACGCACGCACGCACGCACATATGCGGGAAGGGGGAGGGGAGGGATAGAGAGAAAAAAGGGGAGAGGGAAGTGGGAGAGAGAGAGGAAGGGGGGAGGGAAGAAAAAAAGGGAGGGAGGGGGAGGAAGAGGAAGGGAGAGAGGGAGGTGTGGAGAGAGAAAAATAGAGATTAATGAGAAAAACAAAGCCCAGAGAAGGCAGGGCTGGGAAGTGCTGGCAGTGTTTGCAGCCCTCTCTTGTGACGGCCATTGGGTGCTTGGGAGTGAGTTGCCAGTAGCTGCAGTTTCATAGGTAATATTCTGTGTTCACTCATTAAAACATAAAAATTAAGACGATGGAGCCTGCAGTCACATGAAATAGCTGACTGGTCCATCTGTTCCTATCATGTCAGCAGGGCTTGGTGACCTCTGTGGCGTGAGCTGCCTCCCTGCCCCGCACCCCATAGCTATGAAATATGGCCCCTTCTCTGCCAGCTAATGTGCCCCACTATGATTCATCATCTCTCCTACTCTCTTTGTCCTTTATTTTTCTGCCCTCTCTGGCCTTTGATTGCTTTTCGGGAGTTTATCATATTGAACTTTTATCCCTTTCCAGGAAACTCTATTATTTTTTCTTCCCTTTCTCAATTAATAAATAATCGCCCAAGCACTTCTTTGGACAGAAGCACATCCTGCCTCCTGTGAGCAGCAGAGGCTCCTCCTGGGACCTGGGGCCTGTGTGCAGGGCACATCACCTGTCAGATGTGGAGACCACCGAGGCCCATTGCTACTTACATTGGGGTAGCTGCCAGCCCTTTGCTCATCATGTGAGTTGCTCCATTTCCTGGGAGACAAATGTGTTTTCATGGGAACCCTCAGGGAGGGTACAGCAGAGTCCAGGTGCTGAATATAAGGCTTGGCTATCAAGTATCTCCCACAGATGTGCATATTGAAGGCATGGTCTGCAGTGCAGCAATGGTCAAAGGCAGGCCTTCACAGGGGACAGGGTAATGGGGCTCTTACTCAGTCACTGGGTTAACCCCTTAGTGATCTAACAATTGACTGGGCTATAGAGGGTAAGGAATATCCAAAGGAAGTGAGAAGTGCTTTCGAAGGGTAGATCCCATCTCTGTTCCTCATCCCCAACTCTCCTGTGACCTTATAATCTTAAGATGAGCAGCTCTGCTGTAACCAGAACACTCTGTGCCACAATGGGGACAAATAAACATGGGGTCTATGCTTATCACTGATGCTGACACTAAACAGGGGCTAGATCCTTGAGATTCAGTGTTCACGTGACATTTCCTCTTGACTGGAATGAAAAGAGATGCTCTGGGGCTGTCTGGGGTGACATTTCTGAGACAATTAAGTAATAGGAGGAGGTATGCCCTGAATTTACATTCACTATCCCATGAGCTCAGAGTATAGATGGAAAAGGTAGGGGGAGGAGCCCATAGTACAGGCACTCTCTCTCTCATTATAAATGTATATTTTTATATTTGTATGTGTGATCAGTTTTCTTCTACCGTGGGGATTCTAGGGATCAAACTTAGAATGTTGGACTTGGGGGCAGGTGCTTTACCCACTGAGTGACCTTCCTGGCCCAGGCATGGCGCTGTGTGGTGAGCTGCCTTCCTCACCATGACGGACTTAACCCCGAGCCCACTAGGAAAATGAACCCTACCTCCGTTAAGCTATTCATGTCATAGATCGCTGTGCAGAGGGGCAGAGGAGCATAGCAGCAAGACACAGGAACATCAGAAAACTGTCCCTGGGAGTATGGAATGGCGCCTTGCAGGCTCTGAGTCTTGGCCTCTACCACACACCCAGCTCTAACTGCCTCATGGTATTGGGGTCATCTTTTAAAAGCCACTGGTGTGAACTGGACAGAACTGCTGGCACACTGTCTCTCAGCACCTGGAAGTTGCTTCCAGAGCAGTGAGCAGGTACCACAGCTTCTGTCTTTGGGCCCACAGCCACAGCAGGAGCTTTGGGCATGCTTCTGAGTCTCACTAAAGCTCATAGAAGTGGAGCTAATGCCATTCCCAGAAGTCAGGCTTCTGAGGTTAGACCACAACCAACAGACTTCTGGAAAGGTATGAAATACAAGCTTACCATGACTTACAGGAAAGAAAAGGGAACAGGAGGCTCTTTTACCAGTAAGAACAGAGGATTTTTCTTCAGAGTCAAAAAGAAATGGGAAAAAGGCAAATTTAGAAGAGGAAGGGTGCCAGGTGAGTCTGGATTGCATCAAGGTTTCCAGATTGTTCTGGAATGTACAGCAGGTTCCAAGCTCTTTTTTCATATTTGGATGTCTTTAAGGAAAATATGGCCTAAATGGGACACAGAGGTAACGCACTCCCTGTATGCTGCCTGCTGGAGGCTTTGTGGCAGCCTGGCTAGTTGGAATGGCAATTTTAACACAATGTTTTTCTGAGAAAGGATTTGCTGTGTAGCCCAGGCTGGCTTCAAACTCTCGGCAATTCTACCTTACCTCCTCTGGAAGAACTGGAGCATGACACTATATCCACCCGATACAACAGTCTCTACTACAGTCCATTTAGGGTCTTTTCACTCATCAGGTTTGGATGTGACTGGTAGTGGGGGATGATAGGCACTGTACTCCATCTCTCTGAGGGAGGCAGATGTGCCATTCTCACCCCACAACCTGCTTAGCTGCTTATTTTCTTGTACCTACCATGGAGTGTCTAGTTCTTCTAGTTAGGCCAGCCCAGAAGCATCCCTCCCAGCAAGCCTCAGCACAGGGCACATCCCCAGGTGCTCACATGCTCTTGGCTGAAGGGGAGAAGAACGACAGTCACCTCAGGGCAGCGTCTCTGGTCAGTCCAAGTTGCAGCAGAGCATCACATAAGCCAGTGAGGCTCTCGATGCTGGGGATCCTGGCAGCCTTGTAGGCTAAGAGCTTTCCCATGTACAGGGTCTTGTCTGGGACACATGCTGCCTGGATTTGTCCCTTCTCCTTAGAGAAGCCTGAACCCTAGGCTCCAGGTAACAGTGCTTTCCTGAATATTATTCTAGCTCTTGGAACAACACTGATTATGATGGGCAATTCTGGAGCTTCCATGGACTTATCTGCTTGGTGTACCCCTGAGTCCCCAGTGAACAATGTCTGGCACATACAAGGGACATACAATGGACTATTAAAGCTTTGCTGGCTCCTTCCCTCCTAACCACTCACCCGCCTCTTTTATATATCCATCTACCATTCTGTGCACCCTCTGTTCCATCCATCCATCTCTGGGAGCTGGAGCTTAGTGTTACCCAAAGCCCAGAGCTGCCTACCGCAGTTCCAGGTGAGTAATAGTTTGGGCAGGAAGTGGAGGGAGAAGCTGAGGATGAAGCAGCGAGGAGAGTGGTGAGTAGGCGGGGCTTCTCTGGCTACACACTGTTGCCTGGGCTTCTCGCCACTCCTCCCAGCCACTGTATGCATTGCTGCCTTTACAGCTTGCAGCACAGGGGTCTTAGGAGGGGCTAGAATACACAGGTTGTGGGAAGCCTAGCTGAAGGGGGAATCTATCTGTGTGCATATGAGGAAGCCATCGTTCATGCTGGATAAAGGCTTTCCAGTGCGGCTGCTCTGGGATGGCAACCCACGTCTTCAATCCCAGCTCTAAAGAGCAGAGGCAGGGGATCTCTGAGTTGAGGCCAGCCTGGTCTACTTATTAAGTAGGGCTATGTAGTGAGACCCCATCTTAAAATTAACTAAAAAAAAAAAAAAAAAAAAAAAAACCCACAAAACTAAACTACAAAAAAGAAAAAACAGCTGGGCCTTTGCCTAGGAGACAGGCGCAGGCTGGCACGTCAAGAATGCTGCCCATGTCCAGTCAGTAGATCTGGATTCCTGCTCCAAGAGCTATGTGACTGTCAGCCTGGCTTTTTAAGGCCCTAGTGGCTCTCTAGGCCTCTGCCAGAGTTAGGAAAGTTGCCATCATTCTTGTGAGGCTTCACCTTGCTACCTTCTGAGGGCCCATATACATGTGGTTGTCACATCTTGGTCATGCCACCTTCTGCCATGGCTTCCTTGGCAGGAACAAGGGACTGTGGGGACAGTGCAGTGACATGCATTAATTCAGAACAGGCACTCAAGTGGGGGCAGCCTTTAAGCTGTTAGGCCCAGCACTTCTGGTGAGTGCTTCCTGCTGGCCAGCTCAAATGGCCCCTTAGCTGGACATGACAGTACAGGCCAGGGGAGGGGAATGGCCATAAGCGGCCAGTCCACCACGCTAGGCACTGTTCTGATCAGACATGCATTTCCTTGGGTTTCTGACTCAGAACTGAGGGGGTGGGAGGGAGGGGAGCAAACATTTTTTCCCATGAGGTTCAGGGGTGTTTAGGGAAGGTTCACTCCATGAACACCAACTCTTCCTACCACGTGCCTGTCCCCAAGATTTATGAGGATGCTGCCAATGCAAGAGGCTGGAGTGTACGCGGAACCTGATCTCTACGGCCTAACTGCTACCTGTGAAGTCACCATGTTGAGAAAGCCACAAAGAAAGCATTCTTTAGCTCAGAAGCTCTGCAGAACCCTCAAACCCACTTAGCAGGAAAGGGAAGAACAAAGAGCAGGAGGTAAGATGCTTCCCAGGAAGCCAGCAGCAGCAGAAGAGGCGCAGCGGCCTTGCCCTGAGCCTCTGTTGTTGCCTTCTGAGTCAGTCTGGCTTGCCCAGCTGTACCAGAGGCTAATTAAACCACACACGGTAGCTATGCTCCCAGCTGGTGAAAAAAAGTGCCGTGGCAGAGGCAACTTAAAGAAGAAGGGCTTGTTTGGCTCAGTTTCTAGTCTGTCGTGCTCCATGGCACATGCATCACGATGGCAAGAACCCGAGGTGGGTGGATCCACAGGCAGGATGTAAAGAAAGGCCAATGCTGGTCCTCAGCTGGCTTTCTCCTTTCCAGTCAGTCCAGGATCCCAGCCCAGCGAATCAAGGTGGTTCTTCTCACCTCAAGTAGCCCAATTTGGATACTCTCTTATAGGCATGGCCAGACGCTAACCTAATCTAGATATTCCTTCATAAGTATGCCTACAGGGTAAAGAAAGATCCTGTCATGTTGACAATATTAAATTAATCTTCATACTACATTTCCCTGCATTTCTATCATCATCATCATCATCATCATCATCATCATCATCATCATCATCACCACCACCATCATCATCATCATCATGTTTTTTGAGACAGGGTTTCTCTGTGTAGCCTTGGCTGTCCTGGAACTTGCTCTGGCTGGCCTCGAACTCACAAATATGCCTGAGCGTTTGGATCAAAGGTGTGCACCACCATGCCTGGCTTATATGTTTAGCTTATTACTGCCAAAGTAGAACCCGACCATGTGGCTTTTGGGTCTTAAGCTCCCAGCAGGCTTCCAGAGACTGGAGAGCAGAGGGCTGGTCCCAGCTGACAGATTTGGGGTGGTTCTCACTCTGAGCTGAGGAAGGAGGTTTTTAAATGTGAAGAGATGCTGTGAAACAGCTATTCTTCTCATACTCGGATAATACTGACTTTCAATCCTCTGAGAATTAGAGGTGTTAAAAAACATCCTAGGAGCTGGGGATGTAACTCAGTGGTAGAGCACTTGTCTGTAATGTGCAAGGTGCTGGATTTAATCCCTAGCTCCATAAAATGAAACAAACCCAAACAAAGCTTGGATTACACACACACAAATCCTGTGTGTGGTTTTGAAGAAAAGCCCATTTATACACATGGAAGCAGCTGTATTTTAGTAAGATGCTGGCTACAGAGAAAGAAGAACCATGGAGACATTAGGTATGGTGAAGCCCGCCTGTAATCCCAGATACCTGGGTGGCTGAGGCAAGAGGATTGCAAGTTTGAGACCAGTCTGGACAAGTTCTCAAAAGCCTGCCTCAAAATGAAAGACTTTAAAATAGGGCTAGAGACTGTGGCTTAGTGCCTAGCATCACATTAGGGTCTGGGTTCGATCACAGTATAGGAGGAACAAAACAAAACAAAACAAAACAAAATCCAAGAAGCTACAGATCTCAGCAGAAGGACCAGAGAAAAACTAATTTCAAGTCTCCCTCTGGAAGGACAAGCCAAATGGTGGGCAGGCCAGTCTCTGGGGGCCTTTACAGCCATCGGAGCTCCTGAAGGCCCAGATGGGACAGTCCCCACAAATAACAAGGACTGCTGGGTCAGACTCTGGGCTCAGCAAGTGCACTTGCTGCCTAGCTGCACAAGGGCAGAGAAGCTTACATGGAGGCTCTCTGACATTTTGTTCAAGCTGGTGCTGAGGCTTCTCTCTCGCCTTAACCACAGACTTCACTGGATTCGAATCTTGCTAGGTGTAGCACCCAGCTATTCCTGGATCCACCTCAGCATCACTGCCCCTAGGGAAAGCTCTGTGCAGACTCTTCAGAGATGGTTATCATCTGTTGAAAACTGAAAGCTGGCCACAGCCTAGAGATCCATCCTAGGGCATCGGTTGAAGAAACACTGGTCAGCCTGGATAATGAACTATGAATGTCAAAATGAATGAAGGAGCGCTTACGGAGCAATGTAAAGAAAATCTCTCGGACATATTGTAGAGTGAGAATAGAGGGCATTTTGGTTTCTTTATAAAAGCAATATAAACCTACACTGGATTGCTGTGAGCTTGAGGCCAGCCTTGGCTACAGAGAACCTCTGGGCTTAGTTTGTTTGTGTTTTCAAGATAGAGTTTCTCTCTTTAAAAGAAAAAAAGCTTTCTTTCTTTCTTTCTTTCTTTCTTTCTTTCTTTCTTTCCTTCTTTCCTTCTTTCCTTCTTTCCTTCTTTCTTTCATACAGTGCTCTGCCTGCATGTATGCCGGCCCACCAGAAGAGGGCATCAGATCACATTATAGATGGTTATGAACCACCATATGGTTGCTGGGAATTGAACTCAGGGCCTCTGGAAAAGTAGTCAATGCTCACAACCTCTGAGCCATTTCTCCAGCCCCCAGAGTTTCTCTATGTAGCCCTAGCTGTCCTGGAACTCCCTCTGTTGACCAGGCTGGCTTTGAACTCACAGAGATCTATCTGCCTGCTTCTGTCTCCCAAGTGCTGGCATTAAAGGCATGAGCCACCACTGCCGCACTAGAGACCTGTTTTAAAAAGCCAAACAACTACAAAGCCATCCTAGACTGCAAGTGCACGAGCAGCACAGGAAGCTGCAGGAGGGATGCAGACCCAGGGAGGCTCTCACCAGAGGCTTTTCTGCAGCCCCAAGGTGTGCACAGACCATTACTGTCCAGGTGTGGGCAACCAGTGATGGGGCCCTGATCCTCCTCCTCCTCCAAGCCTTTCCCAGCTGTAGTCAAATAAAGGCCAAGTTCAGTGAGGTTTGCATTGTTTGCTGCCTTGGAACCTTCCATGGCTTTAGCTGCTCCAGGACAAATCTGATCCTTCAGCAAGCCTAAAAAGCCCTTGCCATCTGCCCCTACCTAGCTCTTAACTAGTGTTTTCTTCACCCATTCTTGGCGAGCACAGCCCTGTGTATGTGCCTGCCTCCCTGATCTGGGCCACCTGCATCTCCAGGCCCAGCTCAGCATTTAGCCAACAGTGGCTCAGAGGCTCTTCCCTTCCTCACCCTGGACAGTGAGAGCATTCACAACATGACTTCCTTAGAATTTGAAACTTTCCTTTAAACTCGCCAGTCTCCTCCTCTGGCAGGCCAAGACAGACAGGGACACATACATGTCAGAGTCAAGGACTTCTGCCCCCACCCCCACCCCTGACCTTTTGGCACTGTTATTGCCACATCTCTGTCTTCTCTCTCTGTGTGTCTGTGTGTGTGTGTGCACACATGTCTCTCTCTCTCTCTCTCTCTCTCTCTCTCTCTCTGTTTTTCTTACTCTTAATGAGTTCCTGTGAATTACCTAACTTTCCTCCCAGCTGTCTGAACATCAGCAACACTACTTATTCAGCAGTTTTTTCTCTCAGATGGTAAAGGTAGGAACAGTGGCTAATTCTTGGGAAATGGTAAAGTGGTTTCTCAGTCCCTGTTCCAGAAGGCAACCTAGAGTTCCCTGAGCTAGTCAGAGAATATCTGAGGCAAAATATCAGATCTTGGCAGACCTTCACCTATCCACATGTAAAAGCAAGGGCAAGAACTTCCCTTCTCCTTCCACAAACACACTTTTATTTCTTTTGTCTGTTATTAATTAGCTGCTAATGACAATCTGCAGTTGATACAATGACTCAGAAACAAACAAAAAAAAATCAAAAGAAAGAGAATTAATTGTTTTCTCAGGGATAAGATAGCTCAGTAAGTAGAGAACCTGTGTTTGATCCCAAAGCCAACATTTAAAAGAGCTGGGTGAGGCAGCAGATACTGGTAGTTCCAGAGTTGGGGAGAATGGCGGCTCCTTGAAGCTTATTGGCCACTGGTCTAGCCTAATTAGCAGGTGCTAGGTCCTAGTGATAGAGTCTTTCTAAAAAAACAAAACAAAACAAAACAAAACACCAAGGTGGACAGTTTGTGAGGAATGACCTCTGGCCTCAACACCATTATCACTGCATGCACATACCTATGCTCACGTGATGGCTAATCTTGGCTGTCAACTTGACAAACCCGGGAAGAGGAGACCTCCCCTAGGGAACTGCTTCCTTCAGATTGGCCTGCAAGTATATCGGTGTGCATGTCCTGGAATGCTAATTGATATAGGTGGGACCACTGTGGCTGGTACCATCCCTAATATAAGAAAGGTAAATGAAGGCAAGGCAGCAAGCACGCATCCTCCATGATTCTGCTCCAGGATCCTGACTTAGCATCCCCTGATAGTGGACTGTAAGATGAAATAAATCCTTTCCTTCTCAAGTTGCTCTTTGGCTTGGTGCTTATCACAGCCATAGAACGGCCTTTTCCTTCAGATGCAGACCTGCGTCCACATAAGCCACGCCCACTATCCTGCTCACACTAGGGTGTGAAACTGAATGCAACGATAGGTAGTTCAGGGGACCTGGAGCACCATGGCTCCTTGCTGTTCTGCCACCCCATGTTTTCAGAGCTTTAGATGTTGTGATTTGTGAGGTGGAAAGCAGATAGCCCCAGTTCAAATCCTAGAAGATGGGCAACCTTGGACAAAATGCCCCTCTTCTCCCACTTCAGATTTCCCAGTGGCAGACTTGAATAATGACTTTTAATGGCCTTAGAAGGTGACTCCCTGCTCCACTACGGCCCTGGCCTGGCCTCTGCATGCCATGAGCTCGTAGGCAGATATCTTCTGGGTCAGGGTATAAGTTGAACCCAAACACCCTCCAGTTGGGCTTCAGGGATCACACTTGGGTCCCTGTGCTTGTGTGTGTTTGCTCACTGAGTTGTCTCATGGGTAGAGGCGCTTCTATGTACCACAAAAGCAGCTGTGAGATGCCCCAGTTCACTTATGAGTTCAGTTAGGAAGAGGATTTCGTCATTTTGGGCCACACAGGCCAGCCCTCAACAACAGCAAACATAGCCAGTTGCTCTGCTCTGTCTTACGTGTCACCTCTGCCGGGGAAGCAGCTGCACACTGGGCAGGCAGATGGATCGACTGTATTCACACAAGAACCTTAAGAGGTAGGTGGCACCTGCCCCCCCCTCTCTCACATACACACAGACACACACAGACACACACACGCACACACAGATACACACACACAACACTCTTTTTTAAAAATTTTATTCAGATTACAACTCAATTGTTCTCCCATCACTCCTATCCTTCCGTTCCTCCTACCCTCCCAACACACATACACTCTTACATATCATACATACATACATACATACATACATATACATACATATACATACATACATACATACATACATACATACATACATATGATTTTCTTACTAGCTATTTCTAAGTGCACAGTTTGGCAATGTTAAGCAACTGCATCCTAAGGCTATGTAGCAAATGTAAGGTGAAGCAGGAGGCTGGATCAGAACTCAGGCCTCTGGCTCCTGGGCTTCAGTGCACACACACAGGTGTAGCAGAGTCACCGCTGTGCCACAATATGGCCTAGGCCTGTCTGTTCTGTCCTGTAGAGAGACTTACTTCCCCAACTTTCCCAGGCAGGGCCAAGATCCAATGTGAGGGAGGATAGAGGGCTTAGGCCTCTTCCCACACCACTTGCAAGGGTTCAGGGAGGGTCTTCTGCACCTGACACATCATCAGCTGCAGGGAGCTCCAGCGTACAGTCATCTGGGAGCTGTGCGGGAGGTCATGCCCTTGAGCAATGAAGCACTGTTCAATTCTTGAGAACTCAGATCCTCCCTCCTTCTACCTCCTAGGAAAGGCACAGGATTCGGGGCTGCTCTGCTGGGTGGCTGGGCCCTGTCGTCATAGAGCCCCATATAGAGTAACTGCTTCTGTGTCTGTTTAGAGAGACACTGGGGGCCATATTCTATGTGGGGTAACCTTGCAGGCTCCCACTCCTAAGCCTTTGAAGCTTTCTCTTTATGGCTGCCCTAGCATCTTGAAAAGAGGCCTGGCAAGCAGGGAACCGCTGGCTGACTAATTAGTGGAAGGTTCCCCGACCCCTGACTTGATCTCTTTTTTGTGTGGTGTGTGCCTTGTGCCTGCATATGGAGGCAAGAGCAGGCATTTCACGTCACTACTGATCACTTTCTGTCTTATTCCTTTGGGATGGGGTTTCTCACTAAATGCATCATTTTGACTAGGCTGACTAGCTGAGGAGTCTGCTCCATAATACAAGGGTTGTAGATACACACAGGCATGCCTGGCTGGAGATTTGAGCTCAGGTTCTTGTGGTGAGAAATTTGGATTATGGTTTCCTTTCTAACACAGAAATGTTGTAAGAATATGTTTTTGCTTTAATCCCAGGTGTGAGGATATGGGGCTGCTTTATAGCGCTGACTAGGATTTGCCTCTGCTCTAGCAGAGGCGTGGTTTTGCCAGATGCAGATAGTTTCTGAGATTGTATGATGTTTGGAATTCTGGGGACTTTTCAGAGGGTATATAAATGCTAGAGCTCCGATAGGGGGGTTGTTGGTTGTGGTTTGTTAAGTAGCTGTGCGCAAGAAGAAACAACAAGAAATTAGATATCCTCACTTTGAAGATCAAACTTGCCCCAAGGAGCTCGATACCCCTAACCAGCAGGAAGCCGTTTACTGATAACTTTGCCCCCTTTCCGACCCTGGCTTTACTCAGGGGCCTCTCTCTTTCTTCTCTCCTATCTAGTGGCAGGGGTTGACAGGGAGGAAGAAAGGGTGGAGAAAGGTGGAAGAAAGAGGGACCCACGGAGTAGCAGCTGCAGGTCCACCCCCTGAGCATCTCCCTAGCTCCCAGACTGATCTCTTGGAGGTTGTCTCTTAGAGGTGAGTGTCAGAGCTCAACTGCTGCTGCTTCGCTGAGGCTGAGTCCAGTGTCATTTCTGCTTTTTCTCACCACAGGCCAAGAACACCATCATGCAGTGAGCCTGCCCTCCCATCTGGTCTAGAAGTCTGGTGAAAGCATTTTTCTGAACAATCTTTGTTCAGGTCATTAATCCTTTGGAGACAGGTCAAAGCACAAAGACTTGGGTCTGTACAAGGTGGGGTACAGTTTTAGGGGATGGGTACCCTTTGTCTAGGCAATGGCCACTGTGAAGCTGCTCTCTAACAATGGTTGATCCTATAACCCCTGTCAGGCTGAGTGAGACTGGTAGCAAAACCATGTGAGCTGGCGCAGTTGTAACCAAAGGCAGCCTTGAAACAATTAGGGTTTGAGACAGGCTTAGTCTGCTTGCTGTGAGCTGTGAAGCTCAGTACAGTCCATTTCCCCCAACATAGCCCATATTTCCTGAAATACACAGGATTTCTACAATTCTTTTTTAATGTTTGCAGCAGGGTCTCTCCATGCAGCTTAGGCTAGTCTCAACCTCTGTATCCTGTGCCTAAACTTCTAGTGTGCTGGGATTACACATCTATACTACACACCTGGCAATGTGGGCGTGCCTGGGACCAAGGAGGCCTCAGGTGGTAGTAGTTAGGCCTTGATTTCTAAAAGCAGGATAGGGTGGTTCATTTCAGAACTGTCATGCTCTAGGGATTAGGAGAAACTTGGCTCAGCATCTGAGGTGGTTAGAGCATGTGACCTTAGTCAGGCTTGTGACCTTGGGCAGAGTACTTCCACACATGCAGACATGCAGAATTATTGGGAATGTTGGAGAAAAAGAATTTGTAAAGTGCTCATCAATCAAATTTGTTTTTTAAAAAGCAACAATAAAAAACAGGGTTGGAGCCGGGTGCAGTGACCCACGGCTGTAATCCCAGCACTTGGGATGCAGAGGCAGGAGGATCTCTGTGAGTTCGAAGCCAGCCTGGTCTATAGAGTGAATCTGGGACAGACAGGCTTCACAGAGAAACCCTGTCTTGAAAAACTGAAACAACAACAACCAACAAAACAGTAGGAACAAATTTCTGCAGCTCACTAGCGCAGGCCAGTCTGCATGGGGAGCTAAGGCCCAGCTGGAGAGGCTACAGGGTCGCAGGCCTCCTTCCTGTGTGACTCTACAAAGAGTATTTTGTCTTGGGGAGCTGGTGAGAGCTGGCTGTGTTTTATAATCAGAAACAAGAAATACAAACTCCAAATCCATGCTTTCTGGAAACTCCCATTAAGGACACTGACATCTCACATATTGTCCCCAGGCTTGCTAACTTTTCTTTTCTGGAACTCAGCGGCAGGCCTCTGGCACTCACACCTTCCAATTTGTCACCCTTACATTCCTCATGAGTTACTCTGATGCCAACGGTACCCTGGACTGGCAGGCTTTTCCGGGAACCTAACTATTAAGTGTTCTGGGTCAGGCAGCTGATAAGGCTGGGTTGTTTGTCTTGATAGCACCTAGGCCAGCAGCCCTGCCCAGATCCTCAGGATTTATGTGTGTGCAAGTGTATATTCCTGCGTGCCTATGGAGGTGGGAGGACCATCCATCTTAGTTTTTCTGTGACATGAGCTCTCACTGGCTTCGAGACTAGGGATTAAGAGAAACTTGGCTTAGCACCTCAGGTGCTCAGGACATGTGACTTAATCAGGCTTGCTGACTTACTTACCTAGCACACTAGGGTGGCCAGGTGGTGAGCCTGTCCCATCCCCTCAACACTGCCCTCAGGTTTTCACTACTTATGTAGCCATCACTTTACCAACTGAGCTACCTCACCAACCCCTCCTCTGAGATTCAAATGTCTGCCCCAACGCATCCAACTCCTTACCTGGCCAGAAGCTGGGGCAGGAAGGGAGGAAAGCAGAGCATGGTCCTAACAGCACCTGGTCCAACTCAATGCTGGCTCCTGAACCACGACCAAATGGTGTAGAGCCAGACCTGAGCAGGCTTGATTGATGGTGAGACAGCACACACCCACTCCCTGGCCTTCCCCTGCTGCCTGACCTGTCCCTTAAGCACCGCCTAGAGAAACAGGTCCCTTCTAAGCACCTCCCATTCCAGTGCAAGACCATGGTGCAAACAGGAAAATAAACAGCAATTTCAGCTAAAGGTAAGGGTTAGTAAGACTGAAGAAGATGGTTCTCAAAATATTAACTGACCATTTGGCCACTGCTAGGCAGATGCTTTGAAGCTAAAACTTACACATAAAGGTTCCTAGTTAAAACGGTGGGAGAGCGAATTAGCAAACTGTGGAATATTCATGCAAAGAACAGAACTTAGTCAGAAGAAGAAAATGCTGCTGACAGGAGCTGCTCTGGGATCTTCACCTGGAGTTAGCAGAAGCGTCAGTCCAAGGGTGTGCTGTGCCTATCCTATTGGCCATGACAAATTCTGGAAGCAGCTACTACCATGAAGGCTTGGGGCATACCTTAAGCATCTGCTGCCCACATGCTGGCTACTTCCCTGACCATGTGACCCAACTCTGCCCCAGAAAGCTGACCACTGTATTGATTGTATTGACAAGAGCCATCAATACAGAGCACAAGAGACACAGAATTTGTAACTTTTTAGCCAAATGGACAAAACAACACTTGAGAGCTGCTAGCCACTAACCCCTCAGCCCTGGCTCACCTTGCTATTTCCCCCAAGGAACTGTGAGGCATACTTTCATCAAATATAATCAAATTTAGAGCCACACTGGCCTGTGCATCACCTGGGATACAGACAGAAAGGAAAGATGTCTCCCAGTCAAGTGAACCCTGAGTCACCTACACACAGGCTGGAGTTGGTTTCTACCCTTTGAATTGGTGAGACTCTCCTTAGTCTACAGCCTGAGGTATCATTTCAGAAGGCAGCAAGGGTCATACACGGCACCCGGAGGCCCAGAAGGTGGCTGTGAATGCTGCAGAGAGGAAGCCAATGGTCTCCACCTGGCTCTCCTTACTCTGGCTAAGCTGAGGAAGGCAGTGGAATGTGGGGGGGGGGGGCATGTTCTGTAACCAGCAGCCACTCTAAAAACTTTTGACAAGGTCTCCCTGCTTGAGAGATACAGGTCACTTGGGCAACAGAGTTAGGTGGCAGTGCTGCTGAAGATTTGGGTCCTGGTCCTTTTGCTCTCTTGGCAGACTAAAGCCCCAGATGCCTGGGGTCTTAGGATATGCTTGTCTTCTTAGTGTTCAGGCGAAGAAGACAACTTTGGAGGGGACTTGCTCCAAGGCTGCCAGGAGCAAATGAAGGCTGACATTTCACTTATCAAATACCAAATGAAGCCACTGCTGGCACTGAAGTAGAGTGGTGACTAGAACAGTGTTACATAGTGAACACACATGGGGAAAAGAAGTCATACACATACACAGCAATATGTCAGCCAGGTAAGAAACCAAATCTCATGGAGAAAATAAACCAGGGCAACGTGGTCAGCAGAGTGATCACAAAAGGCCTTTGGAGGTGGGCTTGGGCCATCCCTGGGAGGCAGGCATCCAAGACCTAGATAAAGCAGCCAGTGCAAAGGCCCTGAGGCAGGGCAGGACTCTAGTCACAGCATTAGTTTTCCAGGTGTGCCCTGGAGCCCACAAACAGTAAGACACCCTTTCTCTTTGTATTCTTCTCTCCAAGGTGACCAAAGAGCTTCTGGAGGTCACAGAAAAGCTACTCCTTAAACAGACTAGTGAGGAAGTACAAGCTGGCCTGACTGTGTGCTACTGTGCCAGGCAGTAAGAGCTCAAAACTGTAAAGTCAAAATTTCTTTTTTTCAAAACAGAGAGTTACCATTCACAGATAGCTGTTTTTGATGTTTTATATGTGATAGATTTTCAAGGAAGGTATCAAGAGTGGGATGGGGGAACCACGTGTAGAATCACATATATGGTATATAACTCTACATGTGATACATCAAAGACATATATATGACATACAAATAAGCATTTTGGGAAGGACATGCAAGAAACTGTTCACATGTTACTTCTGAAGCAAAAGGGACTTTACATCTTATCAAAATTAAATACTTATGGTATACATGAAATAAATAAATCATGGGTGAAAGTAGATTAAATCACAGGTAGACAAGGTGTTGAATGCAGGCAAGTTGTCATGGCTTTTTGTTGGCCCAACATCGATAATCATTTTTGAGAATATCTCATAATACTTGCAATTCAAGTTTGAGCCCTGTTAAGAGCAGAAGAGAGTCAGGCTAGTTTGCTAAGTTTTATGATCAAGAGAAGAGATTCTTTTGTGCCCCACCCCCACCCGTGGGATCTGATGCTTATGGATGACTTGGGTCAGAACAGGAAGGAGAACAGCCCTTTCGGCCTTTAAACGTTCCACTCAAGTTTCCCTTTTTGGGAAGGGCAGGAGGACTGGAAGTGCTGCTCCCAGACGGAAGAAGCCGAAGGCCTGTGGGCACTGGGACTTCCTCACATGTCATCCCTTGTCAGGGTACCAGGAACCACACACACTATCTCCTAGTCATCTCACATGAAGGAAGAAATCTCACTCCTGCAGCCCTCATTACTAATCAGTCAAGTATTTCCAAGAAATTTCCAAGAAACTTTTTAGTCCCAATTCTGAGAAGTGTCTTCACAAACCTAAGAAATGTCTGGAAAACCAAACCCAAGTGACGGAACAAAGAAGGGAAAGCCAAGACTGAACTTGGGTGTGTGCGCACGTGTTCTATGAAGCTGGGGCTTCCAACAGCCTGAATTCTGAGAGGAAGGCCTCCTGTAGGCCCAACAGAAAGGCACCCCGAGCCCCACGCAGGAGAATCCGCTTACCTGGCACCTTGTCTACGGATGCAAACACAGAGCGCTGCACGGTGGGGTCGCTGCTGCCTCTGCGGCACTGGTCATAGAAACGGAAAGGCAGGTGCTGGGAGGAGGTGGAGCCAAGTCCAAAGCCCAGGACTTCAGTTGTCGGCTGGATTGGGAGGTCCAGAAGGGCTATAATCAAACAGTACCACAGTTTGTTCTCAGCATGTAGAACAGGGGACAGGCAAGTTGATATGACTTGGGCAATGGGCTCGAGTGCTGCCTGTCTTGACAGTGTGACCCTTGGGGGAATCCAAATAGACAGCCTTGAGGTGGAGACTGGCGGGGATGCCAGAGGCCCTGAAGAAGTTCAAAATATAACTAGAAGTAGGGGCACCAGGCCAAGAAGTTAGGGTTCTAGGCTCGTTGAATAGAACAAATGTTGGGCCAACGTGCACCTTGAAATCTGTATGAAAGACCTTTCCCAAAGGCTTGGCTTCACAAGTGGTTTCAAATCCTAGTGCAAGTAAAGTTCCAGGATTATGCCCCCAAAAGTTTGTGCACATGCCTACATGGACAGACAGACAGACAAGATACACAAATGAACAATCTTTCAGTATCTGCAGGACTCCTCCTCAAAGATACTAAAATCTGTAGTTAAGTCCCTTACACAGAGTGTGTGTGTGTGTGTGTGTGTGTGTATGTATGTATGTATGTATGTA